>OZ024740.1:266418274-266503274 GCA_964016885.1 Eledone cirrhosa | reverse complement strand
TTGAAGCTGCTATTTCAAGTAAGCCAAATGGCCACAGATATGCTATTGGGAGCAAAACATTCAGACAAGACTGATGTGGAGAAAGGTTTCGGGATAATGGTTGTTTAACACGGTTACACTCGGGTTTCGAATGATCGTCCTTCACCCCCCGCTTAATAATCTAAAAAACGTTTTCCACCCCCACCCGCTGTTTCTCCACGCCCCTCCCCTGCTTATTAGATTTTAACAATCTATCTCCAGCGAAATTTTACTTTAAGTGGTAACATTCCTGCGACAATTAATTTTCTTTATTACATTAAAAAAAAACATTATACATGACAAAAAAGTACATTACTAGAAATCTGTTATCTGTTCTTACTACTAAGGTAAACGATTGAAGTGCCAGAGGGACCCAAAATATTTGAAAGCCTAGAGCTATGACATAATACAGCCCAGATGGTATGCAAGTGTGGGAATGAAGAGTGAGTTGATCAGCTTAGCTTTGTCACCAGTAAAATATTTCAGTGATAGATATACCCTTGGAAGAGATCAACAGATACAGACTAGACATGAAAAGACTTTTACATAAAAATCTTCTTTAGTGTTTAACTAAGCAAAGTTACTTTTGAAGAAACCATGGCATTCCCCAGCCTTCAGCACCTTGTCTATAAATTTTAGAGAATGAATTACTGAGAGGTGGCAGCTGCATGTTAATATAATAGTTAAATTAGTATTATTTAAAAACAAATACTAATAAGAAATAAAGTTATTTGGAAGCCCGAAAATGCGTGTTTGGCAAACATGCCAAGATAATAAGGAAATAGAAGAAAAAGAACACAGTGAAGTAAGTAAAAGAGAGAGAACGTTAGGAAATTACCTTAGCAATCTTTTGACCCCAAATATTTTCGAATTTGCCATCCATTACCAAGAGAAAAACCTGAGAAATTTCGTAGGCGGCTGTTTCTACTTTCTTGGCATTTTTACCAAGCACGCATTGGCGGGCTCCAAATAACCTTATTTTTTTTATTTGTATTAGTTTCTCATACTCTATAACACTTCAAGCAAACTAATTAACAAGTTTGTTCCCAAAACACATGGACTCGCCCCTAATTGTATAATGAAATACCGTTTGTTTTAAAGTGTTCATAAATAAATTCTAGCCATCCATTATAATTTTCTATAAGAACCTTTTCTTAAGTTATGTTCTAAATACCAGCTTAATAATGAGAAATTTATTTATATTACTAAATTCCTCCAAACTTTTGATTACTAAAAAAATATTAAAAATCATGAACAGTATGTTTTGTTAGAAATATGGGAACGAAAGTGTTAATATATTTAATGCAAGGAGCATTTTAAAAGTTAACTAGAAATAATTACTGGAGAGAACTCTGGATATGTTTCGATCTTATCAGCGTAGAACACATTTCAATGTAGTTGCCAAAGCGATGGGAAAACCACCAGTTTGTATACGTGTTGGCATAGAATTATTTCGAAAACAAATAATTTAGAGACACCACCCGCCTGAGAAAAACAAAACAAAATAATAATTAAGTTAATGTGTCGGACTCCCGTTGGTTACGACGATGAATGTTTCAGTTGATTCGATTAATGGAACACTGTTTGTAAAATTATCGTGCAAGTTACTGAGCATTCCACAGACACATATGCCCTTAACGCAGTTCTTAGGGAGATTCAGCGAGACACAATGTATGACAACACTTGCCACTCTGAATAGCAGTACAACTCAGTGCCTTGCGTAAGAACACAACGGGCCACGAGTTACTATTAACATATTTAATGTATGAAAAATGCTAATCGGAAATAATTATGCAACGGGGGGAATGCCAATAGCTTATTATTTTTATAATTTCAGTTAATTTCTCTAAACAATTCTATTTATCTAAATCAACCAGCGTAGAAACTTGCACATAAACTTCCGAAACAATTATTGCAATATTAGTCACGAAACAGCTCACACCCATGTAGGTTGAACTGACTCCCTACGAGTTTACATCTCATAGGAAATTTCTTGGTTGTTTTCTATCATGTTACTATTGTTATAGCGAACACCAATGTAGTTTTAACCGTCGGGGCCAGGAACTGAACCTACGATCTTATAATTCTGAGTCCAACACTAAACCACAAGGCCACATACTGTTTTTCTTCACAACATAATTACTTATAGTTAAACCTTTTGATATTCCTTACAATGAAGTGTCTTCATCAAGAGGACAGTGCATCTCTCCGTTCAGAAATTGAACCCATGACTATATGATTGAGTGTACAACACCCTAAACCATGGGTTTTCTTTACTGTCTTTTCATTACTGTCTTTTCTTCACGGCATAATACTTCTAGTTGCAATTTTTTATATTCATTGCATTAAGTGTGTTGTCAGTGACACTTATTTTTCTACCAAGTCAATTCAAGAGATTCAAGACCCCGGTATTTATCGAACAATGGTTACTTTTTGATAACAATCTACCCCAAAAGACCGCTGGATCTATGAAACAAAACCACCCATATTAAATATTTCTTATTTAAATTAAAATCTTCCAACATAATTTGATAAAAGGACCTTTTGTTAAGTTAATGAATGAATTAAATACAATGTCTGTTATTAAGAATATGGTCATGAAAGGGTTGTATATATATAATAGGGTTAAGGTATCGTAAGAGAGGATGAAGCAGAGAGGTACAAAAAGGTGCGATACAGAATACTAAATGACAAAAGCCGAAGCGTGGTGAGCAGGGTTAGCAGGGTTAAATATTAGAGGAAGTTAATATTTAGCGTATGGTTTAAGCAGAGGGGGAATAAGCAAATGAAGGAGTGAATGAAGGATTTACAAGCCATTGTTTTAACGGCTTGTAACTCCTTCATTCACTCATTCATTGGCTTATATATATATATATATTAAAATATAGAGAAAAATACTGCAGGTAGCACATGGATAACATGTAATAAAATAAGTCCCTCATCAGTGATTTGCCGAAGATCATAGATATTTCATTGCATTAAAAATCATATATCTCACGTCGGTGCAATAATAACTAAAATAAGTTATTAGGACAATTAAAACGCGTAAAGCGAGTGAGACAGGAGAACAACAAAGAGTATAGCTAACCGTAGGGGACAGAAACAAGCTTCAAAAATTATTCTGTTTAGCATAAGCTAGGTGAATATATGAGCGCTTAGAGAATAGATCCTACACGAGCGAGGGCTATGAGCAGAGAGAGAAAAATAGCGTTCGTGGTGTGCAGGATGAAATGAAGAGAAGAGAGAGAAAAACAGTGAGTGAGTGAAAGTGTGAGGAAGAGTTAACGGACATGACAGAGGGGGAGAAACAGAGAGAATGGATATATATATATATATATATATATATATATATATATATATATATATAGGAACGAGTAGGACCTCGACGGCTGAGCTCAAACCGTTTCGACGTCTAATTCTGGACTAAAGGATGTTGTTAAAACTGTTCCTTTTCTTTTTTCCCCTCTCCCTTCTACATGCCACTATCGCTTACTGTGTCATCGTTCTTCCTTTCTTGCGACGATTTGAGGTCTAGTGGACGCACTTCATTTGTTTTCTCTCTATCTCTGACCTGTCCCAGCACAAACATTTTACCAACGGAGATATTTATTTTTCCGTTGTTACGAGCCACCTATATTCGCAGTCCTTTCAGTCAAATCGTTGAAACTGCATGTGGTCTGAAAGCTGATGAGTGTATTTTAATGTTTGTGATCTCCTCTCATCCATTCTATTTCTTCTTTCCTATCAATTCTTCGAACCAACTCACTCGCTGATTTCTGTTTTTTTGAGGTAATGTTTTACCCAACGCCGTTTCGACGGCATTTTACTGTTTTAACAGCTTCCTTACGCCAAGTTTTTCCATTTCCCTATGAATTATATATATATTTATATAATTTGATGAGCATCTGCTTTAGTGCAGCTGCAACATCAGTTATACTCTTTATTATTATTTTTCTCCTAGTCCTTATAATTAATTATTTAATTGATTGCTTGTAAACCTCGTTGCAAGATTATTTCAGGCTGTGAAAAAAAATCATTTCTTCAGACTTTGAATGTACCCACTAAAAGTTCGTCCAACAGACCTTCCTCTTTTTTTAGAAAGGTCGCGTGACCTAACGACGAAGTTTACTGCGACAGTAGACTGACACAGTGTTGTCTAGAGACCGAACGAATCGGATTCCCTACAACGAAAAACCTGTTGACGAAGGGATATCTTTGTTCCATCAAAAGATGCATAACTGACTTGCATATACATTATGCAACTTGGAATGTATCTCACCGGAATCCCAGAGAGCTATCGAACATTTTTATCAATTTTTATCGATTCATGTCCAATCAAGATGGTCCAGGTTAGTGTTCGAACTGTTTGTATATATCGATGTTGTATTATTGCAGCAACATGCATGTGGTCGCCTTCTTCTTGGAGTCACACTTCATTAACTTTTTGTGTTCACTGTGGATGAAAATGTACCAATTTCTATCATCAATGATTACTTCTTGACTGCCTCTTATAATTCGATAAACATCTGCTTTAGTGCAGCTGCAATCGGGGCCACTTTGACCTCATGGCAGTTCCAAATCCTTTTTACCTCGCACTTTAAGTCCTGGTATCGGTTAATTTTCTCCCTCTCCTTCTCTTGCACTCTCGTGTCAAATGGGCAGGATACATCCACAATCAGGCACGATCTTTTTCCCTTGTCCAAAACCACCAAGTCAGGTCTATTGTGTTCCAGTTTCTTGTCCGTCTGTATCCTAAAATCCCACAGCACCTTCACCTGATCGTTTTCCATCACCGACTCTGGCTTATGTTCATACCACTTCTCAGAATGTGGTAAATTGTTTACTTTGCATAGGTGCCAGTGGATCACCCTGCCCATCACATCATGTCTCCAGCCTTTATAGTGAGTCTGGGCTAGGTGTTTACACTCGGATACAATGTGAGCCACAGTCTCCTCTCTCTCTCTCCACAGATCCTACACAGTGGGCTAGCCTCCTCCTTGTAAATATGGTGTTTCAGCCACTTCGTTTTGAGGGCCTGCTCTTGCGCAGCCATTAGCATTCCTTCTGTAGCCTTTTTAAGGTCTCCTCTTTTCAACCAGTCCCATGTCTGTGGATCTCTAAATTCAGTTTTCTCAAAGAAGGTACTATGAAGGGATTTTTCATGAATGTTGCTCTTTCTCCTTGTTGTTATTTCCTCCTTGGACATCCCCTGGTCTATTGTCCTCTCCTTCAGTACAATTCTGAGCATTGGCTCCCTACTATCAGTCACGTATTTGTGTAGGTTGTTTTTCTCCATCTGAACACAGTCCTCAATGCTGATAAGACCTCTTCCACCTTCAGATCTCCTTAAGTAGAGTCTATCGACATCACTCCTCTTGTGGAACATGTTGTAGATAGTCAATAGCTTCCTAGTCTTCCTATCCATTTCTTTTTGTTCAGCAACATTCCATCTCAGAATTCCCGCACTGTACCTAATAATAGACACAGATCGGGAATTTACTGCACTTTTGGCATTCCTACTGTTCAGATGTGACTTTAATACGCTCCTTACTCTCCGAATGTATTCAGATGTTATCAATTCCTTCATTTTTTTGTTCTTGATGTCATCAGCCTCCAGATCACCTAAATATTTGTATCCTTCTTCAGTGACAATTTCCTTTATCATCTCACCTGTTGGTACCTGGATTCCGTTGCTTCTGCTCAATTTACCCCTCTTCATCACAAGGACTCCACACTTACTAATACCAAATTGCATACATATATCATTGCTGAAAATACGGACATTGTCAACAAGCACATCCAACTCCTTCTCACTCTTCCCGAAGAGCTTAGTTGCGAAAGAGGTTATATGGTGGACCAGGTTAAAAGGACTGAAGACAGACACTTTTCTCTTCGGCCAATCCCTCATCAACTTCTTCAAATTTCACCTGGAAAGGAAGGTGAGGGTGGAGAGAGAAGTGCTTCCCCCCAGTACATTTGCTAAAAGGTGGATGAATGTGGCGAGAATGGCTCGTGTGAATGGGCCTACTCTGACCATGCGCCTATAGGCTAGCTAACTTGAGGAGAGGGGTGCTCTCCCTGGGTGCCCTAGAAGCGCAGGGTGGTTCAGGATTGGTGGGGTATCCGAGTCACCCCAGGGTCGTCCACCCCTATCGGGGAATTTATTTTCTTATATTTATGCATAGTTTATTTTATATTCTTATATCTTCATTGTTAAATTAGTCTTGCCATTGTGCACTTTTACTCGACCTTATTGTAAACCCCCACTGCCCCTGTCTTTGTATTGTCCCCTACATGTCGGCCCTTGTGGCTAATAAATGAAATCATTATTATTATTATTATTATTATTATTATTATTGAATACCATGGTTGACGGAGGCTCGGCTCTGTAAGGTGTAGTAATTTTTAACCGCTATAACAATTGTGAATTGTTTAAAACTTTAACCAAATTGTAGATAAAAACACCCTCCTCCTCGTGGGAGGGGTCTTTCTGCCCGTTATTTGGCCCTTCGGGGTTAAATAACCGCTTATTGGGGGTTTGTGCCCAATATTCATTTTAAACCAAAAAAAACATGGCTACAAAAAAGAATTTTCACAAGTCACTCCCACTCATTCCGTTTTCTTCTTCCTCAATCGTCAATACACCAGATAGAAGATTGTCTCTCTCCCTCCCTTCTCTAAATGTCTCTCTCTCCCTCCCTTCTCTTTCGCAAGCGACGCCAGTAAAGAAAAAGAAAAATATAGTTTATGATAGTTTCCAAGAGCACGTGCATCCCGTGGAACATTTCTCCACGACGACGACAACGACGAAAAATGTGTGCGGTAAATACGGAAAGCCATTTCATTCGTCTGACGTCATGAATAATAGCAGTAGCAGCCGTAATAACAGCAGCAGCAGCAACAGTGACAAGGAAAACAATAGTAGCAGCCGCAACAGCATCAGCAGCGGCATAAACAACAACAGCAGCAGCAACAGCAACAGCAACAACAACAGCAGCAGCAGCAACAACAACAACAACCACAGCAACAGCGGCGGCGGCAGTCGTAGTACCAGCAGCAACAACAAAAGTGACAGCAGCCCTGACGACAACAACAACAACAACAACAAGAAAGAAAAACCAATCTCGTTTGCAGGTATCGCAAAGAACCTGGAAACCATCCTTATAACAAATGAGGAATTACAGGAAGCAAAGAAGATGGTGACGAAAACCGGACACCGAGCAATCTGCAAGGCAGCCGAACAATGTTTCGAAACCCAACAGCACTGTATGGTCACGTACCGTACAGTAAGCACAAAATCCCGTAGGGTTGAAAGAGCCACAGAGGCTCAAATACAAAAAGCCTTAGAGTCTGTGTGACAGCGGAAAACGCATATCACCCGAGGCAAGAAATATGCCACCGTGGACGTGCTTTTTGCCACACCCCAAGAGGCAAAGGCTCAATCCTTAGTGACCCTAAGGAGCGAGAAAATGGTGTTGGTGCCCTCCTACTGCGGACAAAAAATTGTGAGGGTCAAACTGACCCACGTCCCCCCCCCGGGATGGTCCCTTCTGCAATGAGAAGACCCCGAGAAGTTAGACCCCCCCTCCTTCCGAAACCGGCTCCACGGCTACCAGCAACAGGACAAGCGGCAACCAGGAAGGATAGGTCCGTGGCACCCATACCCACGCCACGGAAATCAAGAACAGCAGCAGCAGTGGAAGTATTAACAACAACAACAACAGTAATACCAACTGCAGCTGCAACAGAGACTCCACTGCAAACATCACCAACAACAAGTGAAAGAGTGGAGCTGGTACCCCTCCCCGACCTCACAGAATCGGACATGGAGTGTGAGGTGGGAGAGGGATGGCAAAAGGTCGCAAGAAGGCACAAACGCAGAAGCAACGCATCGTCGCCTTCGAAAAGGGAGGAAAGAAATGAAAAAAGGGTAAAGGCTACTGCAGAGATTTACAGCAGCAACACCACCAACACCATCACCACCCACACTAGCACCAGCATCAGCACCGGCGGCAACCCCACCGCAAACAACAACATCTTCAACACCACCACCACAAGCACCAACATGGCAAACAACAACAAAACACACACACCCTGCAACAACGACAAGAAAATAACAGAACCACACCACACCCCCAGAAAAACAAATGCACAGCAATAAATACACACAAGAAACTAATGACTTACATAATTGAACACACAGACATTTCACAGCACGACTACATAATACCAGCACTAATCAAAACACCAACGAACATAAGACTGGTAAGAATAGCACAGAAGCAATACACAAACATTAAAACGAAATTCCCCAACGCAGTTGGTGATTTCAGAGACCTAGGAGGGACACTCAACCGGAGAGTATATTCGGATATACTCACAGAAGAGCCGACGACCAGCCGAAAGGACGATTCAACGGTCCCTTCACCAGACGATCAAGTGAAAAGGATGGAGAAACCATCCTTCCTCTACGAGCAGTAAGGTAAGTGGTCTTTCCCATCTTTTCCACTCCATTTCAACATGACCTCACTCAGAATAGGCAGCATAAATGCGCGTGGCTTGGGGTCGTCATGGAAGCAGGGCCACCTGCTCAACGACCTCAGGTCACTGAACATAGATGTAGTGACCATCAGCGAGACCAGAATCTCCGAAGCACGGGCCTTCGCACCGATCTTCGGCGGCTACGATGTGTACTCATCTCCCAGCCGTCCTGGATCGGGGGAAGGAGTTGCTGTGCTTTTTCGGAGAGGTTTGGATTTCGCCATACGGGCCATCTTCCTGGACCCAGAAGGTAAGTTGGTGGTGCTGGACGTGACCAGCGGAGACGGTCAAGCTTTCAGGCTAGTGGCCGTCTATGCCCCGACAGGAGCAGGGCAGCCTGATTTCTTCCGGCGTCTGGAGACCTTTCTAGGAACGTCCCGCTCTTTAGTGTTACCGGACTGGAACCGGATCTTAGATGCACGCTGGGACTGTGTGGGATTAGCGGATAGGGGAGGAGGGTGCAAGAGCCTCACCAACCTGCAAAGGCATCGCGACCGACGTACTTACGGCGAAATTGGCCCTTGACCAATTCTTCAATGCAAAGCACGAAGGTTGCGTTGTCAGAGCTAGGGTGCGTGCTCTCAGACACGAGGGGACGAAAGCCGTTCAATGGGCCCGAGTGGCGGAGGCGCGTCGTGGCAACAAAGCCACGATCCGGTCTTTGGTGGACCACGACGGGCGCATGCTACTCGATCCCAGCTTTTCAGCGACACTTCGTTCAGCTGTTCTGGGGAGCGGTGGGCCGGGTCGAGGGATGGACTTTAGTGTCTACCTCGACGGACTGCCGCGGCTCTCGGCCACTGAGGTGGAGTGTTGCGAAAAGCTGATAACAGCCGCTGAAGTACGGGAGGCAATGTACGGGAGGCTGCACAAGGGGTAAATCGCCTGGTTTGGATGGTCTGCCCTATGAACTTTACGTACAGATGCCAGACTTGTTCAGAGGCCTCTTGGCGGACGTCTACTGCAACTGGCAACAGAACGGGAGAATTCCCAGCTCTGTGAGCCGAGGAGCGGTGGCGCTGCTGAGAAAGTATCCGAACAAGGGGGATAACATAGATAATTTCAGGCCCATAACTCTGCTAAACACAGAGTTCAAGATTTTGGCCAAGGTGCTAGCAAAGAGGTTGGCGCTTGTCGTTGATGGTCTGGTGGGAGAGGCGCAGACATGCGCCATTCCCGACAGATCCATCCACGTCAACCTCCACCTCATGCGATACATCGTAGAGAGGGTAGCTAGGGAACCTGGCACGGGTGGGTCCTTGATCAATTTAGATCAGTCGAAAGCTTTCGATAGAGTCGACCATCGCTACCTAGCGGCAGACCTGAAGGCGGCTGGCTTTGGGCCGGTCTTCAGAGGCTGGATCGCTGCCATGCACAGCGACATCTGCTCTGTGGTGAGAGTGAACGGTCACCTTTCGGAACCGTTCAACATCATGCGGTCGGTCCGCCAAGGATGTCCCCTCTCGTCCCTCTTGTACGTATTGACTCTCGAGCCATTACTGCACAAACTGGAGACATTGAGGGGCGTCCCGCGCGAACTAGGATGCGGAAGATCCGTGTCAGCATATGCGGACGATGTCACCGTGTCAGTATATGCGAATGCCAAAAACATCGAGGCAATCGGCATTACACTAAGAGAATATGAAGCGGTGACAGGAGCAATGATCAACCAGGAAAAGTCAGTGGGCCTGCAGCTCGGCACCTGGAGAGGCAGGTCCGTGCCGTCCAACAGCGTCGTCAGGCGCTGGACGGACGGACCGGTTAAATTGCTAGGAGTCTGGTTTGGTCCGGACCTCCAGACGGACAAAAACTGGGACGAGGTGACGTGCAGGGTGGCTTCTCTCACCCACAAATGGGCGGGGAGGAAGCTATCCCTGAAAGTTCGAGCGGGGGTGGCTAACGCGTACATCGCGTCCGTCATCTGCTACCGCCTGACTGCGCTGGAGCGTTTGCTCTTTCGCTTTTTGTGGAAGGGACGCGCTCCGATGGTCAAGCGGTCCATCTGTTGTCAACACCCGTACGTGGAGGGCTGAGCATGCCGTGGTTGATGATGCGCAGACACGCGCTCAGGCTACGACATCTCCACCTCTTCCTCGACGGTGATCAGGTGTGGTCGCCATTTGCTAGACACGTATTTCCCCAGCTCGTTTCCTTGACGGAGCTGCAGTCCTGGGTCAAGCGAAGACCGAGAGGGAGCGCTTGGAGACTGGAATGTCTTCAGGCGCTCACAGCCCTCGACCAATCGGGCAATGTGACCGGTGGAAACTTCACCTCGGCGTTCTATAGAGGATTAGTGGAGAGGAAAAGCGACGACGTACTTTAGGGAAACTCTAGGCCTCGACGAAAATCAACTAGCCAATCTCTTCGGAAGAACTTTCGGGCCGGGGCCTATGGACAACTTCCAGAAATCCATGGCCTGGCAGTGCTACCGAGGGGCCTTGCCAGTTCGGGATAAACTCTACAGACATGGAGGTGCCGTCAGCCGGGCATGTCCGAGATGCGCGCAGGGCGACGAAACCGTCCTGCACGCACTCGTCCAGTGTCCGAAAATTGCTGACTTGTGGGTTTTTGTCGAACACCTGCTGTCACGTGTAGGACGGATCCAGCTATCAGCTGATTCCATCGTGAGGATTGCCCCGCCCTCTTCCTTTAGCCGGGAAGGGCAGGCAGTTTTTATCTGTCTGGTGTCCATGGCGAAAGAGATAGTATGGTGGACACGTTTGAAAGGGCTGAAGACGAGCACTTACCTCTTCGGTGATGCCCTGATTAACATTTTTAAATTTCATTTGAAAAAGAAAATCAGGGTATAGAGGGAAGTGCTCTCTTCCCAGCATTTTGTTGAAAGATGAGTGAGAGGAGCAAGTATGGCCCAAGTGAATGGGCCTACTCTGAGTACGTGTCTGTAAATTAAATCTGGAAAACTGGGAGAGGGCACTTGCCCTGGTGGTCAGGGTCACTGTGGCCTTTTAATGGGCTTTCTCCACAAATGTCCCTCCGAAGTCTCCCCCCTATTGGGGAATTTTTCATTGTTATATTTTTGTTACATCCTCTGTTTTTGTTTTTTTTACACGCAGAAATGCCCATTTGTACCGTCCA
Source organism: Eledone cirrhosa (assembly GCA_964016885.1). Classification (NCBI taxonomy): domain Eukaryota; kingdom Metazoa; phylum Mollusca; class Cephalopoda; order Octopoda; family Eledonidae; genus Eledone; species Eledone cirrhosa. The sequence goes on along the minus strand of OZ024740.1, from coordinate 266,491,619 downwards.
AGTTTTAAATTTGATAAAAGTTTAGAAGACGTGACCCACCTAATACAGGGGTTCGCTCGTAAATAATGCGGCACCCCTTTACGGGGTGTCGTATTCGTATTTGTGTAAAAATATTTTTTTGAAAAAATTTCAACATGGATAACACAAGAAACAGAGAGAGCGCTGTCAGACAACACAGAGAGAGGGAGACTTTTTCAGCATGTCAATAAGACAGCGTTCCAGCGGAGGTAAATATAAACGAAAATATTACAAAGGAAAAGAAGATTGCTACAGATTTAAAATTAACAAATATTTCTAACACAAACACCACCAACAATAACACCAACAACAATACCAACAACAAAACCATCAATAACAACAGCAACAACAAAAATAACAGCGGTAAAGTCGAGAACGACAATAACAAAAATAACAGCGGTAAGGTCGAGAACGACAATAACAATGACAATAACAACAGCCACAACAACAATAATAGTAGGAACAGTATCAACAAAAATAACAATAATAACAACAGCCACAATAACAGTAACAACAGCAACAGTATCAACGAAAACAACAACAACACCAACAACTGTACCAACGAAAACAACAACAATTACATCGATACCTGTAATAGCGATCTCAGCACCACAAGTAAGACATGTAGCGGCAGCAATAGTGGTGCTGCTGAAAAAGGGACCACTTCTTTTGCAGGTGTCGCCAGAAATATCGAGACAGTGTTAGTCACAGAGGAGGAGATGGCAGTCGCAAGGGCCATGGTGACAAGAAGCGCCAATAGAGTCTCCCTGAAACCTCCACCCAATTTTTTCAAGGACCAACAGCTACGGACGGTGACTTACCGCACCGTAAGCAAAATCTCACATCGGGTGGAGAGAGCCACGGAGGCTCAAATCCCAAAGGCCTTGGGGTGCGTCTGGGCACGCAAAACCCACATCACCCGAGGCAGAAAGTACGCCACAGTAGACGTACTTTTCGCCACCCCCCAGGAAGCAAAGTCTCACTCTTTGGAAACCCTAAAGAGTGAGGAGATAGTCTTGGTGCCCTCCTACTGCGGGCAGAAAATTGTGAGGGTCAAAGTGACCCAGGTCCCACCCGACGTGCCCATACCTTGGCTGGCCGCGTATGTCCTTGCTGGAATCGAGAACAGGACGACCATGCTGCATGTAGAAAAAATAGGGAGAGAGAACTGGTCAGGTATAGGCATGCAAATGCTTATACAAACTGACCAGGAATGTATCGAGGCTATCCCCGATATCATAGACTTCGAGGAAGGACTCCAACTCCCTATAAGTGTAGAAGGAAGACGGCCAAAATGTTATCTCTGTGGGTCGAAGGGTCACCGCAGGGCCTTTTACCCGCAGAAGACACCGAAGAGGGCCCCTCTCCTTCCAATACCTGGTCCGCTGCTACCAAGAGCAGGACAGGCAACAAACGAAGAAGCCCCTTCCACGGTGAGTAGGAGGGCAACGTCCATAGCACCCGTACCAAGGCCAAGGATAACTAAAGCAGCATCATCAGTAGCGGCAACACCAATAGCTACATTTGAAATAGCTACACCAGCAACAAAATTGCCGAAGAGGGCTCCACTACCACCACCAACAGCCGTGGAGCACATACCCCTCCCAGACGCCACAGAATCCGACATGGAGTTTGAGGCGGGAGTGACGTGGCAAACAGTCTGCCACAAAAAAGAAAAAAGAAAAAAAACCTTAGATTCACCCTCCAAAATCGAAGGCATACAAAGAGGGGTAAAGGCAACAAGGAAACTTGCAGCAACACCACCACCATCCCCACCACAAACACCAACAACGCAAACACAACAAGACACACACACCAAACAGCAACAAGAAGAAAACGGCAACAAAATCACCCCTCCCCCCAAAAAGTACACAGCCATAAACATGGCAAAAAAAGAACTCATACAATATATAAAGCAGCACACAGACATCACGGAAAAAACTACTACACCCCACCAACACCAAAAACTCTCCTGACAAACATAAGCATCATCGAAATCTCAATAGAACAGTACAAACCTTTAAAACAAAAGTTCCCCAACGCAGTTGGAGACTTCAGAGAGACGGTTACCAAGTGGATATACACTGACATCCTCTTGGAAACACCCATGACCAGCGAAAGGGACGGTTCTACTGTCCCTTCACCACACGAACAAGGTAAGTGACCCTTTCTCATTTACCCAGTTTCTCATCCAACATGGCTGTACTCAGAATAGGCAGTATAAATGCACGTGGCCTGGGGTCATCTTGGAAGCAGGGTCACCTGCTCAATGACCTCAGGTCACTAAACATAGATGTGGTGGCCATCAGTGAAACCAGAATCTCCGAGGCACGGCCTTCGCACCGATCTTCGGCGGCTACGATGTATACGCATCTCTCAGCCGTCCAGGATCGGGGGGAGGGGTTGCCGTCCTTTTTCGGAGAGGCTTGGATCTCGCGATACGGGCCATCTTCCTGGACCCAGAAGGTAAGTCGGTGGTGCTTGACGTGACCGGCAGCGAAGGCAATGCTTTCAGGCTAGTAGCCGTCTACGCCCCAACAGGGGCAGGACGGCCAGATTTTTTCAGACGTCTAGAGACCTTTCTTGGAACGTCTCGCTCTTTAGTGTTAGTGGGCGACTGGAACGGTATCTTGGATGCACGCTGGGATCGTGTGGAGCTAGTGGATAGGGGAGGAGGGTGCAAGAGCCTCACCAACCTGCTCAGACGTTTTGAACTGTCTGACAGGTATCGACTGGATCACCCAAATGTGTCAATGTGGACATGGACAAACCGCATCGGGTCATCCAGATCGTATCTCGATAGGGTTTTCTGCAGAGAACTAGATAAGGCTAGTATAAGTTGTCCACAATTTAAAATAGTCGACTACACAGACCACAAATTTGTGATCTGTGAGATCGGCATAGACAGACTTCATAGACAAGGGCCTGCTTACTGGAAGCTGAACGCGTCTTTCCCGGCGCGCAAGGCCTACAGAGACCGGATTAGCGTATTAGTTAAGCGGGCGTTGACGGGAGCGGTCGTCAACAATAGGTGGTGGTTCGCCCTGAAAAGGGTAATTAAAGTAGAGTCAATTAGGTTTAGCAAAGGAGTAGTGATAGAGGAAAATAGAGTAGAGGGAGAGCTAGTCAGAAAGCTAGAAGAGGCGTTTAGGACAGGCATCGCAACCGACGTGCTTGCCGCGAGATTGGCACTCGACCAATTCTTCAACGCAAAACACGAAGGCTGCGTTGTCAGAGCTAGAGCGCGTGCTCTGAAACACGAGGGGACAAAATTTGTCCAATGGGCCCGGGTGGCAGAGGCGCGACGTGGCAACAAAGCCACAATTGGGTCTTTGTCTGACCAAAACGGGTGCGTGATGCTCGAACCCGAGCGGATATGTGAAGCTTTTCAGAAGCACTTTGTTGAACTGTTCGGGAGCGGCGGCGGCCCGGATCGGGGCATGGACTTCAGTGCATACCTCGACGGACTGCCTCGGCTCTCGACGACCGCAGCACAGTGTTGCGAAAAGCCAATAACAGCCGGTGAAATACGGGAAGCGATGGCTAACTGCACAAGAGGTAAATCGCCAGGTTTAGATGGTCTGCCCTACGAGCTTTATGCATTTATGCCAGACTTGTTCGGTGACCTCTTGGCAGACGTCTACTGCAACTGGCAGCAGAACGGGAGCATTCCCAGTTTTGTGAGCCGGGGAGCAGTGGCGCTGCTGAGAAAAGACTCGAACAAGGGGGATGTTATCGATAATTTCAGGCCCATAACCCTGCTAAACGCAGAGTTCAAGATTTTGGCCAAGGTGTTAGCAACGAGGTTGGCGCTTGTCGTCAATGGTATGGTGGGAGAGGCGCAGGCATGCGCCATTCCAGACAGATTCATACACGACAACCTCCACCTCATGCGATGCATCATAGAGAGGGTGGTTAAGGAACCTGGCAGGGGTGGGGCCCTGATCAACTTGGATCAATCCAAAGCATTCGATAGGGTCGACCATCAGTACCTGGCGGCGGTCCTCTAGGCAGCCGGTTTCGGGCCCGTTTTCAGGCGTTGGATCGCAGCAATGTACAGCGACATCTGCTCAGTTGTGAGGGTGAACGGTCACCTGTCGCAGCCGTTCAGCATCATGCGCTCAGTCCGCCAGGGTTGTCCCCTCTCGTCCATCTTGTACGTATTGGCTCTCGAGCCGTTACTGCACAAACTGGGGGCGATGAGGGGCGTCCCACGCGAACTAGGATGCGGGAAATCCGAGTCGGCTTACGCTGACGACGTCCCCGTGGTGGTGTCGAGCACCAGACACGTCCAGATGCTCGGCACCGCTCTCAAGGATACGAAGCGGTGACAGGAGCAAAGATAAACCAGGAAAAGTCGGTGGGCTTGCAGCTCGGCACCTGGAGAGGCAAGTCCACGCCGTCCGACAGCGTCGTGGGGCGTTGGACGGACGGACCGGTTAAATTGCTCGGGGTCTGGTTCGGACCGGACCTCCAGATGGAGAAAAACTGGAACGAGGTGACGAGCAGGGTGGCCTCCCTCACCCAGAAATGGGCTGAGAGGAGGCTGTCCCTGAAAGGCCGGGCGGAAGTGGCGAATGCGTACATCGCATCCGTCATCTGCTACCGCCTCACCGTCGTCCCTTGCTCCAGCCCAACTCTCACCAAAATGGAGCGCCTCCTCTTCCGCTTTTTGTGGAAGGGACGCGCTCTCATGGTCAGACGATCCATCTGCTGTCAACACCCGTTGCGTGGAGGACTGGGCATGCCATGGCTGATGATGCGCAAACATGCGCTGAGGCTGCGACATCTCTGGTGCTTCCTTGATGGTGAACGGGTGTGGTCGCCGTTCACCAGGCACATTTTCCCACAGCTCGTCTCCTTGACGGAGCTGCAGTCCTGGGTCAGAAAAGACCGAGGGATAGCGCTTGGAAACTGGAATGTCTCCAGGAGCTCACTGTTCTCTGCCAGCTGGGCACCAGTATCGGTGGAACATCCACCTCGGCGTTCTATAGAGGACTAGTAAAGGGGAAGAGCGACGACATTCTCGGAGAGATCCTGGGCGTCGAAGAAGATCAGCTGTTTGCTCTCTTCCGGAGAAATTTCAGCCCAGCGCCTATGGATAACTTCCAAAAATCCCTGGCCTGGCAGTGCTACCGGGGAGCGCTGCCGGTTCGAGATAAGCTCTACAGGCACGGAAGTGCCGTCAGCTGAGCCTGTCCGAGATGCGTGCATAGCGACGAAACCGTTGTGCACGCACTCGTTCAGTGCCCGAGCATTGCTGACTTGTGGAGCTATGTCGAACAGTTGCTGTCGCGTGTGGGACTGATCCGGTTGTCGACTGAGTCCATTGTGCAGATGGTCTCGCCGTCTGCACCTTCGAGGAGGAAGGGCAGGCGGTTTTCATCTGCCTGGTGTCCATGGTGAAAGAGATTGTGTGGTGGACAAGGTTAAAAGGGTTAAAGACAAACACTTTCCTCTTCGGCGAATCCCTAATTAACTTTTTCAAGTTTCACTTGAAGAGGGAAATCAGGGTGGAGAGGCAAGTGCTGCTTTCTAGCAAGTTTGTTGAAAGGTGGGTGAATGTAGCGAGAATGGTCCGAGTGAACCACTCTGAATATACGTCTGTAGTTTGAGAGATGGAAAAATTGAGAGAGGGCGCTTGCCCTGGTAGTCAGGGTGGCCGTGGTCTTTTGTGTGGTTTTCGCCACGAGTAACCCTCGGAGGTTTCCCCCCTATTGGGGAATTTTTCATTGTTTCAATTTTTATTTTATTGTTTATATATATATATGTTTTATGTCCTTTTTTTTCTTTTCTTATATAAATAATAAAAATATTTACACGCACAAAACCCACATCGTACCGTCCTGTGCCGTCTGTAATGTTTTTCTTTATGTCAGCCCTTGTGGCCAATAAAGAAATCATTATTATTAGTATTATTAGAGTTCAAATCCCGCCGAGGTTAACTTTGCCTTTCATCCTTCCGGAGTCGATAGAATAAAGTACCAGTAATGCATTGGGTAATTGCTGGGCTTGTGCCAAATGTAGAAACAATTATTATTATTATTATTATTATTATTATTATTATTATTATTATTATTATTATTAATGTTGTTGTTGTTGTTGTTGTTGTTATTCTTGGAGTCTCAGTCATTGATGTTATTCAACTGGAAAGTTTGTTCAAATAAACATCAAGCCGCTACCTGCAGCCTCAGATATTCAGGACGTATCGGAGGGTTCTTGCTGTTCCATGCCTTTTGACGTGTTCCAAAAAAAGGGGGCTGGACTAATGTTATTTAACCATCCTTGGAAACTCTTCGCGATAGTACCTAGTGCTCCTATGGCAATCGGGACGACCTTGATCTCATGACAGTCTCAAAGCCTTTTTAATTCCCACTTTAAATCCTGGTATCGGTTAATCTCCTCTTCCTCCTTTTCTTGCACTCTTGTGTCAGGCACGATCTTTTTTCCTTGTCAAAAGCCACCAGGTCAGGCCTATTGTGTTCTAATTTCTTGTCTGTCTGTATCCTGAAATCCTATAGCACCTTCACTCCATCGTTTTCTATCACCGACTCTGGCTTATGCTCATACCACTTCTCAGAATGTGACAAATAATTTAGTTTGCATAAATGCCTGTGAATCACCTTTCCTATTATATCATGCCTCCAGCCTTTATAGTGAGTCTTGGCTAGGTGTTTACATTCGGATACAATGTAAGCCACAGTCTCCTCTCTCTCTCTCTCTCTCTCTCTCTCTCTCTCTCTCTCTCTCTCTCTCTCTTCACAGATCCTACACAGTGAGCTAGCCCCCTCCTTGTTAATATGGTGTTTCACCCACTTCGTTCTGAGGCCCTGCTCTTGCGCAGCCATTAGCATTCCTTCTGTAGCTTTTTTAATGTCTCCCCCTTTTAACCAGTTTCATGTCTGTGGATCTCTGAATTCTGTTTCCTTAAAGAAGGTACTAAGAATGGATTTTTCATGAAGGTTGCTCTTCCTCTTTGTTGTTACTTCCTCCTTGGACATCCACTGGTCTATTGTCTTCTCCTTCGGTACAACTTTGAGCATTGTCTCCCTACTCTCAGATACATATTTGTGCAGACTTCTTTTCTCCACCTGAACAGTCCTCTCTGTTGATAAGACCTCTTCCACCTTCAGATTTCTTTAAGTAGAGCCTATCAACATCAATCCTCGTGTGGAACATGCTGTAGGTAGTCATTAGCTTCCTAGTCTTTCTATCCATTTCCTGTTGTTCAGTAACTTTCCATTTCAGAATTCCCGCACTGTACCTAATAATAGACACAGCTCGGGAATTGACTGCACTTATGACATTCCTACTATTTAGATGTGATTTCAGTATGTTCCTTACTCTCCTTATGTATTCAGATCTTATCAATTCCTTCATTTTTTTAATTCTTGACTAGCAGCAGTACCCAGCGTTGCTTTGGTAGGTAAAATAATATCTGCTTTGATGAAAAGGTGTTGATCTCAGCGACTGCTTCTCGATGACTCATCTATGGCCACACACAGGCCACGCGGGGAGGGTAGTGATGACCTCTATCACTGAGAAACGCGGGTGACTGACGAAGGAGCATACTGGGAGAGGGAGGTAATTACCTATAACACTAAGCCAAATTTCCTCACGCTACTTGATTGGAGACCGATGAATTCTCAAATACACAACTAAAAGCTCAGACGACGTCAGTGGCCATCGTGTTGCCTTTGACCATCTATAAGATGTGCAATGATAGGTTCTATCGTAGTATAAAAGTTGAACCAAATAAATTGATTTATGTGTGAGGTGGGGCCGAAGTTTCGAATTTTAACGAAATCGGTTGAAAAATGTGGGAGCTAGAGCCGAAATGGCGGAAATTTGAGCGAAAATGTGGTCTTTTCGAATATTTAAACGGCTGCCACGCCGTTCCTGAACAACAAATCCAAAATCTAAAGCCACTTTAAGACGTCAAATAATCAGATCTAGCGTAGTGTAAAATTTGAACAAAGTAGGTTGAGTAATGTGGGAGCTAGAGCCGAAAAAGTCAAAATTTGAGTCTAAAAGGGGTATTTTTGAATATTTAAGCGGCTACCACGCCGTTCCTGAACAACAAATGCAAATTATAAAGCAATTACAGGATGTGCAATGATAAATTCTATTTTGCTTTAAAATTTGAACGAAATCGGTGGCAAAATGGGGGAGCTAGAGCCAAAAATCTTATTTTTATCTGCAGATGGCTAATCTATGAGCCTGTAAAGTTTCATGAAAATCGGTCGTAAGATATAGGCCCCTATAGGTAATACACAGACACACACATACTTAATTTTATATATATACAGATGTCATCTGCCTCCAGAACACCCAAATATTTGTATCCCTCTTCAGTGTCATTTTCCTTTATCATTTCACCTGTTGGTTCTTGGATTCCGTTGCTTCTGTTCAATTTACTCCCCTTCATCACTAGGACTCCGCACTTATTAACAGCAAATACCATACATATATCAATGTTGAAAATACGGAAAGTGTTAACAAGTACACCCAACTCCTTCTCACTCTTCCCAAAGAGTTTAAGATCGTTCATGAAGAGGAGTTGGTTGGTGGTAAGTTCTCCTTTCCTAGCTTGTATCCTGCTTTCACTTTTCGCAATATGCGGAACAAGGGTATGTGGGTAAGGGCAAACAAAATAGAAGACAAACTATTTCCTTGGAAAATACCTCTCTTGATCTTTACTCCTACCAAGGATTCTCCACCTGATGTTAGCTCTTTCCCAGGACTTCATACTTTTACTTAATAGCTGTCTGATGTTGTCTGCCACCTTGAAGATCTCTAGGCTTTTGGTTATCCAAGAATGAGGAACCATGTCGAATACCTTCTTCTAATCTATCCATCCCATGGCAAGACCAGTATGCCTCTTCTTGCAATTCCTTATTACCATCTTATCAATAAGTAACTGGTCTTTTGTACCACGGGACTTCTTTCGGCATCGTTTCTGTTCATCCGGCAATTTATGTGGAGGTAATAGTAGATTTCCCCAGACACAATGTTTGTTAGCAGTTTCACATGATGGACAGACATGTGATAGGCCTATAGTTGGTAACCTCATTACCCTTGATTCAGTCTTTCATTGCCAGAACTGTGGTACCTTTTGTCAACAACTCTGGTATTTCACCCGACACCAAGCAGTCATTAAACATGGCAGTAAGTTTAGGGTGGAGGGATATTATATTTTTTATCCAATATCCTTGCACAACATCTGGGCCTGGTGATTTCTAGTTGGTTAGTTTATTGGCCTGCGTTTTAAGGGTTAGAATATCTTTAACGAGGAGTGTTTCAGCGTACTGTGTCAGTTGACTCAACAAGATGTTTACTACGGTAGTTTGATCGAAAGGTAGTTCCTTGATAGTTCCGTGAAAGGCTCTTTAATTTGGTAAGTTTTATAAGCCATATTTGTACGTCTCTGAGACAGCCAGTGTGAATGCACTTGAATGAACATGCAGACAGCATAACTATGCAGGTATGCAAGCGTGTCTAGACATTAACCGGCAATTGAGATCCTAAAAATAGAAAAACCCAGTCAACTGGGTCACTTTGAGAGCAGCCAGTTAGAATCTCGTCTCTCCTTCACCGATAACAATGTATTTCATGTCTGAAATTATTGACTCAACGCAACGAGTTTTCATTAAGGGCGATAATTTCAGTATTTTCAACTTAATAAGTAATGTATCTTAACTTAGAATTATCGCGTCTTATCACTACGTCGTCTTAGCGACAAGAGCAACATTATTCATGAATTGAATTTACTGACCCGTTCATCACCGCTTTCGGCTTGACCTCGATACTTCTGCTCATTCTTACTAACATTTAGTTTGCTTGACCTCATCTTCTCTTCATTGCATTTCTACATCGTTTATTCTATAACTAGGTTTTTGCTATTCCTATATAAACGTTTGCTTATCAAAATAAACTGACTGAGTGTGGTTGTATTCTACTACATACTACGATCAAGTCTTCTGTTATAGCCTTGGGCTTAAGGAAGGGCTTTTGCAGTCTTCAACAGTCATCCATTACAATTGCAGCATCATTGCAGTTGCGTTTATTACAAAGCGTTATTCCAGAATATTACTTGAAACTTTATCATACTGGAACAGAACTCATTTTAGGAAGTTCCTTATACATAATTTTATAGGCTTATATAGGTGAATCTTTGCGTGATTTTACCAAATACATTCGATAAACAGAAAATGGCCTCAGCAATGAAGAAAAAATGCAGGCAGTACAGCGTTGATTACTTACGGTTCGGATTCATCCCATCGTCGTCGAACCACCTGTCACCCATGTGCTTAATTTGCAAGGAGGAGTCCTTTTCGAATGAGGCGATGAAGCCGTCGCGTTTGAGTAGACACTTGGAGATGAGGCACCCCGATAAGAGATATAAAGATTTAGCACACTTTCAGACTCTTAGGGACCAATTTCAGAAAACAACACTGGTTTCTGCCTTTCAAAAGTTGGAGCTTAAAATGTTGATGGACTTGTCGCATTTTATAACATTGGCAACATAATCGCAAAGTGTGGCAAGCCCCATTCCTTGGGGAAAACATTAGGTGTCATCTCATTCTTTCAACAGTACTACATCAGAACCCGTTAAAGACCTTGAAACGTATTCTGCTGAGTAACGACTCAATAAGGAGACGCATCGACGAAATGGCGGAAAATGTTGAACACAAATTATGCAACATCTTGAAGTCGACACAATTTGATTTGCAACTTGATGAAAGCACGCTTTCCGGGAACCAGTCCTTACTATTGGGATACGTGCGATTTTTCCACGAAAACGAAATGCACGAGGAGCTTCTCTTCACTCTGAATCTAACCACAGATACTGTCAAGGGATACCTCGAAGAAAAGGCGATATCTTTTAACAACATTGTATCATGTGCTACGGACGGCGCAAGAGCAATTGTCGGCCAACATAAGGATTTCGTCACTCTTCTGAAGAGAGAAAATTCATCTGTATTTGCTGTTCATTGTGTCATTTATTGACAACACTTGGCTGCGAAGAAACTCAGCGAGCCGCTGAGCAAGTCTTTGTAGGTGGCCATTGATGTCATCAATTTTATCAAACGCCATTCCCTCAATGTACGAATTTTCCGGCAACTGTGCCAAGATAATGACGAAGAATTCGTCGAGTTGCTCCTTCATACTGAAGTGAGGTGGCTTTCAAAGGACAAGTGCCTTACTCGTTTCTTTGAACTGTTCGACTCTATCATTGAGTTTCTTCGAGGACGCAACACAGAACTGTACAAGAAAACCTGGACAAATTGAATGTCATCGAAAAGAATCTTTGTCGACGGGAATTCTATAATTTTCCTAGTGTCTCCAATGTTCAAAACATTGTGAGAAATGACCAACTTCAAATTTATACCGCTCACCTCCATGCGCTACAAGACAACATAGGAGAACGGTTTATCGACTTTTTGCAGATGGACATCCCAATGTGGATAGCAGATCCCTTCATAGCTAACGTCGACGATTTGGACGTTAAATTTCAGGAAGAATTAATTGAACTTCAAACAGATGACATGATCAAAATTAGATTTCCCAAAATAGGTGAACCCCTTTTAGGGATGCAAGAGGAAATTCAGCGTCGATTTCCACACCTACATGCAGAGGCTAAGAGATTTGCACTGCCTTTTCCAAGCTCATACTTAGTCGAGAGCGGGTTTGGCGCTGTTTCCAGACTGCACAGTAAGGCTCGCAACCGCTACAATGTAATTACACATGGAGTTCTCCAGCTATGTTTTACGAAAATCCAGCCTGGCGTCAAAGAGTTAGCTAGACTAAGGGTTCCATTGAAATGAGGTCAAAGTTAAAGTAAGTTGATTTATCCGTAAACTTGGATATGCTATTGTTACGAAGCAAACTAATATTTTAAAAATTTGTACTTGCAGTCTGACTGGACTGGAAACCATCTACCTCAATTCACTTATTCATTTGTTGTATATATGCCACTTAAATTACCAAAAATTACCGTTAGAAATATACATTTGATTAAAATAAAAATATCCACATTTCGTGGTGATTCGGAGTTAAATTCGAGTGTGTGGGAAACTTATGGGTGCAAATGTAGATGTATATGGTACTTGATATATTAGTATATATGGTAGGGTTTGTAAAATAGAATTGTTTGTAGCTGTTACTATATGTTGTGCTAAGCACTTAAAATACTTTAAACTACGGGCGGATTGATATGTTTTTATTTTATTTTGATATTGTAATTTTTGATGAGTTATAGTAAAAAAATGTATGTGTATATGTGATGTACGTATATGTGTAAAGAAGTTATTTATTAAGCTTGAAAGTAAGTTTGTTTGTGTTTGCAAACCGATATGTGTGTGGGGCGGTTGTTTGTGGGTGATTATATTTCATGTATCTATAGTGGGATTTGTGGAGTCGGTAATTACTATTTATTATGCAATGTAGTGGGCCTGTGTTTGTCTTGGGTACCTATGTACGCTCCGAGAGGTTCGCGGAGGAGGCTGTTCGCATGCAATTAGATATTGATAGTTCTGTAATGGTGTGCTTAAATGAATGTTTTAATGCTGCTAAGAATCGTAAGGTCTAAAGTTGAGGTATGTTTTGTAAATCTGGTGTTTGCACGAAGTCACGAGTTCATCCTTTTTATTTAATATATGTTCCTTGGTGAACAAAATTAGGATTGTTTCTTCGGAGCATAATGGTTGGCGTCCCTCTGTACAATGTTTGGCTTTGGACAGACAATTCGTAGGTAATATTATCACGGAGATTCTATAATGGCTGGATAGTGTTGTAGCATTTTCCCGGGTCGGGTTTCTAAAAGCATGTTGGTGTTGGTAAAATCTTGTCTTGAATTGACAGGTGGTTAATCCGATGTAGTCTTTGTTGGTGTGTTCTGGCGTGACATTGCACTTGTACACGAGGTTCCATAGCCGGCATTTATTGTTTAATGGACAATGAATTTTGTCAGTGCAATTACATAGTCTGGATGCCTCCTCACTGAGGTTAGAATGGGATCTATTAGAGTTGAGTTTCGCAGTGTTTGAGGACGTGATGATTTGTGCGAAGTTGGGTATGGTGCTGTAAGAAAGTTTGACCATGTATTTGTTGAAGATGCTGTGGTAGCGATGATGTGGTGGGAAGTGTTTATTGAGAAGTGTTTATTGTTGTTTCGTGAGCGGTGGCTCCGCCTGCTAATTCTACGAATGGGGCTTGGGTGGTAGGTAAGTCTTTCCTTAAATCCACTTTTTAAGGGCCTAGTTGTAGTGCAGTGCATGTTCCTCGAAGATCTGCTCGTTAGCAGACAGGCTGATATACGGAGGAGATATTCTTTACCAAATTTTTAGTTATAGTTCTTGGGTGGTTTGAGTGTCGGAGGATGTAATGTAGATTTCAGGCACGATCTTTTTTCCTTGTCCAAAACCACCAGGTCAGGCCTATTGTATTCTAATTTCTTGTCCGTCTGTATCCTAAAATCCCACAGCACCTTCACCTGACCATTTTCTATCACCGACTCTGGCTTATACTCATACCACTTCTCAGAATGTGGTACATTGTTTACTTTGCATAGGTGCCAGTGGTCCACCCTGCCCATCACATCATGTCTCCAGCCTTTATAGTGAGTCTGGGCTAGGTGTTTACACACGGATACAATGTGAGCCACAGTCTCCTCTCTCTCTCCACAGATCCTACAGTTTATTATTATTATTGTTATTGTTATTATTATTATTATTATTATCACTATTGTTATTCCTTTAATCTCAGTCATTGATGTTGGTTAACTGGAAAGTCCGTTGGATTGAATATCAAGCCACTACCTGCAGCCTCAGATATTCAGGACGTATCGGAGGGTTCTTGCTGTTCCAAGCAAGCATGCCTTTTGAAGCGTTCCAAAAAGCGTGAAGGGGCCGATTTTCTTTAACCATCCCTGGAAACTTTTGGAGTTGTCCCCAGTGCGCCTATGACAATCGGGATCACTTTGACTTCATGGCAGTTCCAAATCCTTTTCACCTCCCACTTTAGGTCCTGGTATCGGTTAATTTTCTCCCCCTCCTTCTCTTGCACTCTCGTGTCGAACGGGCAGGCCACATCCACAATCAGACACGATCTTTTTTCTTTGTCCACAACCACCAGGTCAGGTCTATTGTGTTCCAGTTTTTTGTCCGTCTGTATCCTAAAATACCACAGCACCTTCACCTGATTGTTCTCCATCACCGCCTCTGGCCTATGCTCATACCATTTCTCAGAATGTGGTAAATTGTTTACTTTGCACAGGTGCCAGTGGATCACCCTGACCATCACATCGTGTCTCCAGCCCTTATAGTGGGTCTGGGCTAGGTGTTTACACTCGGACACAATGTGAGTCACAGTCTCCTCTCTCTCTCCACAGATCCTGCACAGTGGGCTAGCCTCCTCCTTGTAGATATGGTGCTTCAACCACTTCGTTTTGAGGGCCTGCTCCTGCGCAGCCATTAGCATTCCTTCTGTAGCCTTTTTGAGGTCTCCTCTTCTCAACCAGTTCCATGTCTGTGGATCTCTAAATTCAGTTTTCTCAAAGAAGGTACTATGAAGGGATTTTCCCTTAAGGCTGCTCTTCCTCCTTGATGTTATTTCCTCCTTGGACATCCCCTGGCCTACTGTCCCCTCCTTCAGTACAGTTCTGAGCATTGGCTCCTTACTATAGGTCACGTATTTGTATAGGTTGTTTTTCTCCATCTGAACACAGTCCTCTATGCTGATAAGACCTCTTCCACCCTCAGATCTCCTTAGGTAGAGTCTATCGACATCACTCCTCTTGTGGAACATGTTGTAGATAGTCAATAGCTTCCTAGTCTTCCTATCCATTTCTTTTTGTTCAGCAACATTCCATCTCAGAATTCCCGCACTGTACCTAATAATAGACACAGCTCGGGAATTTACTGCGCTTATGGCATTTCTGCTGTTCAGATGTGACTTCAATACGCTCCTTACTCTCCGAATGTATTCAGTTCTTAACAATTCCTTCATTTTTTTGTTCTTTATGCCATCAGCCTCCAGAACGCCCAAATACTTGTATCCTTCCTCAGAGTCAATTTCCTTTATCATCTCACCTGTTGGTATCTGGATCCCGTTACTTCTGCTCAACCTACCCCTCCTCATCACAATGACTCCACATTTACCAATACCAAACTGCATACATATATCACTGCTGAAAATACGGACAGTGTCAACAAGCACATCCAACTCCTTCTCACTTTTCCCGAAGAGCTTAAGATCGTCCATGAAGAGGAGGTAATTGATGGTAAGCTCTCCCCTTCCCAACTTGTATCCTGCTCTCACTTTTCGCAGCATAATGGTCAAGGGCATCAGGGCAAGGACAAACAACAGGGGGGACAGGCTATCTCCCTGGAAGATACCTCTCTTGATCTTCACGCTTCCCAAGGATACTCCAGTTGATGTCAACTCTGTCTCCCAGGACCCCATACTCCTGCCTAGCAACTGTCTGATGTTATCTGCCACCCTGAATATCTCGAGGCTTTTGGTGATCCAGGAATGAGGCACCATGTCAAATGCCTTTCTGTAGTCTATCCATCCCATGGCAAGATCAGTGTGTCTCCTCCTGCAATTCCCCATTACCATCTTATCAATAAGTAACTGGTCCTTTGCACCACGTGACTTCTTTCGGCATCCTTTCTGTTCGTCCGGTAACAAGTTGTTTGTGTGGAGGTGATGGTAGATTTCCTCAGACACAATGCTCGTCAACAGTTTCCACATTACGGACAGACATGTGATAGGTCTATAGTTGGTAACATCATTACCCTTGATTCGGTCTTTCATTATCAGAACTGTGGTACCTTTTGTCAACCACTCTGGCACCTCACCCGACACCAAGCAGTCATTGAACATGGCCGTCAGCTTCGGGTGGAGGGATGTTAAATGTTTAATCCAATACCCCTGCACACCATCTGGGCCTGGTGATTTCCAGTTGGTTAGTTTTTTGGCCTGCCCCTTAAGAGTTTCAACTGTGATACTCAAATCAGTTTGTTGCTGTGCCTGCTCACCGATCTCCCTCTGTACTGTCTCAATCCACCCTGCCTGGGCATTATTATTATTATTATTATTATTATTATTGTTATTGTTATTCCTTGAATCTCAGTCATTGATGTTGGTTAACTGGAAAGTCCGTTGGATTGAATATCAAGCCACTACCTGCAGCCTCAGATATTCAGGACGTATCGGAGGGTTCTTGCTGTTCCAAGCAAGCATGCCTTTTGAAGCGTTCCAAAAAGCGTGAAGGGGCCGATTTTCTTTAACCATCCCTGGAAACCTTTGGAGATAGTCCCCAGTGCGCCTATGACAATCGGGATCACTTTGACTTCATGGCAGTTCCAAATCCTTTTCACCTCCCACCTTAGGTCCTGGTATCGGTTAATTTTCTCCCTCTCCTTCTCTTGCACTCTCGTGTCGAACGGGCAGGCCACATCCACAATCAGGCACGATCTTTTTTCTTTGTCCACAACCACCAGGTCAGGTCTATTGTGTTCCAGTTTTTTGTCCGTCTGTATCCTAAAATCCCACAGCACCTTCACCTGACTGTTCTCCATCACCGCCTCTGGCCTATGCTCATACCATTTCTCAGAATGTGGTAGATTGTTTACTTTGCACAGGTGCCAGTGGATCACCCTGCCCATCACATCGTGTATCCAGCCCTTATAGTGGGTCTGGGCTAGGTGTTTACACTCGGACACAATGTGAGCCACAGTCTCCTCTCTCTCTCCACAGATCCTGCACAGTGGGCTAGCCTCCTCCTTGTAGATATGGTGCTTCAACCACTTCGTTTTGAGGGCCTGCTCCTGCGCAGCCATTAGCATTCCTTCTGTAGCCTTTTTGAGGTCTCCTCTTCTCAACCAGTTCCATGTCTGTGGATCTCTAAATTCAGTTTTCTCAAAGAAGGTACTATGAAGGGATTTTCCCTTAAGGCTGCTCTTCCTCCTTGATGTTATTTCCTCCTTGGACATCCCCTGGCCTACTGTCCCCTCCTTCAGTACAGTTCTGAGCATTGGCTCCTTACTATAGGTCACGTATTTGTATAGGTTGTTTTTCTCCATCTGAACACAGTCCTCTATGCTGATAAGACCTCTTCCACCCTCAGATCTCCTTAGGTAGAGTCTATCGACATCACTCCTCTTGTGGAACATGTTGTAGATAGTCAATAGCTTCCTAGTCTTCCTATCCATTTCTTTTTGTTCAGCAACATTCCATCTCAGAATTCCCGCACTGTACCTAATAATAGACACAGCTCGGGAATTTACTGCGCTTATGGCATTTCTGCTGTTCAGATGTGACTTCAATACGCTCCTTACTCTCCGAATGTATTCAGTTCTTAACAATTCCTTCATTTTTTTGTTCTTTATGCCATCAGCCTCCAGAACGCCCAAATACTTGTATCCTTCCTCAGAGTCAATTTCCCTTATCATCTCACCTGTTGGTATCTGGATCCCGTTACTTCTGCTCAACCTACCCCTCTTCATCACAATGACTCCACATTTACCAATACCAAACTGCATACATATATCACTGCTGAAAATACGGACAGTGTCAACAAGCACATCCAACTCCTTCTCACTTTTCCCGAAGAGCTTAAGATCGTCCATGAAGAGGAGGTGATTGATGGTAAGCTCTCCCCTTTCCAACTTGTATCCTGCTCTCACTTTTCGCAGCATAATGGTCAAGGGCATCAGGGCAAGGACAAACAACAGAGGGGACAGGCTATCTCCCTGGAAGATACCTCTCTTGATCTTCACGCTTCCCAAGGATACTCCAGTTGATGTCGACTCTGTCTCCCAGGACCCCATACTCCTGCCCAGCAACTGTCTGATGTTATCTGCCACCCTGAAGATCTCCAGGCTTTTGGTGATCCAGGAATGAGGCACCATGTCAAATGCCTTTCTGTAGTCTATCCATCCCATGGCAAGATCAGTGTGTCTCCTCCTGCAATTCCCCATTACCATCTTATCAATAAGCAACTGGTCCTTTGTACCACGTGACTTCTTTCGGCATCCTTTCTGTTCGTCCGGTAACAAGTTGTTTGTGTGGAGGTGATGGTAGATTTCCTCAGACACAATGCTCGTCAACAGTTTCCACATTACGGGCAGACATGTGATAGGTCTATAGTTGGTAACATCATTACCCTTGATTCGGTCTTTCATTATCAGAACTGTGGTACCTTTTGTCAACCACTCTGGCACCTCACCCGACACCAAGCAGTCATTGAACATGGCCGTCAGCTTCGGGTGGAGGGATGTTAAATGTTTAATCCAATACCCCTGCACACCATCTGGGCCTGGTGATTTCCAGTTGGTTAGTTTTTTGGTTTGCCCCTTAAGAGTTTCAACTGTGATACTCAAATCAGTCTGTTGTTGTGCCTTCTCACCGATCTCCCTCTGTACTGTCTCAATCCACCCTGCCTGGGCATTGTGTCTAACATCCTGCTCCCATATTCCTCTCCAGAATGTTTTAGCTTGTTCCGCCCCAGGGATCAAGTCGTTGCCTCTTTCTTTCCCCTCAAGCTGTCCAAACAGCATCTTCTGGTTGTTGTCGAACATGCGGTTCTGTTTATACTGACTGACTCTGTTCTCGTATCGCCTGATTTTGGCACTCTTTGCTACAATGCGTTGCTTCAATTCCTCTATGATAATATTTAGCTTTTTACTCCTAGTTTTGTATTTTATTTCCAGTCTATTTTTAGTCCCTATGTTTTTTAGTGTCCCATTCAGTAGTGACTCAAGCTTTCCTATGTCATTTCTCATTTCCCCGATTTGCCCACTCAGTCGCTTCCTCCACCACGGCTCTGCTCTTTCGTGTCTGTTGTTTCCTCTCGCTTTTATACCAAGTAGTTTCCTCACCGTATTTGCTGTTGCTTTGAGGATATTGTTGCACTGGTGGAGACTCCTCGCCTCAAGGTATGGGATGACTTTGTTTACCTTAGCTGTTGTTTCTTTTAACTTTTTCCTGTCTACAAATCTTAGGTTCATAGGTCTCCCACTATCATTGTTCAATTCATCTACCACTAGATTTAGGATGTCAACCGAATCTTGTCCTAGCCCGTCAGCATTCATCTCCTCAGTGGCCGTATCTCTGTTCCAGGTATTATTTATCTCAGTATTCAGATCATTGTCTGCTTCGGGTGGTTCCTCCGTTCTCAGGACCTCCTCACCTTCATTTCCCACCGGCTCGCCTGTCTGGCATACTACACCCGCCATCTCCAAGCCATTCTCTCTGCTCAGTTCCTCCAGTTCCAGCTCGCTTATCCACCCATTAGTTCTTATTACCCGAGCCTGCCCGGCCAATTTTTGTTCATCTAATTTAAATAAACCAATCTCGTTCCAGATGTTATGCATCCGTCTCCTGTAGCCCCTCTCCTTGGGGTTACTTTTCAGGTAGCATTGCATAACAGTTCTATTCAATTCTTTCGTCCAGTTGGTTCTGGCCCCTTTCCTTCTTCTTCTTCCTCCAACATCAGCAGTATTTGGTTGACAGTCAGGTTCCTGCTGCTGAACCAGGGGGCACCTGTTGGGTGAGAGTCTGTCACATGACGTTCTAGTCTCCATTTCACCGTTATTCGAACTGTTTATGTTCGATATTTAAACACTCTTATCGAGGATTGGCGAATGTATGTTTACATAGCCATCTGTGGATCCGCCATTCCACTTGGCCCTTGTGTGGCATTATCACCACGCTGTATACGAACACACATAAACAAACAAACACACGGGCAGAAAGGGCCCCAAAAATGAATAAGCATAAGTTTCATTGTAATGTAGTATTCGAATGTCTGACTTAGTTTTTGTTTTTTAAGTTTTACTTTTCCCCCCCTCTTCTCTGTCCGTCCGCCTGCTTCTCTCTTCATTCTTATTTTCTTTACGTTTTTGGGGTTTCTTTTTTTGTTTTTGTTTTTGTTTTTCTCTGTTTGTTTTTCTCGTTTTTTGCTGTTGTTGCTGTGCTGCTTTGGTTTTGTTGTTTGTTTTTTCTTTTTTCTTTTGAGTCTATCTATATATTTTGATGCCTTCCTCTTTGTTAGTAGTAGGGATTCTATAATGTGGGAGTAGTAGCAGCCAGCAGGGAGAAGTGGGAGAGGGCGGCGTTGGCGATACTGAGACAGTGGTGGTGGTGATGTCGATACCGAGGAAGTGGTGGCGGTGATGCGACCGTATTACTGTAGTGATGGTGCTGTAGCGGTGGCAGCAGCAGTGAAGGAGTCAAGGGGTGGTGGCGGCGGTGATGGGATAGTGGTGGTAATGATGGCCGTAGTGAGCGGTGGCGGTGAAGGTGAAAATGCTGTTGTGTTTAGTGTACACAGATGATGGGGTGGGTGGTGTATCTAGTTTCTGGTGTTGGTGAGTTTAGCTGTCCTATATAGTGTAGCCAGAGGAGAGGAGGGGAGGGGGGTTCTTCTTCTTCCATTTATAGCCATTTTTTTTTTTTTTGGATATACAGTGTACAATACAAAGTTGAATATTTGAATATTTGAGCCTTATAACAATATATTTTGGGTCCGAATTTTTTGGGGCTCAAGCCGGGTGCTTTACGTAGCATTTGTACTAAGAGTTGTTATTTCACAAATGATTTAAATATGTTAAAAATTCAAAACTTACGGGAGCGATTTCATGACCTCCGTCACCTCGTGCGTCTATCATTATTATTATTATTATTATTATTATTATTATTATTATTATTATTATTATTATTATTATTATTTGAGTCTCAGTCATTGATGTTAGTTAACTGGAAAGTTTGTTGAAATGAATATCAAGCCACTACCTGCAGCCTCAGATATTCAGGACGTATCGGAGGGTTCTTGCTGTTCCCAGCAAGCATGCCTTTTGAAGCGTTCCAAAAAGCGTGGCGGGGCCAATTTTCTTTAACCATCCCTGGAAACTTTTTGAGATAGTACCTAGTGCGCCTATGATAATCGGGACCACTTTGACTTCATGGCAGTTCCAAATCCTTTTTACCTCCCACTTTAAGTCCTGGTATCGGTTAATTTTTTCCCTCTCCTTCTCTTGCACTCTCGTATCGAATGGGCAGGCCACATCCACAATCAGGTACGATTCTTTTTTATTTGTCCACAACCACCTGGTCAGGTCTATTGTGTTCCAGTTTCTTGTCCGTCTGTATCCTAAAATCCCACAGCACCTTCACCTGATCGTTTTCTATCACCGACTCTGGCTGATGCTCATACCACTTCTCAGAATGTGGTAAATTGTTTACTTTGCATAGGTGCCAGTGGATCACCCTGCCTATCACATCATGTTTCCAGCCCTTATAGTGAGTCTGGGCTAGGTGTTTACACTCGGATACAATGTGAGCCACAGTCTCTTCTCTCTCTCCACAGATCCTGCACAGTGGGCTAGCCTCCTCCTTGTAAATATGGTGTTTCAACCACTTCGTTTTGAGGGCCTGCTCTTGCGCAGCCATTAACATTCCTTCTGTAGCCTTTTTAAGGTCTCCTCTTTTCAACCAGTTCCATGTCTGTGGGTCTCTGAATTTAGTTTTCTCAAAGAAGGTACTATGAAGGGATTTTTCCTGAAGGCTGCTCTTTCTCCTTGATGTTATTTCCTCCTTGGACCTGCCCTGGTCTATTGTCCTCTCCTTCAGTACAGTTCTGAGCATTGGCTCCTTACTATCAGTCACGCATTTGTGTAGGTTGTTTTTCTCCATCTGAACACAGTCCTCTATGCTGATAAGACCTCTTCCACCTTCAGATCTCCTTAAGTAGAGTCTATCGACATCACTCTTCTTGTGGAACATGTTGTAGATAGTCAATAGCTTCCAAGTCTTCCTATCCATTTCTTTTTGTTCAGCAACATTCCATCTCAGAATTCCCGCACTGTACCTAATAATAGACACGGATCGGGAATTTACTGCACTTTTGGCATTCCTTCTGTTGAGATGTGACTTTAATACGCTCCTTACTCTCCGAATGTATTCAGTTCTTATCAATTCCTTCATTTTTTTGTTCTTGATGTCATCAGCCTCCAGAACACCCAAATACTTGTATCCTTCTTCAGTGTCAATTTCCTTTATCATCTCACCTGTTGGTACCTGGATTCCGTTACTTCTGCTCAATTTACCCCTCTTCATCACAAGGTCTCCACACTTACTAATACCAAATTGCATACATATATCATTGCTGAAAATACGGACAGTGTCAACAAGCACAACCAACTCCTTCTCACTCTTCCCGAAGAGCTTAAGATCGTCCATGAAGAGGAGGTGATTGATGGTAAGCCCTCGCTTTCCCAACCTGTATCCTGCTCTCACGTTTCGCAGTATACTGGTCAGGGGCATCAGGGCAAGGACAAACAACAGAGGGGACAGACAATCTCCCTGGAAGATACCTCTCTTGATCTTCACGCTTCCCAAGGATTCTCCAGCTGATGTTAACTCTGTTTCCCAGGACTTCATACTTTTGCCCAACAACTGTCTGATGTTATCTGCCACCTTGAAGATCTCTGGGCTTTTGGTGATCCAAGAATGAGGCACCATGTCAAATGCCTTTTTGTAGTCTATCCATCCCATGGCAAGACCAGTGTGTCTCCTCTTGCAATTCCTCATTACCATCTTATCAATAAGTAACTGGTCCTTTGTACCACGTGACTTCTTTCGGCATCCTTTCTGTTCGTCCGGTAACAAGTTGTTTGTGTGGAGGTGATGGTAGATTTCCTCAGACATAATGCTTGTCAACAGTTTCCACATTATGGACAGACATGTGATAGGTCTATAGTTGGTAACATCATTACCCTTGATTCGGTCTTTCATTATCAGAACTGTGGTACCTTTTGTCAACCACTCTGGTACCTCACCTGACATCAAGCAGTCATTGAACATGGTTGTCAGTTTCGGGTGGAGGGATGTTATATTTTTAATCCAATACCCCTGCACACCATCTGGGCCTGGTGATTTCCAGTTGGTTAGTTTTTTGGCCTGCCCCTTAAGAGTTTCAACTGTGATACTCAAATCAGTTTGTTGGTGTGCCTGTTCACTAATCTCCTTCTGTGCTGTCTCAATCCACACTGCCTAGTCATTATGTTTAACATCCTGCTCCCATATTCCTCTCCAGAATGTTTTAGTTTGTTCCGCCTCAGGGATCAAGTCGTTGCCTCTTTCTTTCCCTTCAAGCTGTCCAAACAGCATTCATCTCCTCAGTGGCCGTATCTCTGTTCCAGGTATTATTTATTTCAGCATTCAGATCATTGTCTGCTTCGGATGGTTTCTCCGTTCTCTCGACCTCTTCACCTTCATTTCCCACTAGCTCGTTTGCCTGGCATACTCCACTCTCCATTTCCAAGCTAATATCTCTTCCTCCAGTTCCAGCTCGCTTATCCACCCATTAGTTCTTATTACCCGAGCCTGCTCGGCCAATTTTTGTTCATCTAATTTAAATAGACCAATCTCGTTCCAGATGTTATGCATCCGTTTCCTATAGCCTTTCTCCTTGGGGTTACTCTTCAGGTAACATTGCATAACAGTTCTATTCAATTCTTTCGTCCAGTTGGTTCTGGTCCCTTTCCTTCTTCTTCTTCCTCCGACACCAGCAGTATTTGGTTGACAGCCAGGTCCCTGCTGCTGAGCCAGGGAACACCAGTTGGGTGAGAGTCTGTCACATGACATTCTAGTATCCACTTCACCGTTATTCGAACTGTTTAGGTTCGACATTTAAACACTCTTATCGAGGATTGGTGAATGTATGGTTACATAACCACCGGTGATTTCATCACCTCCGGTGATTTCGTCACTCCCGGTGATTTTTGTGTGGCATTATCACGCTGTAGACGAACATAAATAAACAAACAAACGAACAGGCAAAAAAAAACCAAAAATGAATAAGCATACGTTTCATTGTAATGTAATGTTTGAATGTCTGACTTAGTTTTCCCCTTCCCTTCTCTGTCCGTCTGTTTGTTCTTCTCTTCATTTTTCTTTTCTTTACGTTTTTCGTTGTTGCTGTGCTGCTTTGATTTTGATTTTGGTTTTTTGATTTTGACCGGGTCATCAATTCAGTCTATTTATGCCTTCCTCTTTTAGTGGGGACACTACGATGTAGCAAGAGGTAGTGGGAGAGAATAGCGGCGGTAGTGATAATGAGGCAGTGGTGGTGGTGGTGGTGGTGTTGGTGCTGTGCTAGTAGTACCTAGCAGGAGGTAGTGGGAGAGAATAGCAGCGATAGCGATAATGAGGCAGTGGTGGTGGTGATGTGATCGTAGTACTGTAGTGATGGTGTTGAAGTTGAAGTAGAAATAGAGGTTGAGGCAACTTGACCAGAGTTTTTAGCGTGGTAGTGGTGGCGGTGTTGGTCGTGAAATTATCTTTAGCTATTTAGCTATTTAGTCATTTTGCCATTTTCCTCCTTTTCGACTCCAACATTCCTGATCCAAAATTAAATATTAATATTGTTTATTAATATTGTCTAGTGATACCGCCACCGTCCCCTTTCGTAAGTTAACAGAAGGTAATGGGGGAATAGCGGTGGTAGCAATGAAGGAGTGGTGGCGGCGGTGATGGGATAGTGGTAGCAATGATGGATGGAGTGGTGGCGGCGGTGACTATAGTGATGGCGTTGTCGTTACTGAGTTTTGTTGAATAGACTAGTTTGTTTGATCGGTGAATCTATGCGGTTAGTCACGTATGTTTAATATATGTGTTGACATATTTTCTTAATATTGGAATTAAACATTTTGTGAAAACTTGAGACAATAATAATAGTAATTATAATTATTATGCTGGGATTAGTGGTGGTGGTGGTGAAATTGCCGTTATCTGGCTGTTGTATTTAGTGTACACAGAGGAGTGATGGGATAGGTGGTGTATCTAGTTTGTGGTGTTGGTGAAATTGCTGTTATTTGGCTGTTCTATATAGTGTAGACAGAGGGGGTTTTCTTCCATTTATAACCATTTTCTTTTTTGAATATAAAATGTATAATACAAAATTGAATATTTGAGCGATATAACAATATATTATGGATCCGAATTTTTCTGAGACTTGAGTCTGGTGCTTTATGTATCATTTGTACTAACAATTGTTATTTCACAATTGATTTAAATATGTTAAAAATCAAAAACTTATGGGAGCGATTTCATGAGCTTCTATCCACCACGTGCGTCTTCATTATTATTATTATTATTATTATTGAATGCTATGGTTGACGGAGGCTCGGCTCTGTAAGGTATTGTAAATTTTGACCGCTATAACAATTGTAAATTGTTTAAAACTTTAACCAAATTGTAGACAAAAACACCCTCCTCCTCGTGAGAGGGGTCTTTCTGCCCGTTATTTGGCCCTTCGGGGTTAAATAACCGCTTATTGGGGTTTTGAGCCCAATATTTATTTTAAACAAAAAAAAAACATGGCTACGAAAAAGAATTTTCATAGGTCACTCCCACTCATTCCGTCTTCTTCTTCCTCAATCGTCACTACAGCAGAGAAAAGATTGTCTCTCTCCCTCCCTTCTCTAAATGTGTCTCTCTCCCTCCCTTCTCTTTCGCAAGCGACGCCAGAAAAGAAAAATCACGTGCAAAGCGTGCAAGATTTCTCCACGACGACGACGACAACGACGAAAAAGGTGTGTGGGAAATACGAAAACCCATTTCCTTCGTCTGACGTCAGGAATAATAGCAGTAGCAGCCGTAATAACAGCAGCAGCAGCAGCAACAGTGACAAGGAAAACAACAGTAGCAGCCGCAATAGAATCAGCAGGATCATAAACAACAACAGCATTAGCAGCAGCAGCAACAACAACAACCACAGCAACAGCGGCGACGGCAGTAGTCGTAGTACCTGCAGCAACAACAAAAGTAACAGCAGCTCTGACGACAACAACAACAACAGCAGCAAAGAAAAACCAATCTCATTTGCAGGTATCGCAAAGAACCTGGAAAACATCCTCATAACAAATGAGGAATTAGAGGAAACGAAGAAGATGGTGACAAAAACCGGACACCGAGCAATCTGCAAGGCAGCCGAAAAACTTTTCGAAACCCAACAGCACTGTACGGTCACGTACCGTACAGTAAGCACAAAATCCCGTAGGGTTGAAAGAGCCACAGAGGCTCAAATAAAAAAAGCCTTAGGGTCTGTGTGGCAGCGGAAAACGCACATCACCCGAGGCAAGAAATATGCCACCGTAGACGTGTTTTTTTCCACACCCCAGGAGGCAAAGGCTCAATCCTTAGTGACCCTAAGGAGCGAGGAAATGGTGTTGGTGTCCTCCTACTGCGGGCAAAAAATTGTGACGGTCAAACTGACACACGCCCCCCCCCCCCCCGGGATGGCCCCTTCTTGGCTGGCCGCGTCTGTCCTCGTCGGAATCGAGGACAAAACAACTGTACTGCAAGTACAGAAAAAAGTAAGAGAAGATTGGGTCGGCACCTCCATTGAGATGTTAATCCAAACCAATCAGGAGTGCATCGAAGCTATCCCGGATGTGATAGACTTCGATAACGGCACTCAACTGCCCATAAGTGTTGAGAGCAAACGCCCGAAATGCTTTCGCTGTGGATCGAAGACTCACCCCAGGGCCTTCTGCAACGAGAAGACCCTGAGAAAGGAGAAAACCCCCCTCCTTCCGAACCCGGCTCCACGGCTACCAGCAACAGGACAAGCGGCAACCAGGATCGATAGGTCCGTGGCACCCATACCCACGCCACGGAAATCAAAAACACCAGCAGCAGTGGAAGTATTAACAACAACAACAGCAATACCAAATGCAGCTGCAACAGAGACTCCAGTGCAAACATCACCAACAACAACAAGTGAAAGAGTGGAGCTGGTACCCCTCCCCGACCTCACAGAATCAGACATGGAGTGTGAGGTGGGAGAGGGATGGCAAAAGGTCGTAAGAAGGCACAAACGCAGAAGCAGTGCATCGTCACCTTCGAAAAGGGAGGAAAGAAATGGAAAAAAGGGTAAAGGCTACTGCAAAGAGACTCACAGCAGCAACACCACCAACACCATCACCACCCACACTAGCACCACCATCACCACCGGCGACAATCCCACCGCCAACAACAACAACACCTTCAACACTACCACCACAAGCACCAACATCGCAAACACAACAACAAAACACACACACCCAGCAACAACGACAAGAAAATAGCAGAACCACACCCCACTCCCAGAAAAACAAATGCACGGCAATAAATACACACAACAAGACACTTCACTCAGCTGTTCGGGGGCAGCGGTGGGCCGGGTCGAGGGATGGACTTTAGTGTCTACCTCGACGGACTGCCGCGGCTCTCGGCCACTGAGGCGGAGTGTTGCGAAAAGCCGATAACAGCCGCTGAAGTACGGGAGGCAATGACTGGCTGCACAAGGGGTAAATCGCCTGGTTTGGATGATCTGCCCTATTAACTTTACGTACAGATGCAAGACTTGTTCGGAGGCCTCTTGGCGGACGTCTACTGCAACTGGCAACAGAACGGGAGAATTCCCAGTTCTGTGAGCCGAGGAGCGGTGGCGCTGCTGATAAAGGATCCGAACAAGGGGGATAACATAGATAATTTCAGGCCCATAACTCTGCTAAACACAGAGTTCAAGATTTTGGCCAAGGTGCTAGCAAAGAGGTTGGCGCTTGTCGTTGGTGGTCTGGTGGGAGAGGCGCAGACATGCGCCATTCCCGACAGATCTATCCACGACAACCTCCACCTCATGCGATACATCGTAGAGAGGGTAGCTAGGGAACCTGGCACGGATGGGTCCTTGATCAATTTAGATCAGTCGAAAGCTTTCGATAGGGTCGACCATCGTTACCTAGCGGCAGTCCTGAGGGCGGCTGGCTTTGGGCCCCTCTTCAGAGGATGGATCGCTGCCATGCACAGCGACATCTGCTCTGTGGTGAGAGTGAACGGTCACCTTTCGGAACCATTCAACATCATGCGCTCGGTCCGCCAAGGATGTCCCCTCTCGTCTCTCTTGTACGTATTGACTCTCGAGCCATTACTTAACAAACTGGAGACGTTAAGGGGCGTCCTGCGCGAACTAGGATGCGGAAGATCCGTGCTAGCATATGCGGACGATGTCACCGTAGTGGTGTCGAACGCCAAATACATCGAGGCGATCGGCACTACACTAAGAGAATACGAAGCGGTGACAGGAGCAATGATCAACCAGGAAAAGTCAGTGGGCCTGCAGCTCGGCACCTGGAGAGGCAGGTCCATGCCGTCTAACAGCGTCGTCGGACGCTGGACGGACGGACCGGTTAAATTGCTAGGGGTCTGGTTCGGTCCGGACCTCCAGACGGACAAAAACTGGGACGAGGTGACGAGCAGGGTGGCTTCTCTCACCCAGAAATGGGCCGAGAGGAAGCTATCCCTGAAAGGTCGAGCAGAGGTGGTTAATGCGTACATCGCGTCTGTCATCTGCTACCGCCTGACCGTCGTACCTTGTCCTAAGCCCCGCCTGACTGCGCTGGAGCGTTTGCTCTTTCGCTTTTTGTGGAATGGACGCGCTCCGATAGTCAGGCGGTCCATCTGTTGTCAACACCCGCTACGTGGAGGGCTGGGCATGACGTGGCTGATGATGCGCAGACACGCGCTCAGGCTACGACATCTCCACCTCTTCCTCGACGGTAATCAGGTGTGGTCGCCGTTTGCTAGACACGTATTTCCCCAGCTCGTTTCCTTGACGGAGCTGCAGTCCTGGGTCAAGCGAAGACCGAGAGGGAGCGCCTGGAGACTGGAATGTCTTCAGGCGCTCACAGCCCTCGACCAATCGGGCAATGTGATCGGTGGAAACTCCACCTCGGCGTTCTATAGAGGATTAGTGGAGGGGAAGAGCGATGACGTACTTGGGGAAACTCTAGGCGTCGACGAAAATCAACTAGCCAATCTCTTCGGAAGAACTTTCGGGCCAGGGCCTATGGACAACTTCCAGAAATCTCTGGCCTGGCAGTGCTACCGAGGAGCCTTGCCAGTTCGGGATAAACTCTACAGGCATGGAGGTGCCGTCAGCCGGGCATGTCCGAGATGCGCGCAGGGCGACGAAACCGTCCTGCACGCACTCGTCCAGTGTCCGAAAATTGCTGACTTGTGGGTTTATGTCGAACACCTGCTGTCGCGTTTAGGACGGATCCGGCTATCATCTGAGTCCATCGTGAGGATTGCCCCGCCCTCCTCCTTTAGCCGGGAAGGGCAGGCAGTTTTTATCTGTCTGGTGGCTATGGCGAAAGAGATAGTATGGTGGACACGTTTGAAAGGGCTGAAGACGAGCACTTACCTCTTCGGTGATGCTCTGATTGACTTTTTCAAATTTCATTTGAAAAGGAAAATCAGAGTAGAGAGGGAAGTGCTCTCTTCCCAGCATTTTGTTGAAAGATGGGTGAGAGAAGCAAGAATGGCCCGAGTGAATGGGCCTACTCTGAGTATATATCTGTAAATTAAAGGTGGAAAACTGGGAGAGGGCACTTGCCTTGGTGGTCAGGGTCATTGTGGCTTTTTACTGGGCTTTCTCCACAAATGTCCCTCCGAAGTCTCCCCCCTATTGGGGAATTTTTCATTGTTATTTTTTGTTACATCCTCTGTTTTTGTTTTTTACACGCAGAAATGCCCATTTGTACCGTCCTGCATTGTCCTGCACTGTCCTTAATGTCTACTTTATGTAAACCCTTGTGGTTAATAAAGAAATCATTATTATTATTATTATTATTATTATTATTGTTGTTATTCCTTGAATCTCAGTCATTGATGTTGGTTAACTGGAAAGTCCGTTGGATTGAATATCAAGCCACTACCTGCAGCCTCAGATATTCAGGACGTATCGGAGGGTTCTTGCTGTTCCAAGCAAGCATGCCTTTTGAAGCGTTCCAAAAAGCGTGAAGGGGCCGATTTTCTTTAACCATCCCTGGAAACTTTTGGAGATAGTCCCCAGTGCGCCTATGACAATCGGGATCACTTTGACTTCATGGCAGTTCCAAATCCTTTTCACCTCCCACTTTAGGTCCTGGTATCGGTTAATTTTCTCCCTCTCCTTCTCTTGCACTCTCGTGTCGAACGGGCAGGCCACATCCACAATCAGGCACGATCTTTTTTCTTTGTCCACAACCACCAGGTCAGGTCTATTGTGTTCCAGTTTTTTGTCCGTCTGTATCCTAAAATCCCACAGCACCTTCACCTGATTGTTCTCCACCACCGCCTCTGGCCTATGCTCATACCATTTCTCAGAATGTGGTAAATTGTTTACTTTGCACTATTATTATTATTATTATTATTATTATTATTATTATTATTATTATATATAATTTAACATATATATATATATATATATATATATATATATATATATATATATATATATATATGTAGAGGTTGTATTTAATTTGTTGGGATTCAACAAGCTTAAAAATGTTATAACTGATATAAAGCACTCAACAGTTTAGTGGAGTATATATATATATATATATATATATATATATATATATATATATATATATATATATATATATATATATATATGAGCGGAACAAGTAAACATTAATCAATCTTTTAAATAAATTAAAATACGATTTAAATATTTACCTCTTCTAGTGCCATAACCGACGGTTTCGCTAATTAAAAGATTGTATATTCAGAGAATTTCCAATGGAAAGATACAGCTCTTCAGATAGCTTTTCCAAACCTACTAGATATAAATCCACGTAGATGTGGATGTATCGCTTTCTGCCCGGTGAATGAATCAAGCCGTTAAAATGACCACCACACAAATGGGCCGTTAGAAAAAGAGGGAATAATAGACTAGTTGATATTTCATGTTACTAGAAATAGCAGCATGATACAACATTCTTTTCTCAACATTAAGGAGAATTCAGATAAATGATATAGATATTCCAGTAGGTACTGAGTACCCACGGAAATATATATGGTGTCTATAATAGTGGTTATTCCATGGTACTAATTTGAGATACCAGAACTGTAAATATGAGCGGAACAAGTAAACATTAAACAATCTTTTAAATAAATTGAAATACGATTTAAATATTTACCTCTTCTAGTGCCATGACCGACGGTTTCGCTAATCAAAAGATTGGATATTCAGAGAATTTCCAATGGAAAGATATAGCTCTTCAGATAGCTTTTCCAAACCCACTAGATATAAATCCAAGTAGATGTGGATGTATCGCTATCTGCCCGGTGAATGAATCAAGCCGTTAAAATGACCACCACACACATATATATATATATATGTGTATACACACACACACACACACACACACACACACACACACATATATATATATATATATATATATATATATATATATATATATATATATATATATATATATATATATATACTAGCATTAAAGCCCGGCGTTGCTCGGGGTCATTAAGTTACCAAAGTTAGGTTGCACCACCCATTTTATGGCAGCATGGTTGTCTGTGTGTTTTCTAAATTTAAGACAGTAGGGAGTGGTGTGATATGGAGGAGAGTTAGCTGCTGTTTCTAGCAGGTTTAGTAACCTTATAGAGGATATGGGTTTTCTAAATTTAAGACAGTAGGGAGTGGTGTGATATGGGGGAGAGTTAGCTGCTGTTTCTAGCAGGTTTAGTGACCTCATAGAAGATATGTTTTCTAAATTTAAGACAGTAGGGAGGGGTGTGGTATGGGGGAGAGTTAGCTGCTGTTTATAGCAGGTTTAGTGACCTCATAGAGGATATTATTGTTTATCATTATCTATAAAAGGCAGATTGTTGTTGTTGTTGTTGAAGTGAGTGTGTGTTTGTATGCGTTTGGAAAAGAGGTTTTAAAAAAGATTTATCGCTTGTTGTTGAATAAATGTATCTGTTGCTTTTGAATAATTGTCGTTTCGTATGAAATGTAATAATTTGAAGTATAAAAGAGAAAGTAGCAAAATGTGTGGGTTGTAGATAGAGGTAAGCAGATGATATGAGAGAGTAAAACGGACAGTATCACCATCAAGCTTGGAAAGAGAAAGTAGCAGAAAGTATGAAGTTGTATAGATTTTGAATGAGAGTTTAGCAGTTTAAATGACAGAGAAAAATCGTAAAATATTGAGTTTTATCTATTTTTTGCGTAATTGTGGGTGAAATTGAAAAAAATGAGATGTGCCAAGACGCAATCGAAACTATTTCGAATACTGAATTGTAAATTTCAATTGAAGAAATTCTATATCGTAGATTTCTATAAGAAAGGAGCATGACTACACACTGAGCTTTATAGATTATTATAGATTATGATGATATATATATATATATATATGGGTGTTAGTGTATAAGTGTCTATGTCAACTGTTTATGTCCCCTTGCATAGCGATTAGTTATTCAGTTACAATCGACAGAAGCATAGCTGAGTGGTTAAGAAGCTCATTTCACAATCATAAGGTACAGAGTTTTATCCTATTGCGTGGAATCTTAGACAAGTGTCTTTACAATAGCCTCGGATCGACGTACGCCTTGTAAGTGAAAATGGGTAGGTGGAAAATGCGTGGACACCAATTGGATGGGCTGCACTTGTAATTCAAAGATCAAGCCTTAGCACATGTATCACGTGTGGGAATTACGTTAAGAGTACACCTACCTGTGGAATACTCAGCCACTTATTCGTTAATTTACGAGTCGGTCGTTCAATTGATGGAACAACTGAACGTCAGCGTCAAAATCAGTGGAGGATCTATCGTCATGATGATGATGATGATGATCATCATCATCATCGTCATCATCACCATCAACATCATCACCTTCATCATCATCATAACCATCATCCTCATCATCTATAGTTTCCAGCATGGTCCTATAATTCAGAGTTTTTCTTTGCAATCCGATATTTCCGAGTTGGTTTCCACTGCGTAGCATCTTAAACAAATGTTCTCTATTCTAGTTTCAAGTTGATCCAAGCCTTGTGAGTGAAACTGGGCAAACCGGAATAGACAGGATGGTAGACTTAATCCGTCGCTCGGTTTTAAACCAGCAATTGGTTCTACAGTGAACTTCTCTGATGTAAGAATTTGGAGCAAATTAGGCGTATTAAGATTAACACAGTATTCTAATACATTACTTCATGCTGGAGGAACCTATGAGTCGTGGTCTCTTCCCCGTTTTCCCATACTGTATGGGAGAGCCTGTTCAACGTACTGTATATGGGGGCACCATTATTTCTTTAGCTCATAGGGCCTGTAAAGGTCTTGATCCGGCCCTGTGTTTAGGACGAGTGGGTACGACTGTATAGAGTCTCCCCATTGGCTGGCGTAGAAGCTTAATTGTTCCTAATATAGGTTTAAATCAGAAACCAGACACCATTAATCTTTTTGCTTCCAACTAACCTAAAACCGTCTCTGATTCTATAACACAAAGTTACTTGTTTTAAAGTGTTTATATTTTATCTAAAAATTTGCCATCCTATTTTTATGAAAGAGCCTTTGTTAATTTATCTTCCAAATGCCAAATCAATGAAAAAGTTAGCTCCATAACTTAAACGCCATCAGATTTTGTGATTATTTAAAAGAATAGTTCAAAGGGAAAGGCAATGTCTGTCAATAGAAATATGGTAATGAAAGGGTTAGAAAATGATATCCGGTTTTCTTCCAACATTGTCATCTCTACCACAATGACATAAAAAGTAAATAAATGGTCAATTTATAAGTATTAAAAACTAGCCAATGAAAGCTACGAATATGTGACTGTTTGAAAATATGGCTTTGTGTGAGATAAAATGAGTCATTTTGTTTAGAGGAAATGAATGTGAACACTAATTATTGTCACAAGAGCAAAATATATTGACACCTCTAGAATCACGTGAATAGAATATTTGTTTACTGGGACTGTAGACTGATTAATGTCTTGGTGGTGGTACTTGACTGTAGCTGTTGCAGTGACATGGTGACAATGGTGGTGATGATAGTAGTAGCTGTGGTGACAATGGTAGTGTTGATAGTAGTGACTGTGGGGACAATAGTGGTGGTAAGGGTTTTGGTGGCATGGTGGTGAGGTGGTGGTGGTTATGGCAGTGATCTCCATGGTAATAGCAATGGTGGAGGTGGTGGTGGCAGTGGTAGTGGTGGTGGTGAGTGTCGTGGTGGTGGGTGTGGTGGTGGCGGTGGTGGTTGTGGCAGTGGTAGTAGTGGTGTGTGTGGTTGTTGTTGTGGCAGTGGTAGTAGTGGTGTGTGTGTGGTTGTTGTTGTGGCAGTGGTAGTAGTGGTGTGTGTAGTGGTGGTTGTGGCAGTGGTCGTGTGATGATGGTTGCGGTGGTGGGTGTGGTGGTGATGATGGTGGTGGTGATGGCAGTAGTGGTGTGCTGATGGTAATGGTGGTGGTGGTGGTGGTGGTGACGGTAGTGCTGTGGTGATTGCAGTGGTATTGGTGGTGATGACGGTCGTGGTGTGGTGATGGCAGTAGTTATTGCGGTGGTGGGGGTGACAATTGTATTGATGGTGGTGGTAGCCGTGGTGTTGGTGCTGATGAGGGTGGTGGCAATGGTGCTGGTAGTGATGACGGTAGTGATGTGGTTGCACTTGTGTTGATGATGGTGTTGATGACAGTAATATATACTATAAGAGCTGAGTCCGTCAGTCCGTCACGCTCTCTATATGGAGAGAGGGAAATAATACTCAACCACTCACTCATTCTACCTCACTCTCTTTAACTAAAATGTAACGGAACAAACGAAAAGACTACGAGTTTAAAAGTTGTTTGAATGTGTGTGTATTTGTGTGTGTGTTTCTGCATGTCCATCAACATATAAACAACGTAACACAGATTAAAACATGGCTTTCAGTATAATGTCACGTTGTTGTTATTGAGAGAGAGAGAGAGAGAGAGAGAGAGAGAGAGAGAGAGAGAGAGAGAGAGAGAGAGAGAGAGAGGTTGAGAGGTTGTCACCACACTAAGAATTTGCATTGAAAACGCGGAAATTTTAAGTGCATGTCTATCAATACGTGTGTAAAAAACGTGTGTGTGTTTCTGTATGTTTTTAGGAAAACCTGGCTACAACTACTGTTAATAATTGTTTCTACTTTAGGCACAAGGCCAGCAATAACCCAGTGCATTACTGGTACTTTATTTTATCGACCCTGTAAGGATGAAAGGCAAAGTCAACCTCTGTTAATAATAAACGGTGATTGCGATAATGGTGTTGTGTTGCCGCAGTTACGCGCTGATCGAATGGACAAATGATCAAAAGGCGTTTTAATCGTGACTATCCTGCCGTTTGTACTATACCAGAGACTACATTATCCAGTGAAGCTTTCTTTAATGATATTTGAGGGGAAATTTGGCTGCCACTTTTAACAGGTCGATAGACTGCATAGACAAAAAGACATTGCTAATGAGATGTGTTAATCGTCAACAGAGAAGAGAGTTAATTGAATTCACTAATCTAACCTGGCAATTGAACTCATGTCGCAAACACAATTCCCGGCATTTATTTCTAACCCTCTAATATAGTTTCTCTCTCTCTCTCTCTCTCTCTCTCTCTCTCTCTCTCTCTCTCTCTCTTTCTAGTTGTTCGATCAAGGTGACAGGCTTTTCATGAAATTAACGTGTAAGCTGAGCATTCCACAGACACGTGTATCCTTAATGTAGTTCTCAGGGAGATTCGCCTGACACAATGTGTAGTAAGAGTGATCCTTTGAGTTACAGATATAACTCATTTTGTCCAGTTGAACAGATTGGAGCAATGAGAAATATAATGTTTTGCTCAATGACACAATATGCCGCCGGAAATCGATCACATGGCCTTACGATAATGAACCGAACATGCTAACCACAAAGTCACACGCCTTCACACACGTACAATGTAAGTAACATCTGAACCTTCCTATTATATTACTCCTGGTAGATGGGTGTGTTGTAAAGCTTGATTATTTAGTTACCGAGGTGTAGCAATTTCACATGAATTACATTGCTATTGTTACTTGAAAGATATATAGATATCAACCAATTTGACACGCCCTACAATTCAAAGCTGACTGTCTAATAAAGAAACATTTCTTTAATATAAAAGGTGTAACTAGAACCTTGTATTCTCACAGGATTGCCGTTATTTAAAACCTTGAATAAAAGCATAAAAATTACCACATGTGTAAATGTCAAAATGTTTGAAATGAGTTATTGCTAATACGTTCATAATTTTTCTTTTAACATTTTTAATGCCAAACCGTCCCCCGATTCTATGATACAGAACTATCTAGTATTTTAAAGTGTTTAAAAACCATCCATCATAATATGACGTAAGAACATTTGTTATGCTCCAAACACCGATTTAATAATGAGAAAATCCCATCAATTTCTTGAGTCATCCGAAATCTTCCTAAACCGAAACTATTTTTCCCATACGAAATGTTGAGAGAGAAATAGAGTTAGAGTGAGTGTGTGAGTGAAAAACAGATAGGTATCACCATAGTAACTAACTACACAGCAATGACGCTTTCCCGTCAACACTCCAAGCTTGTTGCCAACCGTTGTTGCCAGCTTGCGTGTTCATTGATCGAGACACCGTTCATGAACCGATACGTTTTATGTTCGGAATGATTGTTCGTAAACCGATTTGTTCGCGATGAGAAGCGTTCGTGAACCGAGGTTCCATTGTATTTGAAAATTATAGGCAGTGTCTTGCATTAGAAATATCGTAATAGAAGGGTTAACTTTATTTCTGGAGATAAAACAGAAACAACCCAACAATAAGCGTTTTAAGGTCATTTTCTTTGCTAAAGCCGGGGTTAGCCTTATGAATCCCACGATAGACTACATACCTACCATGGGGTCCTTTTTATGAAAGTGTTTTACAGCTGGATGACCTTCGTACCGTTGACCTTTTTAGTCGAGTTTTGCGATACATAAGTACACGGTGTACTTATTCTTATGAGATTAACATTTGATAAATATTTACCTTGTGAGTTCATATATCTCACCAAGATTAACTTTACCTATCTCATTCTTCCGGGGTTGTTAAAATATTCTGTACTTGAGCCGATATAATAAAATCTACTAATATTCTGAATTTGAAACCTTCTGTCTATTTAAGAAATAACTATTTACATCTATAAAGTGGTGGTGGGGTGTGACAGAATTATTAGTGGATCGTATTTATTTATATCGTGTTATGTTCTGGATTCAAATCTGGTTGAAGTCATCTTTATCATTCATCTACCTGGGTCGAGAACATAAAGTACAAGTTAAGTACTGGGGTTCATTTAATCAATATTACACTAAATATACGGTGCAAGAGTGGCGATTGCGCTGATATGGACATATGATACAAAAGGAGAACGAGTTGTATAAAAAAAATAAGTGTCAAAGACTTGAAGTGAAATATGAAGGAAAACATGGGTCAAAGTTGTAAAGAATGACAGCAATATGTCTGGTCACTACACAGGAATGCATCCCTGACTTACGGATAAGAACTAGGCAGCTGTTTTCATGTCTTTTGCTATTAACTCTTTGAATTTAGTTGAAAAGGTTACTGCCTCATTCTGTAATAAAGCTGTCAATTATTTTGTCTTCAACCTTTTTTTTTCTCCGTCTACATGTAGATGGTAAAATCTAATGAAGTCTTTAGAAGTATATTGAAAATGACTTGGAACAAACACTTGAAGCAAGATATGAAGTACGGACATTGGCATACAAAGTGGATTGTGTGGAAATTACTCTGATAGCCAGGGTACAATTGAACAGCACAAACAAAGATTTTCAAGGATTCGAAGTTGACCTGAATAAAATGATTGATCTAACTGATTCTGTAGAAAAGTTTCTAAAATCCATTCGGGATAGGTATTAAGTGTTAAAACTGAAAGCCAAGAACTTGTGCGCCATCACCAACTACAAAGCAACAACAGAAAGGCCAACATGAGTCTGAGAAGAAATTGTTTGTTCCCCAGGAGACTAACTCAGACGCAGGACTTTTAATACATTAATAACATTTTAGATTACTTACAAAAATACAGGTTACACTATGAATTAGTGCATGTATGTATCTCTATTTCCATATTACATTTATGTATTTACATTTACATATTACTAGTAAGTTTTTTGCATTTAACAGTTGTATCTATAACTTGTCAATTCCAATTACAATAAGGAGGGGTACTATGTAAATTTGTGGATTTACTATGTATTATGATTTTGTGCAAGGGGGTGGCGTTAGAACAGTTGTGCCCCGGGCCCCTCATGGTCTAAATCCGACCCTGTTAGAATTACGTATATATTTTCATTTTCTTCTATTTACTAAAAGTTATATAGTGTGGAAGATGATTTGTTGTTGAATTGGTAAGTTCTTACATCCGTCACAGGTTGGAAATGAAATGGGTTTTTTTCTTTTTTTTTAATGTTTTCAACGAATCTGGCCCCCATTCGGAAAGTAACGATAAAATAGAAGGTGTGAGATCATGTACAATATATATGAGTTTGCCGAAATCTCACACGCACGTAGACACACAGACACACACACACACGCACGCGCGCGCGCACACACACATATGTAAATATGCACATGTACACACACACACACACATATATATATATACATACACATACATATACATATATATCGAACATTAAGAATAATGTTCGGTTCGTTTGCAAACAAATGGCCCGATTTGAAGTTGTGCCGTACCAGTGACCAATCGTCACCTGTTTGTTTAACACTGCTAGGGTGATGAAATTCTAATTTTATTTTTAATATTCGGCAAGACCAGCCGTAACTCGTTCGGTATGCAAATGAGGCTACTCAACCGATGTGTACTTAAGAAAATACTATATATTTTCAACCAGCAGATTGGCAGAGATATACAGTCCTGATGAAGGGTAATGACCCAGAAACATGTTGATTGTTCCTCAAAGCCAGTGTTGAACAAACGGGTGACAATCAGTCACCGGCACGGCACAGCTTCAAATAGTGTTTGATATATATGCATGTGTGTGAGTGCACACACACATATTTTTGGATAGCTAAATTTTCTAAGGTAAGATTCTATCGTTATCTTGGTACCTTTAATTTTCTAATACATTGTATGGTTTTTAAAATTATTTAAATTTATATTTCCTATTCAACAATACTTCAAGCAAACTACAACACTCTGTTAATCCCCCCCCCCCCCATATATATATATATATATAATTATATATTCATACGTGAAAATAAATAAATAGTAGAATTAGCCTTTAATAATTAATAGAATACCCGAAACTGATATCCATAGATATAGGGTATTAAAGGAAATACGTACGTAAGTATGAAGCACACAAGACGACAAAGAATTGAAAGAAAAATATTTGCAATATCACTTTTAAAAAAACTGTTCCGAAATAGAACTGGTTGAGCAGTAAACGGCATTGGGTAAGAAGAAGATTCTTTTTAGTTCCCGATTTTGTTAGGCAGAAGTTAGAATGTAGAATCAGGCACCAACCGTTGATTCTCGGCATCCTTCGGTTTCGCCGGGCTGTACCGACCGTTCGCTCTCGGCTTCGCTATTTGCACGTTACGTTGTAAATTCCCCTGCCTCCCCATTGCTAAATTGTGCAGTATTAGTTAATTTGACCGTGATGTTTAAATCTGATCGCCCTATATGTGAATGATGCATAGTTCGCTTCACCGCAGACGTCCCTATCCATTTTCCCCATCTACAGCTATTGTTATAGTTATCTGCATTGTAGCAACTATAATTTTAGAATTTAAAATGTTCTAATACTTCGTAATCAACCAAAAGTTTACACTTCTAGATTCATGCTTAAATCTTCTAAAACTACAGTACATAGTAATCCGGAGCGAAGGAAGGAGGTTTAGGTGTAATGGTTAGACGCACTTGCTGGTCATACAAGAGATGCGGGCTTCGATTCTTCATAGGCATCTCTGTCAACTTATTTCTCATCTGCAGGGTTACTTTGCCAGATTTATCCAACTATTATTTATAGTTATCAACTATTATTATAGTTATTTACATTGTGGCGACTATACTCAATGTTCAATTTTTCAAAATTCATCTTACATATAAAAATGATTTAGGCGGAATCTTATGTTTAACGATTCTATTGATTTACATCAGCAAATGCAAAAAAATAAATGTTTTTATTGGGCATTTAAAAAAAATATTTGTGTATGGTCGTAGAGCAGTCATTTTACACTTGTCTTCTGACGTACACCACTTTTTCTACCTGCAGATGTATGTATGGGCTCATAACTCCCAATGGAATTCTAGGGTCACATCGTGGACATTTAAAAGCTGGTGGGACCCATCCTTCTGAAAATCTGAACACAACTGATTTCTTCCAGAGAAGGAGAAAGAGAGAAGAGAGGGAGAGGGCGAGATAGATAAATAGAGAGAGAGGATATATATATATATATATATATATATATATATATATATATATATATATATATATATATATATATATATATATATATATATATATATATAGAGAGAGAGAGAGAGAGAGAGAGAGAGAGAGAGAGAGAGAGAGAATCTAAGCCAGTACTGGAGTAGTACTTTTTTTTATCAACCATGAAAGAACGGAAAGTAAACTTTGAACTCTGAATGCCGAGAGCTGTAATCTAAACTATAATAAAGGAAGGTTTGCGGGACTGCATACGGCTTATTTTTTTTTATCCCGTTAGTAAAATAAGTTGGATTACTTTGAATAAATAATGAATGAATATTACATAATTTATCTACTAAATTTCGTAAACAAAAATAATTTCGTAAAAATAAATAATTTAAAATTGACTTCTTTTCAAAGTTGAACTTCCGGTATATCGTTGCCACCACCACCACCACTTCAACTACCATATATATAGAAAGAGAGAGTGTGTGATGTCAACACTTCCGGTGGCGATCACTTAAATAAACATACTCATTTTCTGTCACTAATTTTCTCCTAATGCAGTTTATATATAACTAGCAGCTGAGCCCAGTTGCACCCGGGGCCACTTTTTATTAAGTTAATAATTTGAAAAATATTATTGAAAGTTTATTATAAA
This sequence comes from Eledone cirrhosa, assembly GCA_964016885.1. Taxonomy (NCBI): domain Eukaryota; kingdom Metazoa; phylum Mollusca; class Cephalopoda; order Octopoda; family Eledonidae; genus Eledone; species Eledone cirrhosa. The sequence goes on along the minus strand of OZ024740.1, from coordinate 266,450,635 downwards.
GAAGAAGTTTCAGGAAAAAAATAGAAATATGCACTTGGGGCTGGACGGCGTACAATGAGAAGTGGAGCGACGTGAAAAGCGTTGTTTATTAACAGCGAAATAGCAATGTCGATGATAGGCAAGTTTGAAAATGCAGATTAGGAAGGTTTGTATGATAGTTTACACTTTGATTGCCCTGGACGTTTATTAGAAGAGGGGGAAATAACTAACTCCAGTATTAGAACAGGGGGTTCGCAATGTGAGGGTTTTATTTCTTTTGTTAGAAAACAGTGACCTTTTTCGGTTTGGCATTTCGTAAAATTCTACTGCAGAATCGATTTCATAAAACGGTACTGCATGATCGTTATAGAAGTATTTAAATTTAATATAGAGCAACTGTAATTGAAAAATGAAAATGAAACGTACTGTAGAAGGCAACAGTTTATTAACAGCGAAATAACGTTGTCTTTGATATGTTATTTTAAATAAGACAATGAATATTAAAAAAAAACTGAATTAATTAACTCGGCACCCAGAGGGCTTATAGATCCCATTCATTAAGTTCATAAAACGGTACTGTATGATCGTTATATAAGTAGTTAAATTTAATATAGAGCAACTGTAATTGACTTTGAAAATACTACTTACTGTTAGTGGTGGTTAACATGTATTAGAATTAAAATGAAAATGATATCGGAAAAAACGTTCTGAGAACATGACTCCCTTCTTCGCAATTTAAGGGATTTATTTCTTTTGATGGAAAACAGTGACCGTTTTCGATTTGGCATTTCGTAAAATGGTACTGCAGAATCGATTTCATAAAACGGTACTGTATGTTAACAGCGAAAGAACGCTGCGAAAGAAGGCAGCGAAAGAAATTGATGAGTTTAAAAATTTGTATGAAATTGTAAATAAGACAATGATTATTGAAAGTATTAGAACAGGGGGAAATAACTCACCGAATGCGATAGTAAATAGACCGTTTGGGGCCCTAGGGACCACATTTTTCAAGTTAGAGATTTGAAACCTAGTTTATTTGCTTCCTTGGCACTTTTTACATAGGTGTGTAAATTTTCATGTCCGTCCGACCACGTCTACTACCATTTAACCGTGCACAACTGAATTTCAACCACCACCCATTTCACAAATATATATTAGACTAGCAGAGGTACCCGGCGTTGCTCGGATATTAAATAGCAGTTGTGTATACAATTTATGTCAATACTTCAGTGATGCTTCGAAAACTATACTTTTACAAAATCATCGGCTTTTTTCCAAAAGGGGGTTCCTGCCCCCAGGGGTCCCCTACCCAATATGTGCCAATTCTGAGAGTTCACATTCATCTGTAGGACAAACGTAGCCCATGTGTCAAGTTTTGTGAAAATCGGTTGCGAACTCCAGAAGTTATGACGTTTTGTTGCATTGCACTGCAGTGCTTCAGTCGACTCCAAGGATGTGGTTAAAGTGGTTAAAGTGGTTAAAGGGGTTATCTGCCGGGGAGCCCTATAATCAATATCTGGAAAAATGACAGTGTCCATGACCATCCGGAGTACATAAGTAACCTATGTCTCAAGTTTGGTGAAAATACTGTAGAAATGCATAAGGTTTATACATACGCGCGTGCGTTCGTGTGTGTGTGTGTGTGTGTGTGTGTGTGTGTGTGTGTGTGTGTGTGTGTGTGTGTGTGTGTGTGTGTGTGTGTTTGTGTGTGGGTGGGGTGGGGGGTATGTATTTGTGTGTGCGTATGTATAAACCGTCGGGGCATACGTATGTACTGGCCTAAATCTTCACTATTTACCTTTACTATTTTAATAACCTCTGTCATTTTCGTTTTCAATTTTATTTACATCATTCTTAAACTCCGGGGCTGGAAATCATTCTGTTATTTTAAATAGAATATTAGTCTAACGACTCCATTTATACCATAAACTTGGTCTTGTCTTTGTATGAAATTGTTCTTCACGCTCCACATGCACTTTTTACATAGGTGTGTAAATTTTCATGTCCGTCGGACCACATCTACTACTATTTAACCGTGCACAACTGAATTTCAACCACCACCTGAATTTCAACCACCACCCATTTCACAAATCCATATTAGATATCGTCTTTTTTAATGTATCAGGGATTACGTTACTGATAACATAAGACAGTGTAACAACGTCTTCGTTCAATTTCTGTTTATATTGTCAATTACGATTTTATTTGATGTATCATATCTACATGTATATATACTTGCGTATAATACCAATATACACACTACACATGCTAGAAGAAAACCACCCAAAGGGTGGTTTTTCTGCTATGAATATAACAAAGCATTCTATTTAATATTCTTACGACTTTGCCAATTTGCTACCTATCAAGTTAGAAATACACAAGTGAAAACTAGAGTAAAGTAAGGTAAGAAAGACAAACCAACAGTATACACTTTTACCTTCTATTTCATGATGTTTCGGGATTAGGATCCTTTTTTCAAAAGATAGAAATAGAAGGTAATCGCACCCCACTCAGTAAGCAGCATTTAACTTGCCATCCTCCCTTTCATCCTAATCCCTCATCCCCATTACTGATTTTACAGCCTGGTCAACTACACAACCTAAATTATGTTAACTTTAAATCAAACCACCCTAATAATGTTAAAACTGCTATAGTCAGAATTGTTCAAAAAATAATTTCTAATTTATCCTCTAATAAACATATCTTCGATGCTAATGCCAACTATTATAATAATGCGTTATCTAGGGCTGGATATCCAGACAAAATTAAATACACTAAGGAAACTAATCTTGGCAAAACTTATAGTAATGTAGCTAGTTATAAGCATACCAGTAACATAAAGAGGAGACCTAGATATAAAAATATCCTTTGGTACAACGCTCCCTTCTCTCTTTCACTTATTAGTAATATCCCTAAATTATTTTTTAGGGCTTTAGATAACAGCTTCCCCCCCTTCACATATTTATAGCAAGATTTTTAATAAGCATACCACTAAATTCTCATATTCCACTACTTCCAACATTTCTAAAATTATCTCAAGATATAATTCTAAAATATTAAATAATAACTCATATGCATCCAACCTTGAGAGTCATAATAATAACACTGTAAGGCCCGACGTCAATGTAAACTCTAGGCAAAATAACTTAAATATAAATACGACGTCAAACGTATCTTTGACGAATGCTTCAAATAGTAACGTAAATCAGGAAACTTTAGCACCCCCTTTAGCTAATTCCACCACTCCAGTTTCTATTATAAATAATCCTGGGCCACTGGTGAATAACTCTGTTAATCGTAAATGCAACTGCCCTATTAGAACTAATTGTCCTCTTAGTAATTGTCCGCTTAGATAACAACCTAATATACGAATGTAAAGTGTTAACTGGTACCAATACATATACCTACATTGGCTCTACTTCTACTTTTAAAGCAATACTCTATAACCATTCTTCTACATTTAAATATCCTCTTAAAAGGACCAGCACCGCACTCTCAGAACTTATTTGGTCCTTAAAAGACTAAAACATTAATTACGAAATCTCTTGGCGTAAAATTTGCAACGCTTCACCTAACTCCAATGCTTCTATTTCTAGGGTTTGTAATTTATTTCTAGCTGAAAAATTTACCACTATCTCGAATTTCAACTCTTTAATAAATAGACGTACGGATTTATTTGGCCTCTGCATTCATAAATCTTTTAAGACCTTTCACAAAGTATACAGCTAATGTCCTATTACTTATTCTACGAATAACGGTTAACATTTTTTTTACACGTATATATCTTTACACATATATCTTTTCACACATTTTTTCTCACATATTTCATTATATTCTACAATGTATTAATCCCCTTTTCTCTGCATTATTAAACCTTTCACCTTCTTTCTCTATTGACGTAAATTTTTTTCGTTCAAACCTTCGTAGATTTTGTAAACAATCTATGACGTCATATGTCTTTCTACATTTATAAACCTTTCTAGCAATTTCCTATATTTACTTGTTGATATAAAATAATAATCAAATACCGTACCCCACATATATATAAATTTTTAATAGTAATTTTTAATTTTGACATAGATAGACTATTCTTATTTTTATTTTTTATTCTAGTCTATCTTATTTTATTTTATTTTTTATTTTATTTTAATAAAAAACTTTTTTATAATTATTATAATTATTTTTAATTTAATTTTTATTTTATTTTATTTTATTTTATTTTATTTTTATTTTATTAATACATTTTTACACTTCTTAATCCAATTTTTAGGATTCAAACTCAATATTAAATAATAAACCCAGTTTCTTTATTCTAGACATCTATTATTTGTATATTAGCACATTCACCTCATCAATTTATTTATTTATTTTTATTATTATTATATTTTTTTAGCCGTTATTCACAGCTGTTTTTTCAATTTTTGACAGCGTTCCGGCCCCCCTCCCCAACTAACAATACTAACATCTCCCCCTATCACGCACACACTCACCTGTACATATATACACGCACTCACACTATCCACATTAAAAGTCTCCCTCTCTCTCTCTCTTTCTCTCTCTCTCTCTCTCTCTCTCTCTCTCTCTCTCTCCTCCTCCTCCTCCTCCTCCTCCTCCTCCTCCTCCTTCTTTCTTTCTTTATTCCTCTCTTCTATTTCTTTCTTCCTTTTTCCTTCTTCTTTCCTTTTCTTCATTTTTCCTATTTTCTCTTCTCTTATATTTTTGTTACTTGTTCACAAGTGTTTTTAGGCCTCATATCATGTTACCTTATTTTATCTGATGAGAACACAATTTTTGTCCCAGGATGATGTTGTTTTCGAAATGCGCATAATAAAATATATGGAACTTTTTTTAACCATCTTTAAACTTCTTCTTTACATATATATATATATATATATATATATATATATATATATTTGAAATCAATACCTAATATTTAACATTCATTGCTACCACTATTCTCTTACAAATTATAAACGAAATGTATCTTTTAGTAATATGGTTTGCTATTTAGAGAATGGGTTGATGACACAAACAAATGTATATATATATATATATATATATATATATATAAAATAAATCAAATACAACCAATATGCTATACTAAATTACTCCGAGAATTCTTGGAACCTTGAGCTCTACTCGGAAATTTAACACTGGAAAATTATATTACATAACTCCATTAACTTCTTTGATAAAAAATATCTGGTAAGCTTTTCTTTCATTATTATTTGCATAATCATTCTACACAAATCGATTTTACCAACATAAAGTTAAAACTCCCTTCTACTCCAATGCCACGGAACACCCGCCACCCGCCTCACGGTCGAACAACGCACCATCTTCACCCTACAGACCCCCCCCCCGGCCTGAACTCCCCACCCTATTCCTTTAGCCTTCGACCGCCCTGCCCCCCCCCCCACACACACACACATCCCCCACTAACACACTCCTCCTTCTCACCGACCCACTACCTTGGCCCACCCCACAACTAACAATACTAATACCCCCCGGCCCCCCTCCCCAACTAACAATACTAACATCTCCACCCCTCCCCCTATCACGCACACACTCACCTGTACATATATACACGCACTCACACTATCCACACACCCTACTACCACCACTAACCCTCACCCACACATCCACTCCCACCACCCCACAACTAATATCACTAACATCCCCCTGACCTCACGCACACGAACACACACCTTCACACACACACCCACAACTACATACACCACTCACTCCACACACCAAACCACCACTAACCCCCACTTACACACCCGCTTTCATCCTTACCCCACCACCAGTATACTAACACCCACTAACACCTCCTGTTATATTTCTCTTTTTCTCCTTTTACTTGAAGAAAGTATATATATATATATATATATATATATATATATATATATATATATATATATATATATATATATATATATATATATATATATATATATAAGTTAAGGAATAACCAAAGAGTGCTTAGAAATACATTGTTTTATTAACTAACAGTGTTTCATCCATACCCTATGGCAGGAATCATCAGAGCCTATAAACAAGAATATATCAAAGGTTGCAGGCTCCATCAAGCTCATTCACCAGAACAAGGTTAAAGGACCAGTATGGGGGTCTCAAGGCCAGCGCTATGGACCACATCATGTGTGTGTATATATATATATATATATATATATATATATATATATATATATATAGAAGTGGTTACACAACAGTTAGTTCACCATACCGAGAACAATTGTTTCACCTTCGCGGATCTTCAGCTCGGGATGTGTATGGTTATAGGAACAGGAAGGACAACCCTACGAACGCGCATGCGCAGAAACTCGGTCACTTCACACAGGCAATACTAGACTGCGCGCGGGAGGTGTAAGGGAGATAACTGCGAAAGTTCGGAAAGTTTTTAGGTTGAAAATAAAATTAAAAAAATTAAAAATAAAATTACAAAGAATCAGTCCGGAACCTTGTAGTTATGCAATAGATGTTTGGTGACGTGTGGACAACGTGTGAAAAATTCACTTCTCGTGTTTAGGCAATCACTATTGCGTAATCTCTTGCCTAAACACGAGAAGTGAATTTTTCACACGTTGTCCACACGTCACCAAATTTCCCAGTTGGCCCAGCTGCTGCAAGCATTCGTATTTTTGGACTGATGCAATATGTAATGAAGTACCTTGCTCAAGGACACAGTATGCTCCCCGGCCCAGAGATAGAGTGTATGGTTTTATGGTCGTGCGACAAATATCTTAACCACTAGGCTGCGCCTCTTCAGTCTACATATATATATATATATCTTCATATATCTACATGTGTACATTCTTGGACAAGGCGGCGAATTAGCAGAGTCGTTAGAACGTTATAGAGGATGCTTTATAGTATTCATTCCGGCTCTCTGCGCTCAGAGTTGAAATTCCGCAGAAGTCAACTTTGCCTTTAATCCTTTCGATAAAAAAAGTATTAGTCTAGAACTGGGTCGATTCTTCCTCTATATCTCCTTATCACTTACTCTCTCCCTCCACTTTGGAAGAAATCGACTGTGTTTAGAGCTGGAGAGGAGATGAGTTTCGCCAGATTATAAAAATGCTTAAGAAATGCCAGACGTCATTATTTTGGCGCCACTACGACTCTATTAGGAGATACACGGATTAAAAAACAACAATAAACCAACATTCTTGGATACACGATCAGTGTTATATGCTTGAGTTACTGGATATTCCAGGTCCATAACATAGGCTACCATCCAGATGATTCGTCTACAGATATATGTATATACCTGAACACATCATCACTATAGTATCCTAGAGTAACTGAGTGTTTCAGATCTTACACCATACGCTCTCATCTAGGTGAGCCACCTGAGGTTGATCAAGCCTCAATCTGTGGTCACGAGTCCCTCTATTGACCTCACATGTCACTTCTTTTCAGTCACAGGCATCTAGATAGCGAAAATCCGAAAAACTACGAATCGTTGTCAGTGTTTCGTCCATAGAATATTTTTAGAATAAAGATGTAATGATATACTATCGAATTCACGAGGCACAATTATAGATCTGATCTAAAACATTGAAAATATGTTATATCTCCTCAATACAATATCATCGATTTTAGATATATCCTACTGTGGTCTTTTCAAGCATTTCAGTTATGTTTTTTTTTAGCAATGTGCGTTCTGAATTCAAATCTCGCCTTCTCCTTCCATATAGCATCAGCAAAGGAAAAGCCAATGTAAACACAGTTTCCTTGGGCGGTACCTTCTTGTTCTTCACTGTTTAATTCTAATGGCATATTACCTAGTGGTTTGGGGTTTGGATTCACGACCCCAAAGCCGTGAGTTAGATTTCTTGATCAGGTGGCGCTTTGTGTTATTGAGCAAGACACACTTTTACACGTTGCGCCTTCAGGCAGGAGCTGCGATAGGCTGATAATATCAGCAATGGAGGACGTTGGTACGATCTGACGTTCGATTCGTTTTTATCTTTTTTCTTTAATGTTTAATTTTCCCACTTCATAATAACAAACCATACAAAGCAGGAATATTGTCAGTACTAAGTTGATTTAGTGTGAAATCTGCCTCTAATGTGATAATTGGTGTTATCAATTATTAAGTATTGTTTTGTAGAAATATGACCAAATATTTTAAAACTTTAATACAATAGATGCGTATATAAATATGAATACAATGCATTTATGTATAATTGCTTCTAAGGAGATTTAGCATTGCACAATATGTGACAAGGCTGGCCCTTGAATTACACGTACAACTTATTTTTGCCAGGTTAGAGGTCTGGTGCAACATGAAATAAAGCATTTTGCTGGTAGCACAATGCTCCACCCGATTTGAGAATCGAACACACGGTCTTACGACCGTGAGCCGAATATTCTAATAACTAAGCCACACGTCTTCACTAAGCTTTTATATACGCCCGTATAGACTTCATACCTCATGTAAGATAAGAAGAGTTATCTCCTTTTCCCCTTGATCAATGTCCTTCAATGCGATTAGCATATCACATCACTCTATTAAAACTAAAACATCACGAGCCAACAAGGATATTTGTAATACAGTGATTCACCAAACGTGACTTAGTGGTTTGGTGGTTGGAGGTGGGAGTGTTCAATTCACAATCGTATGGTCGTAAGTTCGATTCCAGGTGGCGCAGTGTGTCCTTGAGCAAGACACTTTACTTTACGTTGATGAAGTCCTTCCAGGTAGAAACAAACAAACAAAAACAAAACAAAACAAAAAAATAAACAAAAAAACAAAACAAAACAAGGACCAACACAAAGAAATAAGTAAACATATAAGCAAACACTCTTCAGTGACGAATTAACTGTTTTAACAGAACCAAGGGCAAGTGCAATCACGTAAGCCCACGTCCATACACACATGCACACACATACACACACACGCCCAAAGAAATAAATTTGATCTGCTTCAGCTCATGATTCAGCGAGAGAGAGAGAGAACATTATAACCTACATTATCGCCGATTTATTGCACATCAAGATTTATAAGGAATGTCATAACAACAGAACCTTTCAAAACATTACAAAACGAAATAGAAAATCACTGGTGGAATGGAGGAAAGTATCAGCAAAGTAGAGACCAGGACAGGGTGACAAACTAAGTTTACCACCCAAGTAAGCCAAACAGGATCTGAACTCAGAATACAATGTGTCAGAACAAATACCTCAAGACATCTCGTCTGACACTCTTAACCATACATCCAGTCCAATGCCCTAGACTGTTACTTTACCCCCCCCCCCCCTACCCTACCCGCGAAAGGATGAAAGGCAATGTTAACCTCAGCGGGATTTCAACTCAAAGTACAGAGATTCAGAATAAATGCCGCAAGGTATTTTATCCTTCGTACTAACAACTTTGCCAATTTATCCTTAGATACCTCATATAAAAATGCCATAGCCCTCTTCCGACTCTGTCAATTCACTCGCTAGGCACCTCATACGAAACTGCCATGTACCTAAACACCTCATATCAATCTGCTAATCCGCTCCTAAGACATCTCATGCGAAACTGCCATGGGCCCCTTCATCATGACTGGTGCTATTAAACTGACAATGCTTTGAACTGCCGTTTACCGATATTTATTTGATGATGTGTAGTAAACATTAACATAAACTTAGGAAAGAGCATATCTTTAACCCAAATCTAAGAGAGATAACTCAACGAACAGAAAATATAGTTATCTCCCTTTAAAATTTCAATTAATCAAAATTGTCCGTGTAAAAATATTAAAATTTACATGAGCTAAATTACAGTAACATAGAAAATAGATATAATTCTATGAGAACGCTTAAAAATGTATAATTGTCTAAAATAAAACAAAGTAAAATAAAACATGTCCATATTGATATGTAGTTTCGCGCCATAAACTTGGGATTTAACAATCCCACCTAGTATATTAAACCTTTGTTTTTATATATCTACAGTCATAATGTACTTTTAGAATACTGTGAGAGTTATTTTCATTTTGTTCTTCTTTATTTTAATTTAGGTATCGATAAAGTTATCCAACCATCTTGCTCGGGGTCTACCCCTGGCCTCCTGCAGGTTGGTTTTGCCAGTAAAATCTGTCCAACCAAGATAGTTGGATAACATCCATGAGCTTGGTTGGTCTCGTTTGGGAATCCAGCCGAATCAGTTGGAGATGGTTGCTTCTGACAGGACCATCTGGAAAGAGAATTTGAGGACTTTGCCCCCCACAACACTTCCAGGAATAAGTGGGCGAAGAAGTGTCGATAAAATATTTGAATTTAAGTTTTTTGGTTTTATTCGAAATTAGAATAATTAAATGGTTTATATATTAAAAGTTTATATATCAAAATAAGAAAATAAAAATAAAAATAAAATCTATATAAACCGGCTTGTTTTCGTATGTCGTTAGGGAGATATTTTTAAAGTGATTTTTATTCACTTATTCACCTATTCACTGCGGAGTCACCATACTTATAAATTAACCAATCAGGAAGCAGTATTCCATCATTTTGTAGTCCGGACTTCTAATTTTTACCCACGTTATTGCTGGTTTTTAATCAACGGCATCAAAATGGCAAGTTTTTAAAACATATTCTGTTTTCATTTCTTAACAATTTTATTTTGTATATTTCTACTTTTGATGATTCATCGTTTGTTGGTTATTATAGTTTTTGTTTGGTCAATATATAGTAACCGGCTTTCGCTATACTGAAAAAATGGCGCGTGTTGTTTTCATATAATGATTCTGAGATACATATTTCTATTAGAAATCTCAACATAATAACTGGTTTTATGTACTTTATTATGCCTAAATATTCTAAATAAAATTACCAGAAACAAAATATATAAGCGTTGTATGCAATTAGATTTTCTTTAGTTAACTATTCATGTTTCAAAAATAAACGTAGCATCCACTGTTTATAAATCTAACTCCTTTGTTTTAAAAAAATTGAAATGTTATTTTTACTTAGAGAAACATTTTCCGTATTCCATTAACAAACTCTGTTAATTTAATTTGTTTCTATTATAAACATTATTATATGTTACTGTTTACGTATAACACGCGGATATAAGTGGGTTATGTTGAGTGAGTTATGTAATGTCGTGTGATTTTCTGATACGCATACTATATACTATTCAGTAATATATTAATATTGTGATGAAATGTTGCCAGGGAGAAAATTTCGAAAATAATTTTTAAGTAAGATTATTTAGAATAGTTAAGGGCGGTGGATTGGCAGTATCGGTGCAGGGTGTTCGACTCCATGCTTTCCAGCATAGTTACGTCCCTTTACGATCTGAGTTCAAATCCCGCCGAGGTTGACTTTGCCTTTCATCCTTACGGGGTCGATAAAATAAAGTACCAGTAATGAACTGAGTAATTGTTGGCCTTGTGCCTAAAGTAGAAACAATTATTTAGAATAGTTAAGTTCCTTTTTATGATTTGCGTTCTTTTTCCAGGAACTATTTCTTACTGGACACCGGTTTTAGTTTTGAGGGGACGTAATCGTTCTCATTGAAATATTTCGTAAATGTACTTTACTAGGGGCGACCGAAAAGTTCATAGCCTGACCAAGATACTCTTATGGACTGACCAAATAAGTCCCTTGAAACAAACATTGCAGTTATTAATAAGAACAGTTGAAATTAATGCATGCGAGATTTCATAGCTCTAGCATCACTCCTTCATAGTCAGCCTATGAACTTTTCAGCCCACCCTCGTATTTGGTTAATTAAAAATAGTATTTTTGGCGCTTGTTGCTTCACACACGGCATATAGGCAGCTATAGTTAGAAAAACAAGATTGTATTTTTTTTTTATCGCGAGAGAGGAGGAAAAATTAAAGAAAACAATTTACACTATAAAACTATAATCTCTTGTTGACCTTCATCGCTTCCTATCTCTGGCCATGCGGGGCCAAGGTATCGTTTTAGATCATGGCACCATCTGGCCCACTGGTTCTTCACTTTAATAGTCCACCTGTTGTCTCTGAAATGAGAGACATGCAAGCCTTTCTATGTTTGCACTTCTTGATGGTTCCGATTGTCCTTAAAATATCATAATGGTAGGAAAATAATAGTTCCGGCTTTCTTTAAATTAAGTGAAGGGATTTCAATGTATATGAAGTTGGCAAGTTTTCTAAACATCAGTGGTGTGTGGGTGGCAACTGAGCTTGATAAATATTTATGTATTTCGTGAAAGTATTCGTTTCAAAGCACGGTGCATTCAGGACAAATTGATCCAGCTTGCTTTTTTCTTGGACAGTGGTAGGGTCTACTCAGGGAGATTTGATTGCTATTTCTTGAAGGTCTAGGTACCATGTAGAGGCTTATTTATAATTAGATTGATGTAGAAAATGTTTCAAAGTTCAAAAGGAGTTTTCTAACAAATTTGAAATATGATAAGTTAGTTAACTAGAAGTTTACTAAATGAAAGCTACCTCACTGTTACCGGATCTGCTAAACATAGCCACTGGATCTCCCTTCAATGACACTCTGCTATCCTAGAAAATGATATGGTGAACAGTGTTGTACTGTGAGTACTGGAGAAAACTCAGATGGTCTCAACTGAATGCAGTGTGCAAGAAAGGAGATTGTGTTGGTATGGACATGCAATGTGTATGGAGGATGACAGCTGTATAAAAAGATGCAGGACGCTCAGAGTTGATGCAAAGCAATGAAGTAGGAAGACTTGGGATGAAGCGATAAAAGCTGACCTTACACAATTGCACCTTGCAAAGGCAATGATACGGGACCGAGATCTCTGGGGTTAAGCAGAAATACAGTAGATAGTGGACCACAGATTAGGAACTGCTGACCTGCACAATCATTTGATCTGCTAAATGAAGTAAATTAATCTCACCCAGCCAGGACACATTGAATAATGTCCTGGCAGGGTGATACACTTAAATATGATGTAAAATGGGATGGTCACAGAATATATTTGAATACTCTGATGGATCGTCGAGGCTAAGCTGAGCTAGAACAATAATGGAAAAACTTGTTTTTTTTTTTTTGGCTAACAGATGAAACAGTTCTATAAATGTTTTTCATACATAATCTTCGAACCTTAGTTCCATCTTTAACGCAACTTCCCATTTGGAATAACCTCTGTTATTGGTCAGCACTGACCTAGCACAGCTTCATAATCATCACCGTTTAACATCCATTTTCCATGCTAGCATGGGTTAGACGAGTTGTGAGACAAGTCTGATCAGATGACTGTATCTTGCTCATACAGAACTGTTTCTGGCTTTGGTTCTATGGATGTATGCCCTTCCTAATGCTAGCCACATTTACAGTGTGTACTGGGTGCTTTTTATTGTGAAATCAGAATGTAAAGCATGGTGTCCGACGCTCTACTGATTTTGTCAAACCTAAGATAATAAACATGAGCATTGCTGCATTTCCAGTGAGAGGTGAGATTTGAACTGAGAATGCAGAGCTGGATCAAATATCACAGACATGAATTTTAGTAAGCAGGAAACTGCAATTTAATGTTGCTCCAAGCACTATCACATTAGTGCAGGCTATTTATTGTGGCACTGGCACTATCACATTATTGTGGCCTCAGCCACATACAGTGTGTATTAAGTGCAATTTATTGTGGCACTAGCATTATCTCTTTACAGAATGGGATGGGTACATTTTATTTTGAGGCACTAGAACATTTTTGAATATGTACATTGTTCTTGATTGAATTCCAACTAGAAAACCTTTTCTAAATGTAAAGTATAATACATTTTCCTCTACTAAGCCACTGATAGTAGCTTAGTTAGATTGAACTGTAATGTAAATATACTATCTAAAGGTGAGATTAACTCATCTGGTACCAAACCACTCCTGGTTCTATGATACAATTTCATTTGCTTTAAAGTATTCATATTTAAATTTATCCATCTTGCAGAATTTTATGTAAGAACATTTGTTTCTAACACCAGTTTAAAAATGAAAATAGAATAAATATGATTAATTCTTGCAAAATTTTGGTTATTTTCTAAATTAATTTAAAATTATAAGCAATGTATGTCATTAGAAATATGGTAATGAAGGGGCTAACCCTTCTTTCTGTCTTTCATGAAATATAGTGACAGAAGGGTTAACTCCTTCATGATTTTCAAAAAATTTAAAAAATAATGTTTAGAGGGATTTAATAATTTAACTTTCGTTGGTCTTTGAAACAACTAAAAGGTTCTTACATAAAATTATGATGGAAAGTTTTTAGATAAATATAAACAATTTAAAATGAGTTTTTGTATCATAGAATCAAGGGTGGTTTAGTATCAAAAGCATTAAAAGTCCTCTTATTTAATATTTTATATGCTGATATTTTGTGTATTTTTCAGACGGTGGGTAAAAGTTCAAAGATGTTGCAACACATCAATTACAGGGTACGATGTACCCTGCAAGATGGCCGTATTTTTATTGGTACTTTTAAAGCCTTCGACAAACACATGAATTTAATCCTTGGTGATTGTGATGAATTCAGGAAGATCAAACCTAAAAGTAGTAAACAGGGTGAAAGAGAAGAAAAACGAGTTCTTGGATTAGTATTACTACGAGGAGAACATTTAGTATCTATGACTGTTGAAGGTCCTCCACCAGCTGAGGTATTTTTTAAAATTCTATATTGCTTTGTTTATCATCATTTTGTATCTATTTTCCTTGCTGGAATCAGTTGTTACAGTTATTTGATGGGATGGAGGACAATGTATGTTCCAATTTTTGGCATCGGTTTGATTCCTGGACCATGGTGTGCATTGTGTTCTTGCAAGATGCTTCATTTCATGTTGCTTTTCATGATAGGACTGGCAACCTTATCATTAAATCATCTAAGTTTATATAATTTAGAAATCATATTCTTATAAGTAATGTAAGATTTTGTAATTTAATGTTTTTTGACTGACATTTTGTTATCATCATCATCATTTTATGTCCGCTTTTCCCTGCTTGCAAAGGTATTTCTAATAAAAGACATTGCCTATGATTTTCAAATAATTTTGAAAATAATAAAAAAATTAGAGATGTTTAGTAATATACCTAATTTTCTTATTAATAAGTTGGTATTTGGAACATAAATGTTCTTACATAACATTGTGATTGAAGGTTTTTAGATGAATATATGCTTTACAACAGTTTTATATTGTAGAACCATGGGAGGTTTGTTATCAATAGGGTTAAATTGTCAAATTACCATTTATACTTGAATATAAGCCAAGGAATATGGGTCATTCCAGTAAAATACAACAGGAATCTGTCACTGAAGTCTTCAGATTTTCACAATTTATTGGAATCCATTGAGAAGTAATTCCTGAAAATATTTGTTCCATAACACTTACCAATCAGATTTCATGGCCATTTAAAGATTTGGGAAATTTCCCAAATTTTGAAAATACTCAATTTATTTGATTTTTAGAGGCCTAGTTAGTACTCCAAGTGGCTCTTATCACATGCCTTGAGAACTTGATTTCCTTAATCTCCACCATCTGAAGTCCCCCATACACTAAATGCCAATTGCTTTAAGCTGCACATTTTATAGAAAAAGCTAACTGAGCACACACCATCTCTAATGATACAGTATAACTTGGACACATGACAGAACACTTGAATTCAGTTACCCAATGGCCTGATTTCCAGTGCATCAAGGGGATTAAAATTGGAAAAACTGCCAAAATAGATTTAAAAAAAAGTTTTGAACCATAACTGCTTATCACAAAGTTGAGAGCATATAGAACTCTACATATTCTGAAAGTGCACCTGGTCAAGAAAAATAGACACAAAGTATTTTGAACTGATGTGAGAATCTATTTGCGTTCTCTGAAAATGGCTCAAAATGGAAATTCCCATAGTTCAGAGCCCCTAAAATCAATGTGACAATTTGGAAATCTTGGACATTGACCTCTTGACTACACAAAAACATTAATGTGATTGGCAATTGAGGCTGCATTCTTCTGCAATATGTTACACATCCAGAGGAGGTTGAAAAGCAGAAGTAATTCTTCAAGCTACATATTTATGGGTAGTCGGTTCAATCAAGGCAGTTTTTCCATAGTGCACTTTCCTTCTAAAGCTCAAGAAAATGAAATTCACTAGAAGTGAGTAAAAAATAACAGGAAACAATCAGAAACAAAAGGCATCAAAAGCTATTCACAAACATCCTATCTCATCAAACTTTGTACTTCATTTATTTCATCATGAGAAACATGATAGGATGACTTGTGCTTCCGGAGGAAGGTGGATCAACTTTCTTCATGGTGTTCTCCATTGGAGAACAGATGTCGTCATTACTTGACCAGAAAAATTGGCTTGCAGGGCCTTTGGGATGAAGGAATTTCTACTTCTTTTATGCACACTGAGCAAGGCCATTTCCAAGAGGGAGTCTGGGCCCTATTTTCCTTTTTACATATTAGAATTTTAGTCTTTGACAAGTTAACTTTAAGATCTTTTGATTCTCGGCTTTGCTTTCAGGTTTGGAATTTCTTCTCTAATTCTGCCATAAATTCAGCTATGAGCGTTAGATCATCATACAGAAGTTCCCATGGGCAGCCAGTCTTAAACTCTTGTTATCGTCTGTAGGGCAATAATAGATAAGAGAGGGCTAAGGACAGATCCCTGATGAACACCTACCTGTCATTGTTAATTCTAACCTTGCTGACTGTTCCTCTATACATAGCTTGTATAACTTTCACAAGCCACTCATCTACTCCTATTTTTCTAAGAGCCCATAAGATAATGGAACTGAGGACTCTCTGCCAAAGGCTTTCTCCTAGTCAACAAAAGCTAAATGCAAACTGCATTCCCTCAAGGTTAATTCAATCCCTAATCAGCTGTGCGATGACTCTTTCGGTGATCTTCATGATGTGGTTAATGCCTCTATAGTTTTCTCCATCTAGAGTGTCTCCTTTGCTCTTGTAGCAGTTGACGATGATGCTGCTATATGGGTGACTATGGTGTGTCCCACCATCCTAGACCTACAGATATCCCTTCTAATGTGGGTGGTATGCTAAATCACACCCAGTGCATGGTGTAAGGGGGTTACTGATAGGAAGGGTATCCAACCATAAAAAATATGATATATGCAGCACAGGGATTGGACATTTTTCTGTTGTGTGTGCCAGATGACAAGAGTCTGTGATGGCAGAGATGTGATTGAATTCAACCAATGATGCAAGCATGAAAAAGCAAATTAAATTGATCATCATCATTGGTTTTGTGTCCATTTGTTTCCAAGCTTGCATGGATTGGATGGGTTCTTTTCATCACAGTGTCTCTCCATTCACTGCATTCCTTTATCTCCTCTGTGAGCCTCAGCGATTTGAGATCAGCTTTCACCTCCCCTGCACAGGTCATCCTTGGTCTACCTTTACTGTGGTCTCCATGCACTGTGATTTCCTGGCACTTCTTCACCCAGTAATCATGATTATCATTGAATATATGAGGCTTGCTGAATTTGTTTGTATTAATCTCCTTGTATCTTTAGACAATATATATTTATTTATCCATTTAATACTAGTTAACTTACCTCCTGTATTAAGATACAAGTATTCATATTGAAATTAAAACCTCCCATCAGTATTTTAAATATGAATTTCAAACAACAGTTTAATATGACAATTATTTGACTAATCTCCAAATGTTTGATTATTTTCATAGGCAATATACTTTAGAAATGTGGTTCTTCTTGTATGACATATGCACAATAGTTAGACAGACAGATTGTGATTGGTGATCCAGACTAAGGCATCAATTCTAGTATTATAGATTGCTGCCAGGAAAACATCTGAGGGTCAGTCCCGAACATGTCTGATTATGGTACCCACAGTCACATTTTCCATTGATGGAGATGATGGGTTGTCCTGGCATGTCCTGTGCGGATCCAATTAAGGGACACCCATTGCTTTCTAGGATGGTCAAAGTTGGCTGGTTTAGATGTGGTGTCCTGGACAAAGTCTTTGAACTCATTCCATGATCTTTGGCACACTTCCTTCAGATCAAAGAAATGTGGTAATGAAAGGTTTAATTTTTTAGAAAATCTATAAAGGCTTAGTCTCTGTAGGACTTGCTGCTTGCAGTGATTTAAAGTTAGTGACTGTATATCTTATGATATAATGATAACTATTGATGGTTATTGCCATTATAGTTGCTTAATGTTTGTTTTCTCTGTTAGCGATAATCGATTGGTATTCGATCAGAACCTCTGACCTCCTGGTTGGCTGGGGGCACCAACATAAGATTCTGCACTCTACTAAGTGCATGTCATCATGGCCCCAACACTAGGGAAGTTGTCCTATTCTTTCAGACCCATTGTTTTCCAGATTTGTCGTGCTGCTCTTCCTATAACCAACCATTTTACAGAGTGTATTGGGTGCATTTATCATGTAAATCAGCAACACTAAGGATGTTATGTCCTCTTGAGTTTTTGTATGGCAAATTTCTTTTAATGGCTGGATGTCTTTCCTATCACCAGCTACTTTACAGGGAGTACTGGTTGCATTTATCATGACATCGTCACTAGAGAGGTAATCGAGTTAACTGAAGAGCCCTCTCTACTCTATAGACAGGGGTGGGGTGTTTGAGGAAAATACATAACACAGTATAGAACATAATTACCAAAGTTTTAGTAGTGTTGCACTGCATCTAGTTAAGTTGAAATAATAATGCTTGGTCTTTCAAATATTGTTGCAGAGCAACTTATTAAAACTTTCATTACCATATTTCTGATGAAATAATACACTTACTATATTTGAATTAATTAATTAATAAAGAATTTGGAATGATTTATTAAAATCATTAATTATTCAACATAAACAATGGTGTACTCATGTATGGAGATGCTATTTTATAGTTTATAAAATAGGGTTAAAAAAACCCCTTAAAGATGGAAAAAGTTGCCATTGGTTATGAAGAAACAAACTCCATATCTCCCAGATACAGCCAATGGCAACTTTTTTTTGTTTTTGTTTTTAAGTGTCTGCACCCTATTTTATAACATTTCCGTGCATGAGCACATCATTCTTTAAATTAGTTATGACATAAGATAAATTTAATCCAGTGCTGTGAAAATAGAAGTTATTCCCGCTGCACACATTTTATATGATAGGACTGGACCTTTATCATTAAAAGACCCAAGAAACTTCCTATGAGATTCAATATACATAAAAACACAACTCTCAAGAGCAATGACACACGACCGTGACCTCTGACGTTATGCTGTAATACAGAAGACCCGACATCCCACAGGAACAAGCCGAAGCTGAAGCATATAGACAATATGCCCCCCCCCCCCCCCCTGTAAAGTGAACGTGTAGGCGCCCTGGAAAAAAAGCACCCAGCAGTCACTGTAAATGCGGTGGGTGTTGGGAAGGGCATCCAGCTGTAGAAATCAAACCAGAATCAGTTCCTGTATGAGCAAGACAAGGTCAGCCGACTGGACACTGCCAACAACAGGACAACCCGTCTAACCCTTGCTAACGTGGAAGAACAGGTGATGATGATGATAAAAAGGGAATAGGAGAAAGTGTGTTTACATTTCTATATTTTCAGTCTTAAAAACGTAGTTATATCTACATTGAATTTACCTTAACCTGGCCACAACCCAGCATTTAAACTGGCCATATCTGGCCAGATTTCTCACCTGTTTATTCAAACCAGCTGTAATTAGCTGCTCATACCAATATTAAGGTATCGTTCTCAAAATGAATATCAAAATCTCATAGCTACAATATTATGTAAGATAAAACCTTTACGTGAAAATACAATAGTATATATAGAGTAATGTAAATGCTTAAAGGTTAAATTTCAGACATACTGTGTTGTGCATGAATATTATTTAATTTGTCTTGTTATATTTTATATTAAATTAGGCAGCTAAGGTATACAAGGGTAGACTGAGAGCTTCATAGGCTGACTATGAAGGAGTGATGCTATTGCTGTGAAATCTTGTACCTGCATGGTTTCTTTCCAGGAACTGTGTTGAAAAATAAACCTCATTTGGCCATTCCATGAAAGTATCTTCGTCAGCTTATGAACTTTTCAGCCAACCCTCGTAGAGTGATGGTGTTTCTTGTCAAAGTCAATGTTTATTAATGTATATATATATATATATTTTTTTCTCAAATATTCTAGGAGGGTATTGCTCGTGTTCCATTGGCTGGTGCTGCTCCTGGTACTGGTATGGGACGTGCTGCTGGCCGTGGTGTTCCTGCAGCCCCTGGAAGTTCAGGTGCTGCCGCTCCTGGTCTACAAGGACCAGTGCGTGGTGTTGGAGGACCGTCACAACAAATGATGACCCCACAGGCTCGGACGACGTCAGTTGCAGCCCCACCTCAACCACGACCTGGACAAATGGGAGCTCCCCCTCGAATGCAAGGTTGGTAAATCCTTTTTATTTAAAAAACATTACTAATTTTATATATTTTTACTTTGAGAACTCTAAAATGCTGTATATACTCTTATGTATAAATTGCACTGGTAAAGTCAACGTCAGACTTCCATTTTACATATATTTTCCTATGATTAACATTGCTGTTTTAAATCTATTTTCCATATTTGGCATGGTTTCTATGTCTGGACTCCCTTCCTAACACCAACCACTTTACAGATGTACAATATATTTTGTAGGTCCATTTGACGAGTTGTGTGCTGGTTTTTTATGTTATAATTTTGTAGGGAAAAGTGCGACTTATACACGAGTATATACAGTAATTATTTTAATTTTGGTCTCTTAGGTACAAGATGAATTTTATGAGGCGATTGATTATAAAGATGAAGCATGTAGTCAAGTATAAGCCAACATGTTAAGAGCAGGTCTATTTAAGAAGGTTACTGACTTTTTTTCTGAATTTCGAATAATCTTAATCTGTTATCATTTTTTCGCCATTGTTCTTCTGTAATATCATTCGCTAGTTTAGTGACTATCTTTAATTCAGATTTTGCCCTTGCTGCTTGTCAGGGCAAGGTACATAACGCTTATTGATTCAGCCTTGTGAACAGTCAGGAATTATTCCTCTTCCTTCATAACCTCTACTCTCCGATCTTGAATAATTTTCCTACCCCACTTAATTTTTCAGATTCCTCAACTTATCAACTTACTCTTATTAAATTTTGTTAATCTATCTCCGGCGAAATTTTATTTTAAGTGGTAGTATTCCTGTGACAATTAATTTTCTTTAGACATTAAAAAACATTATACATGACAAAAAAAAAATCATTACTAGAAATCCCATATGTTATAAAATAAGTAGAATGGGTTGGGGTCTTAATATGTAAACTAAACGAGTAATTCTATTTTTAAAAAAAAATCATGGTAGACAACCTAGAAGAATTACCGATTTTCCACTACCCCCTTATTATTTGGGACCCAGGAGTATATATTAGCAGTGGAGCATCTTGTTAACAATAGACAAGAGCTTGTTTGTGTTGAAGCAGACAAAAAAAGATAGATCAGTGATTCCCAATGAATACATTCTCTTTCTAAAGCAATTTTTTTGTTTTATTTAAGTCATATTAAGATTAGAGCAGTTGGGGATTATCTGGAGAATATAGGTGTAGGTGGGTTCCATGAAAAGAATGTTTAGAAACTACTGAGATAGGTAAATAAGCATCTGGTATGTTAAGTCATACTAGTTCTTCAGTGGTTTTCAATTTTTAGTTGTAATGAACTAGATTCTGAATGGGGAAATTTTTGATGTTGCAGGCCCCCTTCAGTCACACATGACCATGGTTTTGCACCTGGAAAGTTTCCCTTTGAGGCACCAGCCTGGGCAAGGTTGTTGTCGAAGACCAGCAATTGCCCATACATACCAGTCTCCCCTCCATCGCCACTCATTTTTATAGCTGAGTGAACTGGAACAATGTGGAATAAAGTGTTTTGCTCAAGAACACAACACAATGCACTGACTGGACTGGGATTCAAATTCACAACCTTAGGATTGTGAGCTTAACGCTCTAACCACTAAGCCACATGCCTTTACAATGAGGTACAAATGCCCATATTTTTTAGTGGAACATGATTGGTATTTTGTGATGTTCATGTTTTCTAAATTGCAGGGTAAAGGAAGTGAAATGACTGCACTCTGAAATTGGAACCAGATAGTGGAATAGTCTCAGAATTGCTTTCCATTCAAACTACATTCCTCACTCTTGTAGGTTGACTTGATTACATAGTCACTTTTTGTAGGCGACTTTTAATAGCTAGAGGCTAGAGTTGTACTCACAATCATTAGGTCAAGGATTCAATACCTGGACCAGGCAGCATTTCACATCACTTTTCTTTATAGGACGGGTCCCATTCATTAAAACACCCAAGAGATGCAATTGCATAGGGTTGATAAACCTACTTAGATGAGAACTATAACAAAAACACGATAGGATTGTGGTCCCCATCCAAGGAACCTCCTATGAAATACAACCTTGTATGAAGCCAACTAAATCTATTTAGGTGTGAACTGTAACAACAAAATGTTTGTGTATGTGTCTGGTAGTACTACAGCCCCCATCCCTAAAACACTCAAGGAACCTCCTATGAGATGCAATCTTGTATGGGGCCAGCTAATCCTACTTAGATGTGAGCTGTAGTAGCAACATGATAGGACTGGAGCCTCTATCATTAGAACACTCAAGAAACTTTAAATGAGATTCAAGCTTGTAGCATAAGTGTGAGCTTTAACAACAGGGAAGTGGTGGGATTATTGACTAGTTGAGTTTGAACTTGAAACATTGATGCATTAGTCACTGCAGTTTCTTGGATCTAGCCATTGTGTGTTTTATTAGTTCTCACCGTTGCAGGCATTCAGATAAGATCTCTATTTTGAGGACACCATTGTCTCACCAGTGTTGGAATCCCTGAATGTGGTCATGCATACTGCTCCTCCCTGTTTGGCTGAACTATAAAAAAATTATAAAATTACAACAATCTATAATAATAAATGTAAACTTGTGATTGTTTAGCTCCTACTCAGCTTATTTCAGCCATGGCTGAGTTAAAGAAGCTAATTATAATCAATGCCACTACTTCAACCAATAAGGGCGGTGGATTGGCAGTATCAGTAGAGCATCGGACAACATGCTTTGTGGCATATGGTCCTTTATGTTCTGAGTTCAAATCCTTCCTATGTTAGCTTTGCCTTTCATTCTTACAGTTGTCGATTAAAAATAAAAAGTACCAGTAACACATTGGGGCCGATTTGACTTGACCCTCTCTGAAAATTATTGGCCTTGTGCCTAAATGAAACCATTATGTAGTTGTTGAGGGTTTTGGATGATTAGCAGTATCACTAGAGCATCAGACAACCTGCTTTGTGGCATATAGTTATGGTCGATATTAGCTTTCCCTTTCATCCTTATGGAGGTTGATATAATAAAGTAACATCGACTTTCTCCTCCCAGAATTGTTGACCTTGTGCCTAAAGCAGAAAGCATTATTCTTCAACCATCTGAAACGTTAGATTTTCTCTTTCTTCCTATCTAATGTAAGTAATTTAATATATACCTCTGGATCAATACTTATTAAATACTCTAGGGTCTCGAATAATCGTCAACCCACTTAATTTTTCAAAGCCTCACTTCGAAATTTCATTTTGAGTGGTAACATTCCTGCATCAGTTAATTTTCTTTAGCCTTTAAAAAACATTATACATGACAAAAAAAAAAGTATATTACTAGAAATCTCGTACGTTATAAAATAAATAGGATAGGTTGGGGTCTCTATGTAAACTAAACGATTGATTATGATTTTTAAAAAAATCAATGGAGACAACCTAGAAAAATTACCGATTTTCCTACACCCTATTATTTGGGACCTGAGAGTACAGTTATTTCTGAATAAATATTTAAGGAGATTTAAAAAAAAACATTTAACGGTTTCTTAAGGGAGATTACTCTGAATATAATTGTCTCCCATTAGACTGTTTTAGTTATTTATTGAATATAAGTTTAAACAAAAATCATCTTTATGCGCGCTTTTCCATGTTTTTATTTGTTGAATAGGGTTTCTCCATGTTGCTGTCCGTTGTCATCTCATTCCTGAGGTTAAACCTCTTGAGATCACCTTTAACTACTTTTTCCATGTTTTCCTTGTTCATCTTCTGCAGTTTCCTTCTTCCACTTGAATCACTTGGCACTTCTTTATCTGTCACTCTCTGTACACCAGCACATTTTCGTCTCATGCACACTGTATCTGATTATTATACTCAGTTTTGGGAATCCTGAACATTACAGTCTGAAATAGAAAATTTTCAAAACAAATAGTAAATGGTCCAATTCATTTTGAGTTTTGCATATGTGCAAAAGTGCATGCTGTGATATTCAATAAAATATGATGTAATTTATGTTATGAATTATTGTTTAGGATTTATGGTCTCGGGTTGGTTTTAGGATTTAATGTTTAGCTTAGAGATAAGGGTTACGATTTTAGGAATGGGAAGGTCATGCTCAGAAAGCTGTTAAAATTTATTTGTGCATGTGCATGACTCATATTTTTAGCATGAATAAAAGCCTAAATGAATTGGACTATCTACGCTTTGTTTTGGAAAAACTATGTTTGTTTCCGACTGCAAATAAATGTAAAGTTTGGGATACTATCAGTTTTTCTTTCAGATCATCTCTGCACACTAATATTACACAGCCAGCAGAGCATGCTTGGTGCATTTATTTTTCAGCCTTCACATGTTCTCTGCATTCAGTGCCCATATTTTACTGCCATGTTACATTGCACTTAATATACACAAGCATCATATGCTTTGTCCTACATTTGGAAACAATCCTTTTGTTGCTAACAGTTAACAACTTCCTGAACATTCCCACAATATTCTTACTCTGGCTATTATATTTTCAGAACACCCCACTCCACTGCTAATTAGGTTATTTCAGTAATGTAAGCTATCAACTACTTATAGGGAGCCTTATGAACATTTTGAAAGATTCAATTTCATGAGTGCTGTTATTGCTAACTACTCCTGTGCATCTGCTACATATGAAGTTATTCTTCTTCGTTAGCCTCCCTGTAATCAATTTGCATCTCTTTTGCATGCATAGTTTACACTTGGTACACAGTATAGCCTACTCTTTCTTTTTTTTTGCATATTGAGCATGAGCACCTCCCTGATTGTGGTAGAATCCTGTCTTATTTCCTTGTAACTAGAAGTTTTTTTTTTCTTCTTAAGGTTTACTTTGAGGTGTTTCAACCTTAAGTTTTGCGTCCATGTTTTTATTTTCTTCAAAGATTAAGCTATGAGAACTAGTTCATCTGTATACCAGAGTTCTTATAAACAACTAGTTTTAAATTTTAGTCCTGGAGAACTATAATAAACATGCAGGAGCTGAAAACTAAGTCTTGTTGGTCACCTATCTGCACTTTGAATTTTGTACTGTACTCCTGTCTAACTTTCACCTTGCTGATGACATTTCTGTACATGGCTTGCACAGCTTTGGAAAGCCATTCATCTGCACTTAATTTTCTTAGTACCTACCAGATTACAGAGCATGCTATCGTGTCATGTTACCACTAGGTTGATGAATGTTAATGTAGTGGCATAATCTTAGCTAAGGAATTCTGTAGTTATTTGTTTCAAGAGTAAGAGAGTATTGGGGGTACACTATTTTAAACATAAACCTGAACTGTAGTTATACTAAAGCTCTTTCTGTTACTTTCATAACGTGGTCTATCAGTTTGATGTCTCTGGGGTTTCTTCTTTCTAGAGCATCTCCTTTGCCTTTGTAGCAGTTGTTCTTGATACTGCTAAACCAGTTGTTGGATATGACACTGTGTACTATCTGATTGAAGGCAGTGAATTGGTAGTCATTAGAATTGTGGATTGAATGCTCTGTAGTGTTTGTTCCAGCTTTCTGATCTCTGAGTTCAAATCCTACCAAAATCAACTTTGTCTTTCATCCTTTCGAGTTCAATAAAAAAAAAGTACCAGTCAAGTACTGGAGGTTGATTCTTCCTCTATATCTCTTTCTCACTTGTTTTCTCTCACTCTATCTTTATCTGGAAGAAATATGCTGAGTTCAAACTTGGAGAAGAGACGAGCTCCACCAGGTATTAAAATATCCTAGAAATGCCATATGTCAAGAGTTGTGGGTCTATACATACTTTCTGATTGACCATATAATTGTCCAGCCTAGGTCTTACTTTGCCAAATATTTTCAGCTACCTTACCTTCTTTTCACATTCATAATTACACTTACAACTGTTTTGCTATCAAATTCAATCAATTATTTCGCTATTCTACTTATTGTAGACCTTATCTCCCACTATTTTCTCCTGTGATCTCTTGTATCATTTCTATATCTCTTTCTTCTTGGTAACACTGATGGCATGTGTTCATATCATTCCGAACACATTTTTCCTCAACATTTTAATTTGCACCGACACACTGCTTTGCAATCTGGAGCACCTCTGATTCTCCTGTCACAGAACATGTAATTTATATTTCTTTAAAAAAACCCCAAAACCTTATATTTTCCAGGATTTTTGCATATTGGTAAGATATCTTAATTGATTAGGAGTTTTTTCTTTAATATTTAAAACACAGTAACCTGCTGAATTAACACCATTAATATAGGTTGATAAACTAATAATGTTTGGTTAAAATGGATATTTCCCAAAATTTATTTTGGAGCCATTTGATATTATGGGGGGAGGGGAAAGTTGATTAAATCGACCTCAGTGCATTACTGATGAAATAAAGTTCCAGTAATGCACTGGGGTCGATTTAATCAACTTTCTCCCCTCCCTCCAAATTGCTGGCCTTGTGCCTTAAGTAGAAACAATTATTATTATTATTATTATTCAATCTTGGTGAAATTTTGTTAGTTGCCCATTTTAAAATTTTGTTTTCATTTTCTCTTGTTTATTAATAAATATTAATCCTGTTTGTTTTTTTATTTAATAAGTGGTACCAAAGCCAATGAAGGTTGTCTGAGGCATGGTTGTTGCTATATTAATAATAATAATAATGGTTTCTACTTTTGGCACAAGGCCAGCAATTTGACTGGCATTTCATTTTATCTATCCCGAAAGGATGAAAGGCAAAGTTGATCTTGGGTGGGACTTGAACTCAATGTTAACAGCCTGACTTTGAGATATTTTGTCTGGTGCTCTAATGATTGTTAACCCTTTGTTCTGTGTTCAAATCATTTCAATGTCAACTTTGCTTTTCATCCTTCTGGAATCAATAAAGTATCAGTAATGCACTGGGGTTAATTTAATTCTTTCCCTGCCCCCCCAAAAAATTATTAGCCTTGTGCTTAAATCAGAAACCATTATTTTTATTATTCACCTTATGTCTGTTATGGCATGACAATATTGAAATTTACTGTATATGGTCATGTATAAGTTGCACCAATAGATAAGCCCCATCTCCATTTTACATACATCATCATCATCATCATCATCTAACGTCCGTTTTTCCACACTAGCATGGGTTAAACGAGCTGTCCCATTGTGGGACAAGTCAGATCAGGTGATTGTGTCTTACTCATACAGAACTGGTTCTAGTTTCTATGGCCCTTCCTAATGCCAATCTCATTTACAGTATGGGCTGGGTGCTTTTTGCCATGACACCTACACCACTACTTTACAGTGTAAAACACTTACAATTTACTATATATTTTGAATTGAGCTTTTTTCTGGGTTCAGTAGATAAGCCAAACTAGCACTTGGCTTATCTTTTTCATGTATTTTCGTAGAAAAAATGTAACTTATACACAGGTATATATGGTAGTTTCATTTCTTAACAGTAAATATATTATTGTCTTTGAGAAAGATTTAATTGCTGTGTTGCAATTAACTGTTTCTTCTAAGATATAACCTTGTTTATCTTGAAAGTTAATTACTTTTGTTTGTTTTTTCATATTACAAAATTAATCACAAAATGTATATTTTTTTATAATCATTGCTTACCTCATTTGTTACGATATTTCTGATGATATGTTGCTTATGATTTTCAAAATAATCCAGAATTTGGAGGGATTTAGTAATGTAACTAACTTTTTCATTATTAATGGTTTTTGAAACATAACAGAAGTTCTTAGATAAAATCTGATGGAAAGTTTTTAGATAAATATAAATACTTTAAAACAAACAGTTTTTGTATTGTAGAATCAAGAAATGTTTCGGGTAGTTTGGTATCAAAAAGGTTAAATTTACTGTTTTTATAACTCTTTCACACCCCACCCCAAATATCACTTCATATTTGAAATTTTAAAAAAACCTCAAATTACAGAACTTTCTCTTGATCAGTTTATTTTGAATAGGTAGCCTAGACTATTTTCGTTATTTTATATGGATGATATGTGTTCGGTTGTAAATATATATGTATCACTATATAAATTCTTTTGTCTAGATGAGTTGTATGCCACCCATTTGGCTTTTTGAATGGCAAACCTAATTTCAAAACTGTCTTAAGTTTTTAGTAGTGTAGCCTACCTAATGATGGACCACCTCCTATGCAGCCCACAGCTGGTCTAGGTCATAGGTTTTTGAAGTGTACATTGTAACACATTTGTGTGTCACGATATCAAATCAAATCTGATAAATTTTTACAATTATTTGACTGTTAAATACGTTTTTGAGATCTGACAACTCTGCATGCAGATAGACACACAATATGGTATTTAATTGTCTATTTATTATCATATATACTTTATCATTTTATGTCAGTTTTTTGTGTTTGCACAAATTAGAGACATTGCAACGATTTGAGATTAGATGAATCAGAGAACCACATCTTGCTCATATATCCCATATTTTTGGCAGGGGTTCTACAACTCGGTGCTTCTCCTATTGCCAACCATTTTAAAGAGTGTACTTTATTGTGGCACCAGCATGACCACTTTACTGAGTGTATTGGGTGCATTTCATCATTATCATCATTATTGTTACTGGTAGACTGAAACCACACAGAAGCCCATTGCCTTTGTATGTGAGTGCATGTTTTTCTTAGCATGTCTTCACACTGACAATGTTTAGGTAGCTTGTAACACTTGTTACTAGCTACAACACAGTCAGGAATCAAACTCACAGCCATATATGGTCATGAGTGTCACCCTAACCAAAAAGTATGGATTGGTATCAGGAAGGATATCTGTCTATAGAATATTGCCTGAAAAATTCATGTCCAACTAATGCTAGTGTAGAAAAATAGACTTAAATGATGATGGTCATGATGATTGCTATGAAATATATAGCTGTTGGTTGCTGTAAGGCCCACAACCTTCTCTTTGCTGGCTATTGAATATTGCTTGAAAAAGTCCTGCCCAATCATGCTGGTAAAGGAAAATAGACTTCAAATGATGATGATGATTGCTATGAAATATATAGCTATTGGTTGCTGTAAGGCCCACAACCTTCTCTTTGCTACTTCTAACTCTGCAGTGTGGTGTGGTACTTTCTTTGATATTGTCCAGTAGGCCTGTGGCTGAATTTGCTGTTTGTGTTGCCAACGTTACACACACATGCTTATGTGTGTGTATGTATCTATTGGGTTCCTTCTTGATGTCTATCACCACCACTGCTATCACCATCATTATAAACATGATACTATAATCATACCATCACCACCTCCACCACTATTTTTCATTTATTTTCTAGTCTTGTAGCATTGACAGCTGTGTTCCTCCTCCTCCTCCTCATCATCATCACTGTTGTCATCTTTACTTCTCTTCCCCATTGTTGTCATTATCATCATCATCATTATCTTTATTTCTCACTGATTCTCCACTTGGCAACGAGGTCTGTTTCCTCTTTCATTTGATGTCCACAGGGTATCCAAGAGTGAGAGCTGTTAGAAAGTGGTATAGTATCATGTAGGTGTTGTATACATAAGGAGCATGTTTGTAGTTGTGTAGCCCATGATGATGATGATAGTAGCAGTGGTGTTAGTGGAGAAGAAAAGTAGTATGAGTTTTTCATGGATACCCACCTTCACCACTGACTTCACCACAGAACTTCCATGTGGTTGTTTGACTTGCTAGAAATAGCAGCTAAATCTTTTAAAAAGAAAAAAATTGCATAATAGTCTAGAAAAAAAAGCTGGGATGGTCAAGGCTGGAATGTCATATTATAAATACTCAATTACTGATCATGATTGTAATTACTGCCACCACCATCACAGAATCCTTTCAGCCAATGAAATAGTCACTATGTGGTTGCTTCAGTTGCTAGAGATAGCAGCCAAGTTTCTCTCAAATTATACATTGTGCTTTATGAATTATCAAAGTGCTGGAAAAGTGTTTGAAATTTGTAGATGTGAGAGTTCTTAACACAGAAGATAACTGTAATAAGTTGATCACTATAGAAAATAGTTGAGATCCGAATTGACAAAACCCCAGACCTCATTCGCTTACCGAGGGAGGTGGAACTCATTAGACCCAAGGCGATGGAGAAAAGTGGACAGAGGTACCTGTGTCTACTTAATTCTATCTCTAAGGGTAATTCTCAGCTATTATCTATAGCAATCAACTGTTATCACAGTTTTCTGCATTTGGGATTCTCACATTTAAATATTTTTCAAATACATCTTGCTAATAATAAAAAGGAAGAATACATTGCACAACAGTGTCTAAGGAAAAAAGATGTGGTGGTGATGCTTCGAATACCATATCATGATTGCGAATAACCCCCCCCCCCCCCCCCCCCCCCCAGTACACACCAGAGAACCTATTCAGCCAACAAGCCTTTATGGTTACTTAGCCTTCTAGAAATAGCAGTAAAATCTTTCTCAAAGTATACCCCATGCCAAGTGTTTAAAAAAAAAACAATTGGTAATAGTCTTTTTTTTTTTCTAGACTGTTTTTTGGAAGTTGGGATCTTGTTTATCACCGCGATGGCTGTCATAGTTTCTTTATAATTTATTTCCTTCCTTACTCATTTATTTATTTCCTTTTTACCCCCTCAACTATTCTAGAAACTGTTTTTCTATCTACCAGCATTCACCTTTAATATACATGATCATCATAGTCTTCATTTCATCATCACTATCACCACCATAGTTATCACTGCCACCACCATCCATCACCACCATAGTTACCACTACTACGAACACCACTACAATCATCACCACCATTCACCACAGCCACCACCATCACTACCTTTACTATCCATCACCACCACCAGTAAATGTGACCAGAAATTAAATAAAATAACTCGAGCTTTTATTTATTGTTTTGTGCCAAATTTTCTCCACTTGCTTGATTTTGCACATTTTTTACACTGTCTGACTTTCTAGTATAGAATAGAATTTAATTTATATATAAATAAATAAATATGTGTATGTAAGTATATATATATGTATGCGAATATGTGTGTATATGTATGTCTTTGTGCATATGTGTGTGTATATATATATATTTATATATATATATATATTTATAAATATATATGTGTGTGAATGAATGAATGGTGAATTCTTTGCTTGCAAAGATCAGTGGGAAGAATTGTCCTGTTCTATGTGGCGGCACACCCTGAGGTGGTTGTAGAGGTCAATCCTAGACCTGCAGGCTCTGGTACAGTTGGGGCAAATATGTACTTGGTCAGTTGGTGGTTGGGTGGCAGACAGCTTTATTCTTTGATTTTTGTCTTCAGCTGCCGCCTTCCTGCCCTCCTCAAAGCTGGCTGCAGCTGTTTTGATGGTTGCTCTCTATTTCTCTCTGTATTCTGCCAGGTGCTCCCATTCTCTGTGAACAATATGTCCACTATTTCTATAGAACCATCTGTGAAATGGAATGAGCTAGTATTCTGTGGGCACTTGCTGCTACTTATTGCACCTGAGCACTGGCCACATATAAAATCTATATTCTTAGTTAGCTTACCTGTGATCGCACTGCATCTTTTATGCACCCATACTTTGCATTTGGGACATAAAATGGAGTTTCTGCCTACTCCTTTCCTACACATTGAGCATGGCCATTTCCCGGATGGGACCGGCGCCCTATTTTCCTTCCTACAAACTAGAACTTTAGTCTTAGACAGGTTAATTTTAAGGCCTTTTGATTCTAGGCCATGCTTCCATGTTTGGAATTTCTTCTCTAGTTCGGCCATTGATTCAGCTATGAGCGTTGGATCATCTGCGTATAGGAGTTCCCATGGGCAGCCAGTCTTGAACTCCACTGTTATAGCCTGAAGGGCAATAATAAATAGTAGGGGGCTAAGAACGAAGCCCTGATGAACACCAACTTTTACGCTAAACTCTTCACTATATTCGTTGTTAATTCTAACCTTGCTGACTGTTTCTTTATACATGGCTTGTATAGCTCTTACAAGCCATTCGTCAGCATCTAGTTTTCTAAGAGCCCACCAGATAATGGAACGGGGGACTCTGTCGAAGGCTTTCTCCAAGTCAACAAAAGCTAAGTACAGGGGTTTAC
>OZ024740.1:266401817-266406817 GCA_964016885.1 Eledone cirrhosa | reverse complement strand
CTTTATCCTTAAGGATCCGATGCTGCGTTCAGTCGCTAGGACTGTGACCAAGGGTCTACCCTGTGGGTTTCCGCATTTGAGGATATGTTTACGGAAGGAAGATGCGTTGGTGTTGATATGTTCCTTGATACGAACATGTAGGGGTCGGATGGTGCTACCTATGTAAAACTTGTTACATTTATCGCATTGAATCTTATATACGACATAGGTGCGTAGGCAATCTGCCCCCCGTATCGGGCAGTTGCTGAGGGAACAAGTCCTATCTGCCTCGTAGGGTTTGTTGGAGAGGCATCTTCGCAGCGAAGGTCCTGTGTGGGCCAAATGTATGTCAAGTCCCTCCGTACGTATGGCCCTGCGGATGGCGTTCGTGGTATATTCACTCAGGTGGGGGATTTTAAAGAAGCACCTGCTAATATTAAGTTTTCTAGTGGGTGTAGGTCTACTGGGTCTGGGGTCTCTAATTCCGTTAATCAGTCGCTTGGGATAACCATTAGATCTGAGTAGATTACGGAATTGCGTGGTATGGGTGAGACCACCCATCGGGTCGCTGCATCTGTTAGTGATCCGTGTCAGTTCATTTAGGACATAGCCTCTCTTAGCGTTGTTGGGGAGGGCTGAGTTATAATGCACAAATAGGTCCTTGCACGCTGCTTTGCGGTAGAAAGTGGTGTTTATGTCTCCTTGTTCCGAGATGTTGATACGGAAGTCGAGGAGGGCGAGTGACCCGTCTTCTCCCGGGTGTTCGATGGTGAAATCGATGTGTTGGTCAGTATCGTTGAAGATTTGGTGAATTTCATTCGCCATCTCCCGGGAAGAAGTAAGTATCAGGATATCATCAACGTATCTGGAGTAGAAGGCGACGGCGTTGGGTTGGCAGGTATTGAGTGCCTTGCGTTCCAGGTGGTCCATGTACGAGATCGCAAGTATGCCGGACAGACTAGAGCCCATAGGTAGCCCAGAGATTTGTTTGTACGTGTGGCCGAGGAAATTGAAGAGTGCATTATCCACAACGAAGGAGAGGAGTTGGTGGATGTCCGTGTGTGTGAGTCCGAAGCAGTGTAGGTTAGATGCTCGGACTCGTTCGGTCAACAGGTCGACAGCTGGGGATGCTGGTACGGAGGTATAAAGGGAGACCACATCAAGACTGAAGGCATAACCGTTGTCCTTTCTGGTGTTGGGCGCCAGATGGTGTAGTCGCTCCAAGACTTCCATTGAGCTGCAGACGTGGGCTGGTAGTGTGTGTGGAATAGGTTTCAGTAGTGTGGAGAGCAGCCACGATATTTTATAGAGTGGGCCCTCCACGCTAGAGACAATGGGCCTGATTTTCAAATCGGGTCCTTGTTTATGTGTTTTGACCAGGTGGTAGAAGGTGGGTAATTTGCTGTTTCGAGTCATTATGTTGTTTTTTACCTTCTTTGGCAGTTTTCGTTGGACACAGATGTTAGTCCATATGGTGTTAATGCCTTCCTCGATTAGAGTCGAGGAGGTCCCTGTGACTTTCGAGTAGAGGCTGTGGTCATTAAGATGTTGGAGAGCTAAGTTGTTGTAGGTCTCTCTCGAGATGACACAGAATTCTTTCCCCTTGTCAGAGGGAAGGTACACAAGGTTCCTGGATCTTAGGTTGGTGAGAGTATTAAATTGTGCATTGGTGAGGTTGCGTTTATTGTGTGTGTGTGTGTGTTGGGAAAGGATGTTAGAGATAGAATGTTTCAACCTGAGTAGTTTAGTGTCAAGTTCGTGGTTGGTGGGTGGGGGGTGGAGTGGGTTGTCGAGGTGATACGTGGGGAGTGTGGGGTGGGTTGTGGGGTTGTAATCGATCTCGGTGTTGTTTTGGATGGCGGTTAGCCATTTCAGTTGATAAGCTGTCCGACAGAAGTTGGTTTCGATGTCGAGTTTCAGTCTATCATCGAGACGCTGTGTAATGATGAACTTGGGTCCGAGGCGCAGAAGTTCGAGTTCGTCGTTGGTGAGGGTACCGGTTAAGTCGGTAACGAGGTGTGAAGCATCGTTGGTAGGTAGATCGATGTTGGGGGGTGTAGCGGTGGGTGTTGTACAGCTGTTGCCCCTGGTGTATAGATCAGTGTTACCACACCAGAGTCAGATTTGATAAACAGCGCCTTGTACGGAAATACGAATGGACTGTAAACAAATACTACATTGACAACATCCGCTCCCACAGACGGACCGACTACAACCACACCAGGGGCAACAGCTGTACAACACCCACCGCTACACCCCCCAACATCGATCTACCTACCAACGATGCTTCACACCTCGTTACCGACTTAACGTAAATACGTATTTTTATATATATATATACATATATATATATATACATATATATACATACATATATATATATATATATATATATATATACATACATATATATATATATATATATATATATATATATATATACATATATATATATATATATATATATATACATACATATATATATATATATATATATATACATACATATATATATATATATACTCTTTTACTCTTTTACCTGTTTCAGCCATCCGGCTGAGGCCATGCTGGGGCACCGCCCTTGCTGCTACACACTTTATCTCCAGCCTGTATAGGTTGGCCACTGGTGTAGGAGGGAGTTTGTTGCTGCTGCCCTTAGGTTTCCCTCGTGTCTTGCTGTGGGCTCATCCGGGATCCTGGATAACAAGGTGTCGAGATGTTTCTTAAAGACATCCACCTCCACGTCATGCAAGTCTCTCAGATGCCTCGGCAGCCTGTTGAAGAGTTGAGGGCCCTTGAATCCCAGGCTATTGCAATACCTGCTCCTTATTCTAGATGTGGAAGATGGGACCTTTGGCACCACACAGTGACGTCCTGTTCGACGGTTGGTCCAGCTCCCAATGCCAAAGTTTGGTGCTAGTCCCTCCAGGATTTTCCACATGTAGATCACTGCGTATCTCTCCCGTCTTCGCTCCAAGGAGTAGAGGTTCAGTTCCTTCAGCCTCTCCCAGTAGCTTGTCTCCCTCATCTTGGCAATCCTCTTGGTGTAGCTTCGCTGGATTGCCTCAAGCTCCGTGGTTAGTTTGACACTATGGGGTGACCACAGCTGGGAGCAGTAGTCCAGGCGGCTTAGGACAAAAGTCCTCAACAGTGTCAACATGGTGTCTCGATCTCTTGTAAGGAAAGTCCTCAAGATCCAGCCAGCGAATCGTCTACATGTTGTCGCCACCTTCATGATGTGTGAAGAAAAAGATGCATCATCGCTCATGTCTATGCCCAGGTCTCGTATCGATTTTGACACGGGGATATCGGTTACCTCCTGGTCTTTTGTAGCTGTGTTCCACTATATTTGTGTTTGCAGGTTTGTATTGTAGGGCTTGGAATTTGCCAGCATTAAACTGCATGTTGTTTTCTTCCGCCCATCTGTATATGGCATCCAGATCCTGCTGTAAAAGGGCAGCGTCAGCCGGGTTTTTGATTGCCTGTGCTACCTTAGTGTCATCAGCATAGCTAGTGAGGGATGTTGTTGCATGCACCACAGAGGGCATGTTCGAGAGAGACACCAAAAACAGTAGTGGTCCCAGGACTGTCCTCTGCGGCACCCCACTTGTTATTGGTGTTTCCTTTGAGAGGGCCCCATTTGCTGCGACTGCCTGGCTTCTGTCCCTTAGGAAGCCATGCAGCCACTCACCTACTTTTCCAGTTATGCCGAGTCCGTGTAGTTTGTGACATATCATTCCGTGGTCGACCTTGTCAAAGGCCTTCGCAAAGTCAAGATATATCACGTTCACATGTGAGCTGTCTAGTAGTTGTCTCAGTACCCAGTCGTAGTGATGTAGCAGCTGTGTAAGGCAGCTTCTTCCTGGGCGGAAGCCATGTTGCGTGCTAGTCAGGCGGTCATTTTCTTCGAGGAAAGTGATTAGTTTCTTTCTGACGACTCGCTCCATGACCTTACTGATATGCGACGTCAGGGAGACTGGCCTATAGTTCTTGGCCTCCGCTCTACTACCTCCTTTATGGATAGGGCATATTGTGCCTTCTTTCAGCTCCCTGGGTAGTACACCGCTAGCCAAGGAGCTTCTGAAGAGCATCTTCAGTGGAGTTGCTAAGGCCGGCTTACATATTTTTAGGTGAACTGCTGGGAATCCATCAGGTCCAGCAGCCGAGTCTGTTCTAATTTCATCAATGGCGTACACCACATCCTCCTCCGTTATGTCTATGTGGTTGATGGTTGCCATTTCTTGATGTAGTGTTGTGGCATCAAAGAACTCCTCTGGCTTTGTTATTTGCATGTGCCTCAGTGGACACGTGAAGACACTTTTGTACTGTTCGTTCAGTATTTCAGTTATCTCTTGGGGATTTTCGGTTAATGAACCGTCCGTGTGGAAGAGTGTCCCAATCTTGCAGTGTACTGAGGCAGTTTCTTTTGCAAATTTAATGAAGGCCTTAGGGTTTGTTTTAATGTTTTCTATGGCCCTGTTCTCTTTCTTTGCCCTCTCATTCTCATGTGAAAGTTTGAGTGAAATCTCGGTGTCAAGTAGTGCACGTTTCAAATAGGATTCCTTCTTGTTTTTGTTTTGTTGACTATTCAACTGGTTTGAGAGTTTAGTTCTACGTCTTATAAGGATTTTCCTATCTCTGGGAATATGATTTTTCTGTCTGTTTGCCTCTTTCTCCGGGACACACTTTTTGCATATGGTGTGTATCGTTGTCATGAAGTGTTGAAATTGTGTGTTAGTGTCTTGTGTGGCGGTGTTTTCACTCCATGTTTGCTTCCGGATTTCACTCTTAATCTTTTTCCAGTTAGCCTTGTAGAAGTTAAGGTTGGATAGCGTCCCGGAGCTTCTTGGTGGTTTTGTCTCTGTTGGTTCTCTTGGACCACATATCATTAGCTCTACTAAGTTATGATCCGAGAGAATTGTTGGTGTCACCTTTACATTGTGGATGAGCACTTCGTTGTTTGTAAAACAGAGGTCCAGGACATTTTCGCCTCTTGTTGGGAGGAGTATTGCTTGCTCCAT
>OZ024740.1:266379317-266386817 GCA_964016885.1 Eledone cirrhosa | reverse complement strand
AGCCCTCCCCCCATACACATTTTTACTAGTTTTGGTCATTATATAACAAATAAATGGTATGTTGTGTTGTGTTGAAATACAAATTATAAAATTCAAAAGGGTGTGTGTGTATAGGGTAGTGTAGGGTGGTGGTGAGTGTCGATTCTTGCTGCTAGATCATTGGTTGATTGGAGACAAAATAACACCTACTTGGACATTTCCCAAATATTTATTTTATCGAATCGGTAAAGTAACGAAATCCGAAAAGCAACAACTTTAAAAAGTAGTTATTACTAACATCAATTATTTTATATCTTACTTGGGGTGTTTTCAGAAGGCGTAAACTTTATATCATTATATATTTTTATATTTATAATTTTTTGTATCATTTATAATATTTCTTTATTATTTATCATTCACAAAAAAAAAAAAAGTTTTATGGTTAATTATTATTTTTCCTGCTAGGAATTCTTGGAAAAACTCCTCAAATATTCTGTGTCCATAATTAAAATCGATTTTGTGGAAATTCTGAAATATCGAATTGGATGTTTTCTCAGCCTGCGTTTCTGGAAAAAACACAACAAAAACTTGTGTGCTTCCAAACGGCAAAACTACCGTGTTATATATTAGTATGTATGTATAGTTATAAGTAGGTGGAAAATTGGTAGAGTCGTTAAAACGTCGGATAAAATGCTTTGCTGTATTCGTTCCGGGTCTCTGTTCAAACCACACGCGGTCAACTTTCATCCATTCGAGGACGATAAAAAATGTACCAATCTTGTACCGGGGTCGTTTTTTCCTCTATATCTCCTTCTCACTTCCATTCTCAAACTCTGTATCATTCTCTAGAAGAAATATGCTGTGTTCAAACCGGGAGAGGAGATGCGCTCCGCCAGGTTTTGAAATGCCCTACAAACGTTGTATGTCAATATGGCGCCCACTACGACTCCTCCAGGAGTTATGCGATCATGCATGCCTGCATATCTTTAAGTGTTTGTGTGTGTGTGCATGCAAGCTTTAGGTCAGGAGTCGGCAAACTACGGTCCACGAAGGGATTTCGACCGGCCGCGATAACTGATACCCAATGAGTTGTTTATTTAAAATTTAAATTTATTGTAATATGAGAGACGAGACTTTCGAATTTAATAAAAGGCTCGCTGTTACATTCTTCCACAAATCATCTGATTCACTCTACCTAATGTCCGCCACCAACCGGATGTGAACGCTTTGACAGCAAAAGCAATTAAAAATTCGTCGCATTACTACATTCATCTGTGGTTAATACAAATTATTTTAAAGTATAGTCAACACTCGTGATTAAATTTTAGCTTGTGTAATTTTCCATAATTATTCTTTTATGGCCTTCGTCCGGCCCGCTATCCGTCGTTAATACTCGATCCGGCCCCTGGAGGCAAAGAAGTTGCCGACCCCTGCTTTAGGTGGTTCATAGTAATATACTTATTAATGGGGCAGACTGCATGGAATCTGTAGAATAGGATGAGAGTACTGAAGTAACTGAGTTGACATATTTGATATTTTTGTTACATGACAGAATGTAGGTAGATGTCGTAAGCTGTTTATTAATTTAGAGAGAAGCTAAACGTTGTAATACCGCAGTTGAGCAATGAGATATTTCACAAATTATCTTTTTAGGATTCATTGTCATTTCTACCATCATTGACATCATCATCATCGTCGTCACCATCATCATCATCATCACCACCACCATCATCGTCACTATCATCATCATCATCATCGTCATCATTATCGTCATCATCATCATCACCATCATCATTATCGTCATTCTCATCATAACCATCATCATCATAGTCAACATCGTCATCATCATTGTCATCGTCATCACCACCATCATCACACTAACATCGTCATCGTCATCATCATCATCATCGTCATCGGCATCATCATCATCATCATCATCATCATCACCATCATCATAATCAACATCGTCATCATCATCATCATCATCATCGTCACTACCACCATCACCGTCACCATCATTACCCTCATCATCACCATTATCATCATCGTCATCGTCATCATCATCATCATCATCATCATCAACATCATCACCATCGTCATCGTGGCCACCACCACCACCACCGCCGCCACCATCATTGTCATCGTCATCGTCCTCATCATCATCATTATCATCATCATCGTTATCGTCATCATCATCATCATCATCATCATCACCATCATCATCATAATCGACATCGTCACCACCACCACCACCACCACCACCACAAACACCACCATCACTACCATCATTGTCATCGTCATCGTCATCATTATCATCATCCTCACCATCATCGTCATCGTCATCATCACCATCACTATCATCATCAACATCATCATCATCATCACCATCATCATCACTATCATCATCAACATCATCATCATCATCATCATCACCATCATCATCACTATCATCATCAACATCATCATCATCATCACCATCATCATCACTATCATCATCAACATCATCAAAATCATCCCCATCCTCACAATCAGCGTCATCATTATCATCATCACCATCACCATCATTATCATCATCGTCAACAACATAACCTGTTAGAAAGTGACATCAAATCAAAACCATGTCGTTATAAAAAAAAAATGTCGGACACACGAGGACGACGGGGTCCCCGATCCGTCAAGGAGGGCAGTAACTCTGAAAAGGGGCGCAATAACTTTGAAATAAAGGTAAGTATCTCGGAGCATGAATTGGCTTGGACTGTTACAATTGTCCAGTCCATGTCAGTATGGAAAGTGGGTATTAAAATATGCTTAATGATGTCCTCAATACACTATATCTGAAAGAAAAGAAAAGACGGAGTAGTTACTACCAAGACTGTCTCCAAGTTTTGAGGCTCAAGGAAGGTAACAGTGGGGACTTTAGACCATTCTGGGGGTGGGGGACTCTAATTTACACAGATTCTAAGGTGGAGTTTCAGAATAAGTATATCACCATAAATTTGAAGGAACACTACTGAAAAATGTTTGTGTGGGGTGGGATGGCACGGTGCCATTCAATGCCCCCCCACACTTTCCTTGGCGACTGACCTGGTTACAGGTGGAACGTCTTTGTTCATAGGTTTACTCAATGAGAGTTGAGATAGAACAAAAACAGCAGCACTATTCTTGTATAGAAATAAAGGAATGAAGTTCATAAGTTTGGAGACGTTTATATGCCGTTGGGGGGTAGAAGGAGAAGTGTTTACTGATGTTTTGACAAGATACTTTGTTTTCTCTTCTCACTAAAGTCTACAAACGTATCTAAACTCACAAATTTCACTACAATATTTTTATCACCACAAGTGTCTCCGGAGTTTCTTTATAAAATTATTAATAACCAACTAATGTCAATGATGGAAAAAAGTAAGATACGAGGATCAGCTAAATAGTTCATAGGTTGACCAAGATACTCTCTTGGAATGACCAAATGAGGTTTATTTTTCAACACAGTCCCTGGAAATAAATTAATAACAAGAGTTGAAATTAATGCATGCACGATTTCATAGCTCTAGCATCGCTTCTTCATTGGCTGCCCAACATATTCTCTTGGAATGACCAAATAAGGTTTATTTTTAAACATAGTCCTTGAAAAGAAGCAATGCAGTTATTAATAAGAAGAGTTGAAATGAATGCATGGAACATTTCACAGCTCTAGCATCACTCCTTCATAGTCAGCCTATGAACTTTTCAGCTGAACCTCATAAAGCAAGAAAAAACAAAAAAAGGAACAAACGAAATAATTTTTGAATGCTTTGCTCCCTTTCACGAAAAATAGACTGACCAATAGCCAGACTGTATATATTAATAGCTATGAAGATCGTTCTTGTAAACAATTCCAACAACACCAGCTAAAGTTCCCTAATGGACATATACTGTCTTCTCGTAAGTGAGAAATTCATCGTATCTTTTAATTTATGCCATTTATCACAATTACAGAGATACCTTAAATTTTTGGGTTTATTACGTCAAAGCAGCCAAACTACAAGAAGCTGCCGATAAAAATGACTCACGAGCCTTTTATAATGGTCTCAAGGCAGTGTATGGTCCGAGAGAGGGCAGGTCAAATCTATTGCTTTCCTCTGAAGGAACAACCATATACACGGACAAAGCTGAGATTTTCACTCACTGGAAGGAACATTTTGAGAAGGTCCTTAATGCAGAATCAAAGGTCGATGAAGATGTAATTTCATCTATTCCACAAAGGCCGGAGATCCCTGAATAAGCATTACACTCAAACTTGAATGAAAAAACTTGATGATATCAGGCATATATCATCCAAGAAGGCTCCTGGTAAAGATGGCATCCCACCTGAAATCTTCAAATATGGTGGTAAAAAAACTGGTTCCTAGGCTTATTCAGCTATTTCTAGAGATCTGGAAAGTTGGGAGCGTCCTCGGGACTTCAGAAATGCATCGATAATCCACCTGTTTAAAAACGAAGGTAAAAAAGTCTATCTGCAACAACTCTCGCGGCAACTCTCGCGGCATCTCCCTTCTTTGTATTGGTGGTAAGATACTATCCCGTGTCATTCTCAACAGAATTACATCCAGACTTCTTGACAATATCTACCCTGAAAATCAATGTGGTTTCCGCTCTAGTTGGGGTACTATTGACATGATTTTTTCTCTTCGCAAGTTTGCAGAGAAGGTTCGTGAAAGGAATGAAGAGTTGTTTATGGTTTTTGTTGACCTGACTAAGACCTTTGACATTGTCAATCGCAAAGCTCTTTGGAAAATCCCGAAAAAGCTTGGCATATCTGATAATATGCTAAATATCATCTATACTTCTATGAGGGCACGGGTGAATCAGTTATGTCAGGTGGTGAATGCTCTGAACCCTTAGCTGTTACAAATGGTGCGAAACAGAGTTGTGTCATGGCTCCTGTCTTCTTTACTTTGTTCTTTTCTGTAATGCTCCAGTATACACTTGGCGATTTGGACAGTGGTTTCAGATTTGAGTGCCGTACATCGGGTGGGCTATTCAACCATCAGCGTTTTAAGGCTAAAACACTCACACGAATAAGTATCATTCGCAATTTACTGTTTGCTGCTGCTGCTGCACTTTTTGCAACATCTCTCAAAGAAGCACAGGAATTGATAAACCGCTTTTCGCTGCCTGTAAGAGGTTTGGTCTAACAATCAGCTTCAAAAGGCTGTGGTGGGACATTAATCAAAGTCATCCCCCAGGCATGCAGGAGGCGTTAAACAGATGCGGTCAGATCAAAAGCATCCTCTTGTACCCATCACTATTGATGGTAAAGATCTGAAATATGTGATCTCATTTACTTATCTTGGCAGCAAGATGAACCACTCTGCATCCCTGGATGATGAGATTGTTAATTGCATCTCCAAGGCAACTGATGCTTTTGGCAAACTACATCATCGCGCATGGAATGCCAGAAGTTGCAGTTTATCGTGCAGTAATACTGACAACACTCTTATATGGCTCAGAGTCATGGACACTTTACCGCACTCACAGCTGGATTGAAGTGCCATTTGAGGCATAAACATAAAAACATGAACTGAAAAGGCTGTTGAACCTGTTGAATCTGTTGAACATAAGTCGAATCAATGGGAGAGTCCATTATATATATATATATTTGTATAAACACACACACACACACACACACATATATATAATTTGATTTGCTATGTGACTATGCTTCGTTGAGGTGATCTAATAAGATGGAAACATCTCCATTGCTTTCACCAAGTAGAACTTTTGACCACAGCATTGTCTTAAAGATCTACAACCACTGCATTGTTTAAGTTGTCCCCAAAATCTTGATCATCTCAGTCTATACGATTTCTTTCCCTTGTTGCTTCTTAGGACCCGAACACACCTAAAGACAATCTCAGTTAATTGAAGATGTTTGTCACTCGCCATATTCAGGCAGTAAGGCTCTCTATATTATTCTTTCCCCCTCTTTCGTCGTCTATCTATCTATCTATCTATCTATCTATCTATCTATCTATCTATCTATCTATCTATCTATCTATCTATCTATCTATCTATCTATGTGTACTGACTCTCGAGCCGTTACTGCGGAAGTTGGAGCTGTTGCAGGGCATACCGATCGAACCAGGACTGCGGAAAGCAGCGTCTGCCTATGCCGACCACATAACCGTAATGGTGTCGAAAACCTCGGAAATCGGGGTAATCGGCAACCTATTACAGGAATACGAAACGTTGACAGGAGCAAGACTAAACCCAAACAAGTCTGTCGGTTTGCAACTCGGCACATGGAGAGGCAAACCCATGCCTCCCGACAGTGTCGTTGGACGCTGGACGGAAAGACCGGTGA
Source organism: Eledone cirrhosa (assembly GCA_964016885.1). Classification (NCBI taxonomy): domain Eukaryota; kingdom Metazoa; phylum Mollusca; class Cephalopoda; order Octopoda; family Eledonidae; genus Eledone; species Eledone cirrhosa. The sequence continues at coordinate 266,380,498 of OZ024740.1, read as the reverse complement.
AACTGCTCGGGGTCTGGTTTGGTCCAGACCTCCAGGTAGACAAGAACTGGAACGAGGTCACGGCGAAGGTGTTTGCACTCACCCAGATGTGGGCTGAGTGCAATGTCTCCTTGAAAGGTCGAGCGGAGGTGGCGAACACTTACGTAGTGTCCGTCATCTACTACCGCTTGACAGTCGTGCCTTGTCCCCGCGAATACCTTACCAAAATGGAACGCCTACACTTCAATTCCTCTGGAAAAACAGGCTCCATTGGTGAGGAGATCCATCTGCACTCAACACCCTTCTAACGGAGAGCTGGGCCTGCCGTGGCTGATGATACGCAAACACGTGCTCAGGCTACGCCATGTCCAGGTATTCCTCACCGGTGAACCGGTGTGGCTGTCGTTTGTGAGACAAGCTCTTCCACAACTCGTCTCACTAACAGAGCTGCAGTCCTGGGTCAAGCGAAGACCGAAAATGGGTGCCTGGCACCTCGAGTGCCTACAGGCGCTCACGGCCCTCTACCAAGCGGAAACGGCAATCAGCGGAGGCTCCACTTCAACATTCTATAGGGGATTAGGGAGGATAAGTGCGGCGATGTTCACGAGGAAACTCTAGGCATCGAGGAGGACGAACTGACCAGTCTGTTCGGGAGGACTTTCCATCCAGGGTCTATGGATAACTTCCAGAGGTCTCTGGCCTGGCAGTGCTACCGAGGAGCTCTACCAGTTCGAGACAAAATCTACAAGCACGGACGCCCTGGCAGAGATCCTGCCAAAAGGACCTGTCCAAGATGCGAGCAGGACATCGAAACCGTTCTGCACGCAATTGTTCAGTGCCCAGGGGTGACCGACCTGTGGAATTATGTCGAACAGCTGCTTTCGCGTGTGGGACGCATCCAGTTGTCAGCCGAGTCCATCGTGAGGATCACCCCGCCGCCTTCATTTAAGAACGAAGGAGAGGCGGTTTTTCTCTGTCTGGTGGCTATGGCGAAAGAGGTAATGTGGTGGACGAGATTAAAAGGACTGAGGCCAAACACCTTTCTCTCCAGACAACAACTAATCCCCTTCTTTAAGTATCACTTCAGAAGGAAGGTGAGAGTGGAAAGAGAGGTGCTACACCCCAGTAAATTCGCTGAAAGGTGGGTGAATGTGGAGAAAATGACTCGAGTGAATGGGTCTTCTCTGTATATAAACCTGTAG
>OZ024740.1:266374317-266376817 GCA_964016885.1 Eledone cirrhosa | reverse complement strand
TGGAAATATTTTTATTATTTATATAAGAAAAGAAAAAGAAAAAGACATAGAAACATATATATATATAAACAATAAAAATGAAAATTGAAACAATGAAAAATTTCCCAGTAGGGGGGAAACCTCCGAGGGTTACTCATGGCGAAAACCACACAAAAGACCACGGCCACCCTGACCACCAGGGCAAGCGCCATATCTCAATTTTTCAATTTCTCAAACTACAAGCGTATATTCAAAGCGGTCCCGTTCACTCGGACCATTCTCGCTACATCAACCACCTTTCAACAAACTTGCTAGAAGGCAGCACTTGCCTCTCCACTCTGATTTTCCTCTTCAAGTGAAACTTGAAAAAGTTAATTAGGGATTCGACGAAGTGTCTGTCTTTAATCCTTTCAACCTTGTTCACCACACAATCTCTTTCGCCATTGCCACCAGGCAGATGAAAACCGCCTGCCCTTCCTCCTCGAAGGAAGACGGCGAGACCATCTGCACAATGGACTCAGTCGATAACCGGACCAGTCCTACACGCGACAGCAACTGTTCGACATAGCTCCACAAGTCAGCAATGCTCGGACACTGAATGAGTGCGTGCACGACGGTTTCGTCGCGCTGCGCGGATCTCAGACAGGCTCGGCTGATGGCACTTCCGTGTCTGTAGAGCTTATCTCGAACCGGCAACGCTCCCCGGTAGCACTGCCAGGCCAGGGATTTTTGGAAGTTATCCATAGTTCCTGGGTTGAAAGTTCTCCGGAAGAGAGCAAACAGCTGATCTTCTTCGACGCCCAGGATCTCTCCGAGAACGTCGTCGCTCTTCCCCTCCACTAGTCCTCTATAAAACGCTGAGGTGGATGTTCCACCGATACTGGTGCCCAGCTGGCAGAGGGCAGTGAGCGCCTGGAGACATCCAGTTTCCAAGCGCTATCCCTCGGTCTTTTCCTGGCCCAGGACTGCAGCCCCGTCAAGGAGACGAGCTGTGGGAAAACGTGCCTGGCGAACGGCGACCACACCTGTTCACCGTCAAGGAAGCACCAGAGATGTCGTAGCCTCAGCGCATGTTTGTGCATCATCAGCCATGGCATGCCCAGTCCTCCACGAAACGGGTGTTGACAGCAGATGGATCGTCTGACCATGGGAGCGCGTCCCTTCCACAAAAAGCGGAAGAGAAGGCGCTCCATTTTGGTGAGAGTTGGGCCGGGGCAAGGGACGACGGTGAAGCGGTAGCAGATGACGGATGCGATGTACGCATTCGCCACCTCCGCCCGGCTTTTCAGGGACAGCTTCCTCTCGGCCCATTTCTGGGTGAGGGAGGCCACCTTACTCGTCACCTCGCTCCAGTTTTTCTCCATCTGGAGGTCCGGTCCGAACCAGACCTCAAGCAATTTAAACGGTCCGGCCGTCCAACGCCCCACGACGCTGTCGGACGGCATGGACTTGCCTCTCCTGGTTTATCTTTGCTCCTGTCACCGCTTCGTACTCTTTGAGAGCGGTGCCGAGCATCTGGACGTGTCTGGTGCTCGACACCACCACGGTGACGTCGTCGGCGTAAGCCGATTCGGATTTCCCGCATCCTAGTTCGCGTGGGACTCCCCTCATCGCCCCCAGTTTGTGCAGTAACGGCTCGAGCGCCAATACGTACAAGAGGGACGAGAGAGGACAACCCTGGCGGACTGAGCGCATGATGCTGAACGGCTGCGACAGGTGACCGTTCACCCTCACAACTGAGCAGATGTCTCTGTACATCGCAGCGATCCAACCCCTGAAAACGGGCCCGAAACCGGCTGCCTCGACGACCGCCGCCAGGTACCGATGGTCGACCCTATCGAATGCTTTGGATTGATCCAAGTTGATCAGGGCCCCACCCGTGCCAGGTTCCTTAACCACCCTCTCTATGATGTATCGCATGAGGTGGAGGTTGTCGTGTATTGATCTATCCGGAATGGCGCATGTCTGCGCCTCCCCCACCAGACCCTTGACGACAAGCGCCAATCTCGTTGCTAACACCTTGGCCAAAATCTTGAACTCTGCGTTTAGCAGGGTTATGGGCCTGAAGTTATCGATAACATCCCCCATGTTCGGGTCTTTTCTCAGCAGCGCCACTGCTCCCCGGCTCACAAAACTGGGAATGCTCCCGTTCTGCTGCCAGTTGCAGTAGACTTCTGCCAAGAGGTCACCGAACAAGTCTGGCATAAATGCATAAAGCTCGTAGGGCAGACCATCCAAACCTGGCGATTTACACCTCGTGTAGTTAGCCACCGCTTCTCGTATTTCAGCGGCTGTTATTGGCTTTTCGCAACACTGTGCTGCGGTCGTCGAGAGCCGAGGCAGTCCGTCGAGGTATGCACTGAAGTCCATACCCGATCCGGCCCGCCTATGCTCCCGAACAGTTCAGCAAAGTGCTGCTGAAAAGCTTCACACATCTGCTTGGGTTCGAGCAACACGCGCCCGTTTTGGTCAGATAAAGACCGAATTGTGGCTTTGTTCCCACGTCGCACATCTGCCACCC
>OZ024740.1:266349317-266359317 GCA_964016885.1 Eledone cirrhosa | reverse complement strand
TACCTTAATGATATGAGAGGTGAGTGAGATTGGACGGTAATTCACGGCAAGAGATTTGTTTCCTTTTTTTGAAAAATGGGACAACAGACTGGGATAGAAGATTGGCAAGAGGAGATGCAAGTTGGTGTTGACACGCCTTCAAGAAACAAGCAGAAAACCTATCGGGACCTACTGCTGAATTATGCTTGATTTCCTTTATTGCCGCTAAGACATCAGGGGCGCCAAACGTTATGTCCGATAAGGTGTAATGGGGAGTAACATCGCCGATACAGCTCAGATCGGCCATATCAGGATTGCTGAAAACAGAGCAGTATTGTTTCTGCAGTATCTCACCCATGGGTTTAGCATTGTCTTGAAGAGTGTCATTTTCATCAATTAGAGGGCCAACAGTAGAGCCAGTGATTTTGTGTTTTTTTGCAAATGAAATGAACACTTTGGGATTGAGTTTGATCTTCTCAATGGCCCAGGCCTCTTCAGCTCTTCTCTGATTGTTGATGATAGACATCATATTGTTTTGGAAGTTATGTTTTTTAATCTCTAGTAATGAAATGGCAGTCAAGTTGATATGTTGCTGCTGACAGTATTTCAGCCTGTTGATTTTTTTTGTTGGTTCTCTTATATCTTTTTATATATATATATATATATATTTATATATATGAATACAATATTGGAGAAAGCTTTTTAGCGATACTCCGGCCAAATTCCAACTCACTCAACAAACATTAGGAAATAAGTGATTATATTCCTAATTATGCGTTCGGGGTGCTAACTAAAAGTATTGCGTGGAAAATTGGCTGTATTATTTCATATGAGACATATCGAATATATCTCTTCCCAGACGGACGTCTCGTTTCATTATAGGATTCCTACAATTAGGGTGAAATTATACCATTTTATGTAGGAGCTTGTATACCATCAATAGATATATATTCAAGTGGGCTCCTATAATTCATCAGTGGGTGATAAATATATATATATATATTTATATATAAATATAAATATATATTTATATATATATATATTTATATATAAATATAAATATATATTTATATATATATATATATGTATATATATATATATATATATATATATATATATATATATATATATATATATATATATATATATATATTGTTATACTTTGGGAGGGTCATGTTGCCAATAAGAAACACACGCACCAGTTGCTTTCACTTCAATTTATTATATATTTATAAATTTATAAATTTACAAATTTACAAACTTATAAATTTCTGGTTGGTTGGTTGGTTCCACAACCAGATAGTTGTTTATATATAGTCATAGTCCTTTCGTCACACATTCTGTGACCTCTTCAGTGACTGGGGATTCCTTTCTTTGTTTCTGTGCCTTTCCTTTCTTCTATCCTACGCCATTTTGTTTCTGTGTGTGTGTTGTGTGCTCAGTTTGCGCATGCGCCACATCCGGGTGTCTGTGTGTGTTTGTGTTCATTTATCTATTTGTTTATTTATTTATTTATTTATTTATTTATTGTTGGTTGGTTGTTTGTTCTATGTGTGTGTGTGTTTTCATTTTGTCCTGTGTGTGTTTTCATTTGTCCTTAATTGTAAGTTGTGATGTTGCTGTTCCACTCATATTTTCTATTTAATTTTGGTTTTAATTCTTTTATGCTTACTGCCTCTGTAATTTGCCTAAACATTGCGTCTTTTCTGTGTGTGGATTCTATTTTTATTTCTATGTTCTCTAATCTACCCCTGTGTTCTATCTTAGCATGTTGGTAGAGCACAGATGATTCTTTATTATCTTGGAGGTCTCGCCAGTGTTCATTTATTCGTTCCCCTATACTACGAGCTGTCTCACCTATGTACACTATATTTTTGTTTCTACATTGTCCTTCAGTACATCTTATGCTATACACTACATTTCTAGTTTTACAGTTAATATGGGGGCTTATTTTACAGGTTATACATTTCTTATCTATACATGAGGGTCTTTGGAACGGGTATGTCTTGCTAATAAGTGCTTTTACGGAGGTACCTGGTCTTTCTACTATCTTAATATTGAGATTATGTTTATTTAGGGCCCTTCTAAATTTGTAGGCTATTTAGAAGGGCCCTAAATAAACATAATGATATTTAAACTTTATATATCATGTAAGATGTCTGGATTTTTTTAATATTGTAATATGTAACATTATGATATTTAGACTTTACATATCATGTTAGATGTCTGTATATTTTTTTCTGTAACATCATTTTTTTCTGTAACATCACAATTTTTCCCTGTACCATTATAGTTTTTTTGAGTATTATATGATTTATATTTCCTCATTTATTATGTAACCCAGTATGAATCAATTTGTATATATTGTTTATGGTACTTGTTAACATAATGTTAACATTTTATCATTGTATTTCATTGTGACATCTATATTGTTTCTGTAAATTAACCGGGGATTATCTATTCTACTTTATTATATTGTATTGAATTATATAATTTTGTTGTTTATTATTTGTTATATGTGTTTCTTGTAATTATATCATATTATTGCCTCATGTATATTGGGTAGATGTATTAGTATTATTTTCACTATTACCATGCTTATTTTTAATATTCAAACTTCTAATAGGGCTTAATTTCTGTGTAATAGAACATAGATATATGTATTGTTATATGTGTGTGTGTGTGTGTGTGTGTGTGTGTGCGCACATATATACATGTATATATTGTACCTTTTGATTTTTAATTTGGAATTTTAATGTTGGTATAAATATATTATTATAATAATGTATTATATTGTGTTATATATAATTCCTGCTCTATATAACCAAATTTGTTTAGATTTAGGTTGGTGGCTTTGGACTATATTTGTAATATGGTTCTTAATGTTATCTACATCCTTAGTTATTATATATTTTTATTATTTTTATCTTTATTTTCATTTTTATTATCGTATAACTTTGTAAGACATTAGTGTATGTACACTCCATATTCTTCAGAGTTTCTGGCTTGTATCTGCCGATATTACCTCTTGTTGTTTTGATTGCCCTGATGAGTCCTTAATAGGACGAAACATTGTCGGCTAATAAAAACTTTTGATGTATTAAAGGATTCTTTGTTTTACTCTCTTAATTTTTTGGCTCTGTTTAACTGCATTGAGCTATACCTTTTACTGTCATTTCTATAATACGAAGAGGGTGTTTGACTCAAACACGCTCCAGTATTCTAATCCTTGTAACTGCTCCCGATAGGTTGAGCTTACTCACATATATACTGGTATTTTGGCCTCTATATATTTTTATTTGACAGTATGCTGACAAAGAGTTACTTGCCTTTATCTCTGAAAAATATTCCCACCCCCTCTAAGAATACTTACCAAAAACTACTGATAGCTAGTGTTAACTCCTTTGTAAAAAGGATTAGATGGCGTGCGTTTCACTACGATAGTAATAAGAATAAGAAGGACCCCAGGAATAGAACAAATTTTAATAATTACGGCTTCAAAACTTATAAGAGCCCACCACACAACATACTATTAGATAGTTTCGAAGGTGACTTACTCTCTCTGGTCAAAAATGTTAGGTTTAGGCCAAATAATAGACATAGAAACAATAGTAATTTTGATAAATTCCAGTCCAGACTTAAAAATACTGTTAAGGGTTTCGGTGAGAATAAGTCCATTCTGGTCCCGGCAGATAAGACTAAGAATCTATACTCCATGGACTATAGTACATACCGCGATTTTATTTATAAAGAGTTATATAGAAACTATAAAAAAAACTACGCTTGAAAATTTGAACCACATCAATAGTGAGGGCCTTAGAATAGTCTCTGACCTCGGACTCGATAAGTATACCCAGCCATATTACCCTCGAGAACCGAGATTCACACTTAAGGACCATAAGGTTGATTTTATTAGTAACCCCTCAGTTAGACTTATCTGTCCTTCTAAGTCGGATATAGCCATTATCAGTAAAAAAATCCTTGACCTTATTATACCAGATGTTAGGGATAAGGTTAATTTTAACTTATGGGGGAACACTAGGGAAGTTATAGATTGGTTCTCTGGGATTAATAGACTTGAATCTAATAAGTTTATCCAATTCGATATTGATGCCTACTACACATCAATTTCACCCATCCTCCTCAATAAAGCCTTAATGTTGGCCATGAGAGTGTCCAGCCTTACACGATCGCAGGTAGATATTATACTAGCAGCCCGTAAAACTATTATTAAATTTGAGGACACTTTTTGGACCCGTAAAAACACGCCCAATAATTTCGACGTTACAATGGGTTCGAGTGATTCGGCCCAGGTTACTGATCTTGTTGGGTTGTTCCTCCTTAATGAACTATACGCTACCTTCCCGCACCTTGTAGGCGGACTATATCGTGATGATGCATTGTTTGTAATTAACTCTAGTACCAACAATGTGGAACGTAATAAGAAGAAGCTTTATAAGTTTTTTAAAAGCTACAACCTTTCAATCACGATAGATAGAAATGATAGAGCGGTTAACTTTTTAGATGTGACTTTGGACTTGGCCACTAATAGTTTTAAACCCTTCCATAAGCCTAATGAAATTCTTTCTTATGTTAGCCCCAATTCTAACCACCCTAAGTCTATGATAAACTCTATAATTAAGGGCGTTTCTAATAGGATTTCCACACTATCTAAGGACATAGGAACTTTTAATGAACATGCGGAGTACTACAATAATGCCCTAGCAAATTCAGGTCACTCTAGTAAAATAAATTATAATAATAGTAACTTTAGAAAGTCTCCGCTTACTCTTAATAATAATAACATTATATCACATAACATGGCCATGAATGGGAGTAGCAAACATAGTAACCGTAGAACTTATATAGGAGTATCTGAACCCACCCATAAGTTATCCCACCGGACTCGTAATAACAAATATAATACCTCTAAGAGACAAGTCGAGCCCCCTGTGCGCTCACGCATTGGTGTTGGTTTGGCTGGATCTTATTCTAGTAATGTTGCTCATACTGATCCTATCATTGGCCTTAATCCTCTTGTAGGGATTCTGGACAACAGCGGATCTACCAGAGGTAGAAACTATAATAGGCATAACGAAATTATGGCTGATTCTATGAATGTGGCTTCAACTATTCCCGATAGTAACCCTAGTCTCGACGGTGGGACATTTGATAGAGGTAGGGTCGATAAGAATATAAATAAAAATAGAAGGCGATTGAATACTTATTTCAACCCGCCATATAATCAGGATGTATCAACTAATATCCCTAGGTCTTTCTTCACTATCTTGGAGAAAAATTTCCCCCCTTCTCACAAATACCATGGTATTTTTAATAAAAATGTTATTAAACTCTCATTCTCTACCACCCCTAATATTAGTTCTCATTTAGCTAGCACTAATAATAGGAAAATTAGGGATGGATTCTCCTCTCTACATACTACTAGTCTGAATGCATCGGACAATGCTTTACCACCAGAACAGTCCTTATCTAATAGAGGTCCTATGTGCAATACATCACCACTCGAGCCAACCAATAACACCCGGAAGTGCAATTGTAGAGTGAGTGCTAACTGCCCTCTAAACGTTAACTGCCTTTCTAAGAACACTGTCTATGCTTGCGAGGTTATAACTAATTCCTCTAAAAGAACGTATATAGGATCTACTTCAAACACTTTTAAGACTAGGTTTAACTCTCATATCTCTAACTTCAAACATGTTAGGTTTAAGAATTCTACCTCTCTAGCGCATTATATCTGGGATCTTAAGGGAGCTTATATACCATATAGCCTTAACTGGAGTTTAGTAGCACGATCTAACCACCTTTCTGCACATAGTAAGTTTTGTAATCTCTGTATACTTGAGACACACTCTATTATTTTCTCTAGCGTACCCTTACTGAATAGAAAGTCTGAGATATTCTCTTCTTGCCCCCATGCCATTTCTAATTCTTATTTTTATTATAAACCCAAATGTTCTAGTAGTACAAATTGTACCCATTAGCAGATATATTCCATTACTTAGTTTTTTGTTTGGGTTCTTTTGTTTGCCAACATTAATGTTATCATTGGTTTTTGATGACTCTTCATTCTAGCTCTCATAATCATTTGGCCACTGTACCATATCTATGTCTTCACTATTACACCTTGTTAGTATACATAAGATTACACACTTTACGCCACTTACGTTATTCTATTATTATCTTTATATTTTTTTATTATTATTAACTTTAATTTTAATTTTAATATTATTTTTATTTTTATTTTTAATTCTATTTTTATTTCTAAGTCTATTCTGATTTATCTATCGAACCCCCCCTTTCTCCCCCCTCCCCCCTTCCCCCCATGCACACATAAACTTATTGTCAACCCCTCCAGATTGTATATGATTATATTTAACCCCCCCTCTTTTATGCTCCGTTCTATTATTTATTAAAGTATATCGAATATGTTTTATGCCACTTCGCACCCTCCATATATTTTGTCAATTCTGTCCCCATTAGCCTACCTTAACTCTACTTAAGTCAGTTTTTTAGATATCGTTGCGTATATGATAGTGTAATTTTATTCCTTTTTGTAAACATTTGTAATGATACATTAAAGTTTATATACTTTAATGACTTAAACTACAGCTAATATTATACTACCTTATTGGACGGGTTCGATATTTTTAATATTAATTTATCAGATAGGGTTTGGAGTCATTTAAAATGATCGCTTTCCTTGGTGTTTACCTAATTTCTTAATGCACGCGAGGCCTAAATGTGTATACATTTGCTTTTGTTTTGTAATTGCCGGTTGATTGTATTTATTTGTTTTATTCTATATTCTATTTACTATTCACTGTCTAGCTTCGCTCACTCATCCACACATGTCTGTCTACTAACCTTGTAATTATAAGTATTTATATATTTTATGCCAATTTTAAAATATATTACATTATGATATAGATCCTTATTACTTACCGTTCATTATATATAACATTATGATATTTAAACTTTATATATTATGTAAGATGTCTGGATTTTTTTAATATTGTAATATGTAACATTATGATATTTAGACTTTACATATCATGTTAGATGTCTGTATATTTTTTTCTGTAACATCATATTTTTTCTGTAACATCACAATTTTTCCCTGTACCATTATAGTTTTTTTGAGTATTATATGATTTATATTTCCTCATTTATTATGTAACCCAGTATGAATCAATTTGTATATATTGTTTATGGTACTTGTTAATATAATGTTAACATTTTATCATTGTATTTCATTGTGACATCTATATTGTTTCTGTAAATTAACCGGGGATTATCTATTCTACTTTATTATATTGTATTGAATTATATAATTTTGTTGTTTATTATTTGTTATATGTGATTCTTGTAATTATATCATATTATTGCCTCATGTATATTGGGTAGATGTATTAGTATTATTTTCACTATTACCATGCTTATTTTTAATATTCAAACTTCTAATAGGGCTTAATTTCTGTGTAATAGAACATAGATATGTGTATTGTTATATGTGTGTGTGTGTGTGTGTGTGTGTGTGTGTGTGTGTGCGCACATATATACATGTATATATTGTACCTTTTGATTTTTAATTTGGAATTTTAATGTTGGTATAAATATATTATTATTATAATGTATTATATTGTGTTATATATAATTCCTGCTCTATATAATCAAATTTGTTTAGATTTAGGTTGGTGGCTTTGGACTATATTTGTAATATGGTTCTTAATGTTATCTACATCCTTAGTTATTATATATTTTTATTATTTTTATCTTTATTTTCATTTTTATTATCGTATATCTTTGTAAGACATTAGTGTATGTACACTCCATATTCTTCAGAGTTTCTGGCTTGTATCTGCCGATATTACCTCTTGTTGTTTTGATTGCCCTGATGAGTCCTTAATAGGACGAAACATTGTCGGCGAATAAAAACTTTTGATGTATTAAAGGATTCTTTGTTTTACTCTCTTAATATATATATATATATATATATATATATATATATATATATATATATTTATATATTTATATATCTATATCTATATATTTATATATATATATATATATATTTATATATATATATATATATATATATATATATATATATATATATATATATATATATATATATATATATATATATATATATATGTAGGAGGTGAGTTTTATTGTAGTACAATAAAGCAATGCAGATATCGGATAAGAAGCACTCTACAGTTTGTAGGACTGGAGTATACATAATATATAAGAACAATAGATGGTTAAAAGAGTTCCATGTATTTTATTATGCGCATTTCAAAAACAAATATCATCATGCAATAATATTTGTGTTTTCATCAGATAAAACAGGAAGACATGATATGAAGGTTAAAAAACACTTGTGGATAGTTCAGTTTTAAATCAACATATGAGAAGTAGTTTTAGATTGATGTGTGATATTGGGAAAAATATTTTATTTAGGGGGGGTTTGGAAAGGATGAAAAAAAACCCCTCAATATACAAACCTTAACTTTACATTATTTTTTTTTCTCTTCGTTAATTTTCAAATTCTATAATACTTGTTTACTCATTCTACATCGCCCCTATTTATCACTTCCCTTTCTTCTCTTCTTCTTCTAATGTCTAACCCTTAATCTGTACATTTTCTCACTCTTGCCTAACATAGAATCAATTATTACATAATACAATACATCCTTACTCTATATCACCTTGTAAAAATCCTTCGTAAACATATACATTTTTTGACGTTAGATTATTCATCTTTAATTCATTACTCTTTTCTCCCTTTCATCTAACTCATTATTCTCAATACATATTAACATTTTCTTTCTCTTCGCACATATTATCAAACCCCTCAATATACAAACCTTAACTTTACATTATTTTTCTCTTCGTTAATTTTCAAATTCTTTTAATTTATACATTATCTTCCAACGGTTTTCAACCTCTCTATGTAAAACAATATATCTTTCTCAGTTATAAAAGCTATCTCTCTCTCTCTATCACCCATCTCTCCTCCTATCTCATCCGTCCTCATTATACTCCTCCCTCTCCACCTTTTACTCATCTCCTCCTCTTTTTTTCATCCTTTCCAACCCCCCTCTAAATAAAATATTTTTCCCAATATCACACATCAATCTAAAACTACTTCTCATATGTTGATTTAAAACTGAACTATCCACAAGTGTTTTTTAACCTTCATATCATGTCTTCCTGTTTTATCTGATGAAAACACAAATATTATTGCATGATGATATTTGTTTTTGAAATGCGCATAATAAAATACATGAAACTCTTTTAACCATCTTTTGTTCTTATATATTATATATATATATAAATATACACGGGTGTGTATGATTGTGTATAGATGATTATATTAATAAGAGGAATTCCAACTTTGTCTGATTTACTCGTTTTATTCACATTCTTTTAAAATTTATAATGGTATTATAATGAAATAGTATGATAGAATATTAAATGTTAAGTGTTTATTGAACAAGTACATTCATGCTTTCGCAATCTTCAGGTTCATAATGTGTAGTGACAGTCAAGTTTGCAATTTTCAACTGTTGAAAATTGCAAACTTGACTGTCACCACACATTAAAATTGAACTTAAAGAACAATTAGAAGACCCCTTAACCCTGATAATGTACTCCCGCTACGTTGATGATATAAACATCGTAGTTAAAACACCCCCACTAGAGAACAGTCAGGAATTAGAGAAAAACACAATGGAAAGCATCCAGCAAATAGCTAACTCCATCCACCAGAGTATTAGAGTTACTATAGACTACCCAAGCAAACACCCCAACCATCGATTACCTGTACTAGACACAGAGCTCTGGTTAGATACCATTAATAACAAAAAACAAATCCTCCATTCCCATTATGCCAAACCCATGACTTCCAAATATCTGATCCACCGAAACTCAGCTGTTTCGGACCATACCAAAATGAACATACTGATTGCGGATTTGGTACGGGTGATGAGAAACG
>OZ024740.1:266286817-266341817 GCA_964016885.1 Eledone cirrhosa | reverse complement strand
GTTTACACACACACACACACACACACACACACACACATAATACACACACACAACACATACACCCACTCACCCACACACACAACACACAGAAACCCACACATATATATCCATGTAGATGTTTACCCTCTATTTAGTTTTAGTTTACAGTTTAGTATATATTGCCTCTCTTTTTTTTTTTTAAATATACTCTTCTTAAAGTATTTGATGCTGTATCTAAAACGGGTAATCATCTTGAATAGTTACAAAAACAAACATATATAATAAAAATACAGAAAAAGTAAACGAACAACAAAAGAACTCACGGAAGACAAAAGATTTCATGTAAGTTCGATAACTGATGTTTATCTTGTCTTTTGAGTCTGATCTGTGAAATTCTTGTCAAAGGGAATAACATACACACAGCGATATATATATATATATGTGTGTGTGTGTGTGTGTGTGCATATGTGTATGTGTATGTGTGAGTATATAAGTAAAGTATATATATGTATAAGTATGTTTATATATATATATATATATATATATTCACTTATACATATATATATACTTTACTTATATACTCACACATACACATACACACAGACATATATACACACGCACAAGGAAATGAAAAAATTCGTATGACAATGGAACGAGACTGTCAGGTAGGCATCTATGTGTCTATGTATGTATTATTTATAGCATATATACACATATACATATATATATATATATATATATATATATATATATATATATATATATATATATATATATATATATATATATAAATATATATATTAAAGAGGACAGAGAAAAAGAAAGAGAACTGAATAATGTGTGAGGGATGATAGGCAAAGAAATACACACACACACACACACATACACGCACACATACAAGCACACACACAGAAACACACATACACACACACAGAGACACCTATGAATCCGAGTTCAGCACACCACCTTTGTTCGCAAATTACAATGTCTATTGAACGCTTATCTTCTAACAACTGGTACCAATCCTGAAGTATATCAAAGACGAAAGGTGGTTAATATTTACTCTAATGATTTCAAGACAACATTAATTATTTTTTCTACTTAAATTTCTATCTCTTTTCTATTATTTCTTTTCATGTGAAGGAAATAATTATTATACTATACTGTGCTATACTATAAGACTATATATATATATTTATATATATATATGTATATATGTATATGTGTGTGTGTGTAAATATATATGTGTGTGTATGTGTGTGTATGTGTATATATATATATGTATATATGTATGTATATATGTATGTATATATGTATATATATATAATTGTTTCTACTTTTTGGCACAAGGCCAGCAATTACCCAGTGCGTGACTGGTACTTTATTTTATCGACCCTGTAAGGATGAAAGGCAAAGTCAACCTCGGCGGGATTTGAACTCAGATCGTAAAGGGACGTAACTATGCTGGAAAGCATGGCGTCCGACCCTCTACCGATAATGTAATGTAGGAGGTATCTGAGATAATTTTTGGAAACCTCTGTTTATCTATCTATCTATCTATCTATCTATCTATCTATCTATCTATCTATCTATCTATCTATCTATCTATCTATCTCTATATAATGTAGGAGGTATCTTTGACTACATTTTGAAAATCTTGGGTTTCTTTGTTCAAAGTAATATATAATTGTTTCTACTTTTGGCACAAGGCCAGCAAATAACCAGTGTATTACTGGTACTTTATTTTATCGACCCCGTAAGGATGAAAGGCAAAGTTAATCTCGGTGGGATTTGAACTCAGAATGGCAAGGGCCGTAACTCAATGCGTCAAAGCATGGTGTCCGACACTCTACCGATACTGCCAATCCACCACCCTTATAATATATAATAATTGTTATACAGTTAGGGACCCGTAACCTTTAATTGAATCGTTGCGACACTGTAGTCACACAACACGTCGTATGCATTTGAACCTGGCGAATTCTATATTATATCCTGGTCTGACCACAGTTAATTCCTTACAGAGAAGGACAGAGAGAGAGAGAGAGAGTGGTAGAGATGAATTGTGAAAGAGATATAGTAGAGGAAGAATCGACCACAGTACTAGACTGTTACATTTTTTATCGACTCGAAAAGTCTCAATGTACAACATTTTTAGTGAAGTGGTTTATTATTCTATTTTGTTCGAACACTGAGTAAAGTTTTCCAATATGCTTGGGAGAGAGATCTGTGTCTCACCTCTAGTTCAATGACAACCAACCCACGCTTGTAAGCCTAATAGAGACGGGACGGCAAATTGGCAGATTCGTTAGAACGTCGGTTAGAATTCTTTGTGGTATTCGTTCCGGTTCTCTGCTCTCACGATTTAAATCTCACCAAGGCCAACTTTGCCTTTCATCCTTTCTAGGTCCATATAAAAAAGAACCAGTCTAGTACTGGGGTCGATCCTTGCTCTATATCTCTTTCTCTCTTCCTCTCTGACACTTCCTATTTTTCTCTGGAAGAAATCTGCTGTACTCAGGCATGGAGAGGGATGTGCTCGGCCAGGATTAAAATGCTCAAGAACTCCGTATTTCACCACGATGCCCCTACGACTCCATCAGAAGTTACGGGATCATACCATACCATCATACCCGACCGAAATGGCTGCTGTCGTTTTTATTCTGTTGAAAATGTTGCTTCAGTGTCACGATACATGTTTCCTACTATGTTAATACAGATTTAGATCTATTTAGATCTATTTAGATCCTCATTTATGTTAAAGATCCCTGTAACATTGAATAACTTGTGAGGTCTTACATTCACCTCGCATAGTTCTTATAGTGACTAGCCCAGAAAGCCAAATGTTGGTGGGAGAATAAATACAGCAAAGGTGTTGTGGGCAATTTGATTGTTGTAGGTTGAGAGACCATATTCTCTTCACTCTCCTGGGGTATTTATTTCTTGTCCTTTCCTTATTTATGGGTCCATCCGCTCTGTTATTCAAACGATTGTACAGGTTGTATTACCAAGCTGTTTATATATAGATTTTCGGAGAAGGCACAACTTTTCCACGCTTGTATGTATACTTTCATTTTCGCCTAGTTTTATTTTTTAATGATTTCTCACTGACAAACACACTCACATAAAGAGAGAGAGAGGAAGGGAGAGAGAGGGAGAGAGAGAGTGAGAGAGAGAGAGAGAGTGAGAAATAGAGAGACAGAGAGATGGAGGGAGGGAGGGAGGGAGGGAGAGAGAGAGAGAGTGAGAGAAGGATAGAGAGAGAAGGTTTCTAACACAGAAACAAGATTTTTCTTTGGAATTTAATCAACATCAACTAAGTAATTATGTATGTAGTCTCTATGTGTTTGTGTGTATGTGTGTGTATGTGTGTGTATGTGTGAGTGTGTGTGTGTGCGTGTGTGCGCGGGCGTGAATCTTTATGTTTTAAATTGTATATGCACATATACATTTGTTTCTATATTTCTACATGTGTATATGTAGTTATTAAATGCTAAATATCTGAAATATTTCACATATTTTTACAGTTCCATTAATGAATTATACTTGCAATTTCCTAATTATCCGTGCTCTTTCTGGATATGAACGATCAGCTACTCAAGATTTCTTGTGTTGAGGCATTTATAAAGATATTCAAGAATCCCAATGACCACAGCTACAAATCTATAGGTACAGTCAGGGTGGAGTATCTGCAGGTTCTCAATTAATTCGACATGGTCGGCGACTAACCCCCCCCCCTCACACGCACACCAAACCCTGGTCTGGTGACGAGGGTCAGCAGCATAAAAAAACAGGAGTTGTGAAAAAGGCGAGTGAACTTCTCAGAGTCAACTATGGCTTAAATAGGTCTCACCAATCAACAATTGTCCTGGCGTAGTGAGTAAGGCTTCACACATGACATGACCAAACCAAACAAAAAACAGTTAAAATAACCAGCGAGGCGTTCCTCTAACAGGAGTGAGAAAGCTCTGGACTGGATTGGATTAAATTGACTGCTAACGTATAAAAAATAAACGATATTTGCCTCAAATTCCATTCGCCGAAGATGCTTTAGCGTATTTTCACAGTATGTTTACTGTATGTGTAGTTTTAAGGATATTTTCACTGTGTAGTTCTTTATTCTGTCTCTAAAGATATTTAAATTTATCTTATATCGTTCAAAATAAACATACAAAGAAACAAAAGAATTTACAATGGTGACGTGCTAAATAAAACAGTTCTAATTTCTTTCGAGCTAAGGTCACATACGAAAATTTGCTATTTTTTTTCCTGGGAATGGTAAACAGGAGAAAACAAAATGTTTCCAAAACCCCAAAGACAAAGGTCAACTGATTCTGAAGAACTTTGGTAAAAACCATAATGTGCGAAGTAATTTATCTAAGGAGACCTTTTTTTCCAGGTCTTCTGAGACAAGTGGCAAGGGTATCTGGAAATCGTAGACATGGCCCCAATGCTTGCGACAGAGTGGATTCCAATAAAGATATCCAAGGACCAGGAGAGAGTGCAAAACTGGGCGATGGATTATGTATATCATACAAATATTAGGGATTGATTATCTATCTATCTATCTATCTTTCGATCGATCGATCCGTCTGTCGGTCTTTCTGCCTGCCCCTCTCTCTCTCTTTCTCTCTCTCTATTTATCTATCTATCGATACATCAATCAATCAATCAATCAATCAATCTATCTACCTATCTAAATCGTTTGTCGCTATGACAACAACTTTAACGACAGACGATAGTACGAAAAGTTTTCGTAATGAAAAAATTACGAAACCCAACAACAACTTAACAAATGAAAAACAACAACACAGACAAATACGATAAACAAAAGCAACAACATGAACACAAACCAAGAGAAAAATAACAACACCAACAACAATGAAAATAACCACAAGAATGACAAAAACATCAACAACACCAGTGACAACAAGAACGAAGTCCACACGAAAAAGACATTTGTGGCAACTGTTGCCAAGGAGACGGAGTCCATCGAAATCGATATCTCGAATAAAGTTCAATATCTGAAGGATGCTGCACATTACATAACAGTCAAGGGAGATGGATTCCGCATCAAAAGTCCACCGAAAATTAGGGCTTCAACCCTAAAGAAAGCTCTATTCTATAAGAGTATTTCTATAGAATTTAGAAAACACATTGCCCTTCCCCAGCATGTACTAGACGCTATACTACAGTAGGCAATGCCAGACATTTCAGAGGGCCAAGCAGTATAGGGGCATCTCGGTCCTTTTCAAAAGCGAGGCCCTCGCCTAAAAATATTCGGTGACTCCCATTAAAACGAGCCGATACATCTTCTTCCCTATATATATGGAAAGAAGAACCTACAAAATAAAAGTCTCACAAATCCTACCGAACACACCAACATAAGATGGGTAGCTTTTTGAAGGAGGGTTAAGATTCCCTCTTTTCTGTAAAGAAATCGACCAGATACAACTGGAATGGCACCTCTGTTGAACTCCTGGTCCAAATTAAAACAGAAAGAGTTTCAAAGATACCCGAAAGGGTACCCATTGATAACAGCCACATTATCAACATCACGGTTGAGGGCAAAAAACCACAGTTTTTTTAGATTGTGGCAAAAACACACACATAAAAGCATTCTGCCCAATTCTAAACACACCAAAACAAAATAAGGTGTTGCTACCAACACCCAAACCCCAACAAAAACACCCGAAAACAAAGAACACAACACAAAAAAACAGAACAAAAACCATCAACATCTACTCCACCATCACAAACCAAAAATGACAACACATCAAAAATACCTCTGAAGGACTCTCTCTTGCCCCCACCCCTGTCTAACACTCCTACAAACACACACACAAACTATCGGCCACACAACATACCCCTCCCACATACACCTGATAACACATTAGACGCAGCAATCTCCCCCTCTCTAAGCGAAGGTGAAGAGGCGACCCCAAAATAAATAAAAAACAAAACAAAAAGAGACACCGCAAAAACAGAAAAAACACCAATCACCAACACAAACACACATCCACCACCCCAAACGACAACTACACCAACAATACAAACACCATCACTACAACCACAGCAACCAAACACTCTACCAGAAAAACAAATACCAACACCACCGCCACAAGCACCAACACCCACCATTAAAAGAAAACTAGAGAACAAACAGCAAATAGAAACATCGCACCAAAAAATCAAACCAAACTATACATACATTATAACTACAAACAAAAACCTAATGGAGGTCATCACAAAAGACACCACCATCCAGACAGAAGGAAACACCTTCACCAGCACAAACATAGCACCACACTTAAACCTCATACGAGTTACAGCACAAACATACAGTTTTCTTTAAGAAAACTTTCCCCATAATGTGGGACTCCCATGTCAAAAACCCCTCAACCGTGTACTTTTGAAATGTTTCCCCACCCCACCAAACACCCCCATCACCAACATGGAGATCGAACAGCCCGACTTCCAGGAAACTAAAAGGTATGTGTTCCTTTTCATTCCCTAACTCTTTTTCACCGACATGGCGACTATACGAGTTGGATGTTTAAATGCGCGTGGCCTGCGGATGTCCTGGAAACAGGGCCAACTCCTAAATGATGTGATAGCCATCAGCGAGTCCAGGAGCCACGACAAGCAGCAGTTAACCCCAAAGATGACTTTGAAATCTATGCATTTCTCTGTCAGCCAGGAGGTGTGTGTGTGTGTGTGTGTGTGTGTGTGTGTTTGGGGGGTAGGGTGTGTGTGCTGTTTTGTTTAGGAAAAACCTGGATCTCACAATACGAATTATATTCTTGGATCCGGAGGGCAAGTTGGTGGTCTTAGACGTGAATAGTGATGAAAGTGGAGCTTTCAGACTGGTGGCTGTCTATGCCCCAACTGGGACACTGGGACAACGCGGCCGGATTTCTTCAAGGGTCTGTAGACTTTCCTGGGAACGTATCGCTCTTTAGTATTAGCGGGGGGTTGGTATGGAATCTTGGACGCACGTTGGGACTATGTAGGAGCATGCAATAGTAGAGGGAGTATAACAACCACAGAAATCTCATCAGCCAATTCCAACTGGCTGATGATATCGACTAAATTTCCCAAGTGCACCACTGTGGACGTGGAGCAACCGCACTGGGTTTTCTAGATCGTATTTAGATTTCTAATTAGACAAAACGAAAAGGAAACATTAAGCTGTCCACAAATGCACATGATTGCTTATGCAGACCAGAAATTAGTGACCTGCATAGTCAACCTTGATAGAACATATAGACAGGGACCCGGATACTGGAAGCAAAACATGTCGTTCCCGACGCGAAAAGCCTACAGTTAACGGATCAGTATTTTAATTAACGCCAGTTGACGGGGGCCATCGTCAACAACAGATGCTGGTGCTCTATGAATAGAGCAATTAGAGTAGAATCAATAGCCTTTAGCAAGGAAGGAGCTTTAGAAAAAAAAAACAGAGAAGGAACTAGTAGCCAAAGTAGAAGACGCATTTAGAATGGCAGTACAGCTGAAAAACCAAGACGGACGCGTGCTACTTGAATCCAAGTGTGCACGACTTTCCAGCAGCACTTTGCACAACTGTTCGGGCAGAGCGGTGTTTCGGACAAGGTGACGGACTTCAGTTCCTACCTCAACGGCCTACCGCGACTCTCGAACACGGATGCGGAGAACTGCGAAAGGCCGCTGAAATACAAGACGCCCTACTGTGGGAAGCGCAAATCACCCGGTCTAGATGGTCTACCCTTGAGTTTTACATAGGCATGCTGTAACTGGCAGCAGAACAGGAGAATTCCCAGTTCTGTAAGCCGAGGCGTCGTTACGTTGATCAGGAAAGATGAGAACAAAGGGGATAACATAAGCAATTTCAGTCCCATAACTCTGCTCAACACAGAATTGAAGATTTTGGCCAAAGTGTTAGCAACGAGGCTGGCGCTTGTCGTTAAGAATCCCGACCAGGTCCATACACGACAAGCTCCACCTCATACGATACATCATAGAGGGGTAGGGTGAAATCCTGGCTTCGGCGGGGCTCTGATCAATTTAGATCGATCTAAAACATTCGATAGGGTTGACCATCAATACTTGGAAGCGGTTCTCAAAGAACTGGAATGAGGTCACGGCGAAGGTGTTCGCACTCACCCAGAAGTGGGCTGAGTGCAAACTCTCCTTGAAAGGTCGAGCGGAGGTGGCGAACACTTACATCGCGTCCGTCATCTACTACCGCTTGACAATTGTGCCTTGTCCCTGCGAACAACTCACCAAAATAGAACATCTACACTTCCCCTGGAAGAAACAGGCTCCATTGCTGAGGAAATCCATCTGTTGTCAATACCATTCTAACGGAGGGCTGGGCATGCCGTGGCTGATGATGCACAAACACGCGCTGAGGCTACGCCATCTCCAGGTATTCCTGACCGGCGAACCGGTGTGCTGTCGTTTGTGAGACGAGCTTTTCCACAATTCGTCTCACTAACAGAGCTGCAGTCCTGGGTCAAGCGAAGACCGAAAATGGGCGCCTAGCACCTCGGGTCCCTTCAGGCGCTCAGCGGAGCTCAGGCAATCAGCGGAGAATCCACTTCAACATTCTATAGGGGATAAGTGGAGGATAAGTGCGACGACGTTCTCGGGGAACCTCTAGGTTCGAGGAGGACGAACTGACCGGTCTATTTGGGAGGAATTTCCGTCCAGGGCATATGGATAACTTCCAGAGGTCTCTGGCCTGGCAGTGCTACCGAGGAGCTCTATCAGTTCGAGACAAAATCTATAGGCACGAACGCCCTGACAGAGATCCTGCCAAAAGGACCTGTCCAAGATGCGAGCAGGACATCGAAACCGTTCTGCACGCAATTGTTCATTGCCCAGGGTGACCGACCTGTGGAATTATGTCGAACAGCTGCTTTCACGTGTGGGACGCATCCAGTTGTCAGCCGAGTCCATCGTGAGGATCACCCCGCCGCCTTCATTTAAGAATGAAGGAGAGGCAGTTTTCCTCTGTCTGGTGGCTATGGCGAAAGAGGTAATATGGTGGACGAGGTTAAAAGGACTGAAGGGAAACACCTTTCTCTCCGGACAACAACTCATCCCCTTCTTTAACTACCACTTCAGAAGGAAGGTGAGAGTGGAAAGAGAGGTGCTACACCCCAGTAAATTTGCTGAAAGGTGGGTGAATGTGGCGAAAATGGCCCGAGTGAATGGGCCTTCTCTGTATATAAACCTGTAGGTTGAGGAAGATAAACAGAGGGAAGACAGGAACACCTACAAAACGTGTTCCTGGTGTTGAGGGTTGTTCTATCCACGGGGTGTAAAACAACCCCGCTGTAACGTTCCTCCCTAATGGGGATTTCGATTGTTTTATTTTATATATAGTTTATTGTTATTCATCATTGTTAAAGATTTTATGTAAAACCCCCGCCGCCACGTCTTGTAATGTCCCATTTTTGTACGCCCCTGCGCCAAATAAAGAAAGATTATCTAACTATCTATCTATCCATCTGCTGTCAACACCCTTCGAAAGGAGGGCTGGGGATGCCGTGGCTAATGATGCGTAAACAAGCATTAAGGCTGCGGCACCTCTACGTATTCCTCACCGGACAACCGGTGTGGGCCTCGTTTGTGAGACGAACCTTTCCCAGACTCGTCTCACTCACCGAGCTGCAATCCTGGGTCAAGCAAAGACCGAGAAAACTGGGCGCCTGGCACACTGAGTGTGCCCAGGCGCTCACCGCCCTCTGGCAGGCGGATCCGGTTATCAGTGGAGACTCCACCGCAACATTCTATAGAGGGCTGGTACGCAGCAGGTGCGACGACGCCCTCGGAGAAGCCCTAGACATGGAGGAGGACGAACTGGCCAGCCTGTTCGGTAGGACATTCAGCCCGGGACCTATGGACAACTTCCAGAAGTCCCTGGCCTGGCAGTGCTACCGAGGGGCTTTACCCGTTCGAGAAAGGCTCTACAGACACGGGCGCCCGGGTAGGGACCCCGCCAAAAAGATCTGTCCCAGATGCGTGTGCGACGAGGAAACCGTTGCACACGCATTGGTACACTGCTCGGGCGTAGCCGATCTGTGGGGCTATGTAGAACAACTGGTGTCAAGGGTGGGACCGATCCGGTTGACCACCGAGTCTATTGTAATGATCAAGCCGCCTCCCCCCTTCAAAGATGAAGCAGAGGCGGTGTTTCTGTGCGTAATAGCCATGGCGAAAGAGGTTGTATGGTGGACGAGTCTGAAAGGACTGAGGTCAGGCACCTTTCTCTCTGGCCAACAACTGGTCCGTTTCTTCCGATATCATTTCGGAAGAAGGATCAGGATGGAGAGAGAGGTGCTGCACCCCAGCCGTTTCTATGAAAGATGGGTGAAAGTGGCGAGAATGGCCCGTGTGAATGGGCCTTCACTCTACATCAGACTATAGGTGAGGAAGATGAAAGACCAAGGGAGCACCCCTTCTCTGTGCTCCTGAGGAGAAGGGTTGCACACTTTTTTCGGGGGTGTGTGCGACCCCCCAAGGCGCCTCCTTTCTATTGAGGATTTTGTTATAAATTTTATTTTTTGTTATATCTTATTTTATTTTTATATTTTGTTATTGCCTCCTCCTTATTGAGGACGCCTTTTTGTGTAAACTCCCCCCATTGTACTTGTCCCACTTTTGATGCCCTAGTGGCAAATAAAAGAAACATATCTATCTATCTATCTATCTATCTATCTATCTATCTATCTATCTATCTATCTATCTATCTATCTATCTATCTATCTATCTATCTATCTATCTATAAGAGAGGAAGGCTGTACTCACTCTTGGTGCTCCTGGAGAT
The DNA here is from genome assembly GCA_964016885.1 of Eledone cirrhosa. Lineage (NCBI taxonomy): Eukaryota > Metazoa > Mollusca > Cephalopoda > Octopoda > Eledonidae > Eledone > Eledone cirrhosa. Next base: position 266,331,022 of record OZ024740.1, on the reverse strand, counting down.
GAGGGTTGTACATTTTTTCGGGGTGTGTACAACCCCTGCGTAACGCCTCCCCCATATTGGGGATTTCAATTGTTATTTGTTATTTTATTAATAGTTTTATTTTCATATGCCTGTATGTAAACTCTCCATTTGTATTTGTCTCCTTCTTTTGTGCCCTTGTGGCTAATAATGAAATCTATCTATCTATCTATCTATCTATCTATCTATCTATCTATCTATCTATCTATCTATCTATCTATCTATCTATCTATCTTGGGCGCCTGGCACACCGAGTGTGCCCAGGCGCTCACGGCTCTCTGGCAGGCGGACCCGGATGTCAGTGGAGAATCCACCTCGTCATTCTATAGAGGGCCGGTGGTTAGCAGGTGCGACGACGCCCTCGGAGAAGCCCTAGGCATGGAGGAAGACGAACTGGCCAACCTGTTCGGTAGGACATTCAGCCCGGGACCCATGGATAACTTCCAGAGGTCCCTGGCCTGGCAATGCTACAGAAGGGCTCTGCCCGTTCGAGAAAGGCTCTACAGACACGGGCGCCCGGGTAGGGACCCATCGAAAAAGGTCTGTCCCAGATGCGTGTGCGACGAGGAAACCGTTGCACACGCATTGGTACACTGCTCGGGCATTGCCGATCTGTGGGGCTATGTCGAACAACTGCTGTCAAGGGTGGGACCGATCCGGTTGACCACCGAGTCTATTGTAACGATCAAGCCGCCTCCCCTCTTCAAAAACGAAGGAGAGGCGGTGTTTCTGTGCGTAATAGCCATGGCGAAAGAGGTTGTATGGTGGACGCGTCTGAAAGGACTGAGGTCAGACACCTTTCTCTCTGGCCAACAACTGGTCCGTTTCTTCCGATATCTTTTCGGAAGAAGGATCAGGATGGAGAGAGAGGTGCTGCACCCCAGCCGTTTCTATGAAAGATGGGTGAAAGTGGCGAGAATGGCCCGTGTGAATGGGCCTTCACTCTACATCAGACTATAGGTGAGGAAGATGAAAGACCAAGGGAGCACCCCTTCTCTGTGCTCCTGAGGAAAAGGGTTGCACACTTTTTTTCGGGGGTGTGTGCGACCCCCAAGGTGCCTCCTCTCTATTGAGGATTTTGTTATAAATTCTATTCTGTTATATTTTATTTTATTTTTATATTTTGTTATTGCCTCCTCGTTATTGAGGACTCCTTGTTTTGTAAACTCCCCCCTTTGTACTTGTCCCACTTTTGATGCCCTGGTGGCAAATAAAAGAAACATATCTATCTATCTATCTATCTATCTATCTATCTATCTATCTATCTATCTATCTATCTATCTATCTATCTATCTATCTATCTATCTATTTATCTATCTATCTATCTATCTATGAAGATGACCCTAGTTCGTCGTCAGACGAGGAGGAGCACTTCCACACAATCAAAAGAAAAAAAAGAAAACACACCTCAGACACACAAATGAAAAAAAACCCTCCCCAAAACATAACACTGATACCAACACAAAAGAGCTCACAACAACAGCAAACAAAAAACACCACACAAAAACAAAAACATACATACACATACATAAATACAAGAAACAAAAAACTGTTAAACATTGTGTACAACAACAATCTAATAAAAACACAAGGGCCTAACTTCATCCAGGCAGGGGATTTCCCCCACCTCAAAATGATTAAGGCCCCACAGGACACCTATAAAACTTTAAAAAACAATTTTAAAGAGGACGTGGGTCCCCCCTGCGTCGGGCCCATTAACCGCGTCCTCCTAAAAAACTATCCCACCCCCTCCCCAAACACCCACACAACTCCAAGCTCCCCAACCACACAACACACTGATGCCCACACACTTCCACAAACCACCACCCCACCCAACAACCCATCCCCCACCCTAATGGAAATTGTGCAGCCCGATACCCGGGACGCAGAGAGGTAAGTGCCTTTTCTCTTCACCACCAACATGGCTATGCTAAGAGTAGGCTGTTTAAATGCGCGTGGCCTGGGCTCAACTTGGAAGCAAGCAATGCTTCTAAATGACCTCAGGTCAGAACGTATAGATGTGATGGTTATTTGCGAGGCCCGGATCAGCAACGTGCGACAGCTGGCCCCCACCTTTGATGACTTTGAGATGCACGCATCTCTCTGTCAGCCCGGAGGTGGGGGTGGAGTTGTCGTTCTGCTGCAAAAACATCTGGGTCTCGCAACACAGATGGTACATTTGGACCCGGAGGGTCGACTAGTGGTTCTGGACCTTGGCAGTGGTAAAGGCGGAGTGTTTAGGTTGGTAGCCGCCTACGGCCTTTTCGGGTCAATGCGGCCGGACTTCTTCCATCGTCTGGAGACTTTTCTAGGGACGTCCCGCTCCTTGCTATTAGTGGGGGACTGGAATGGTATCCTAGATGCACGCTGGGACTACGTAGGGGCCTGCCCCGATAGAGAGGGGTGTAATAGCCTCAAAGGGTTAATCGGTCGATTTGACCTGGCCGATAGATATCGACTAGATTTTCCGACTGCGCCAACCTGGACTTGGGCAAATCGTAGCGGATCATCTAGGTCGTACCTAGATAGGTTCTTAGTTAGAATTAAGGATAAGGACTTTTTAAGTTGTCCAAAAATGCGCATGGTTGGCTATTCAGACCACAAATTAGTGACCTGCATGGTCAACCTTGACAGAACTCATAGACAGGGCCCCGGTTACTGGAAGCTCAACTTGTCCTTGCCGGCAAGTAGAGCCTACAGGAATCGGATTAGTACGTTAGTTAAGGAACGGTTGACTGGAGCGATCGTCAACAGCAGGTGGTGGGTATCTCTAAAGAGAGAGATTAGAGTAGTCTCGATAGAATTTAGTAAGGTTCTAGCTGCGGATAGGAATAGGAAGGAAAGGGAGCTAATAGATAGAGTAGAAGAGGCAATTAGAAGCGGCGACGTGGCCAGAGTGCTAGCGTCGAGAACGGCTTTGAGCCAGTTTTTCGACGCGAAGCACGAAGGCTGCGTTGTCCGAAGTAAAATACGTGCTCTAGGGAACGAGGGGACCAAAGCTGTTAGCTGGGCCCGCGTGACAGAGGCCAACAGTGGAACTAAATCCACCATCCGGTCTTTGCGAGACCTGGATGGACGGGCGATTCTTGAGCCTAAGCAGATGTGTGAGGCCTTTCAAAGGCACTTTGCCCGACTGTTCGGGAGGGGCGGGGAGCCGGTTGGGAACGTGGACTTCGGTCCATACCTCGACGGCCTGCCGCGCCTCTCGGACAGGGAGGCGAAGTCCTGCGAGGAGCCGATTTCGGCCGCTGAGATAGAGGACGTGCTGAGCCAATGCGGAAAACGCAAATCCCCGGGTCTCGATGGTCTTCCTTACGAATTATATCTAGCTATGCCGGACTTGTTCCCCGATCTCCTCGAGGCGGTCTACTGCAACTGGCAACAGAACGGGAGAATTCCCTGTACTGTGACCAAGGGCGTAGTCACGCTAGTGAGGAAGGACGAGAACAAGGGGGACGAAATAAGTAACTTCAGGCCCATAACTCTGCTAAATACAGAGTTACAGATTTTGGCCAAGGTGCTAGCAAAGAGGTTGGCGCTTGTCGTGGGCAACCTGGTGGGAGATGCGCAGACATGCGCTATCCCGTCCAGGTCCATCCATGACAACCTCCACCTCATGCGATACATCATAGAGAGGGTTGGGAACGAACCCGGCTTTGGTGGGGCTCTGATCAACTTGGATCAATCTAAGGCGTTCGATAGGGTCGACCATGGTTACCTGGATGCGGTGCTAGCGGCGGCAGGCTTCGGACCCGTTTTCAGGGGCTGGATCACTGCTATGCACAGCAACCGCATCTGCTCTAGGGTCAAGGTGAACGGCTACCTCTCGGAGCCGTTCAAAATCGCGCGGTCCATCCGACAAGGGTGCCCTCTCTCCTCCCTTCTGTATGTGTTGACTCTCGAGCCACTACTGCGGAAGTTGGAGTTGTTGCAGGGCATCCCTTTGGAACTGGGATTGCGGAAAGCGGTGTCGGCCTACGCCGATGACGTGACAGTAATGGTGTCGACGGCCTCCGAAATCGAGGCGGTCGGCACCTTACTGGAGGAGTACGAAAAGTTCACAGGGGCTAAGCTGAACCGGGACAAGTCGATCGGTTTGCAACTCGGCACGTGGATGGGCAGACCGATGCCCTCCGATGGCGTCGTCGGACGCTGGACGGAGGGCCCGGTGAAGTTGCTCGGGGTCTGGTTCGGACCGGACCTCCAGGTGGAGAAAAACTGGGCGGAGGTTACGAACAGGGTGTTTGCACTGACCCAGAAGTGGGCCAGTTGCAAACTATCCCTGAAAGGTCGGGCGGAGGTGGCGAACACCTACATAGTGTCCGTCATCTACTACCGCCTGACCGTAGTGCCCTGCCCAAGGGAAACCCTCACCAAGATGGAGCGCGCGCTCTTCCAATTCCTTTGGAAGAGGCGGGCTCCTATGGTTAGGAGATCCATCTGCTGTCAACACCCTTCGAAAGGAGGGCTGGGGATGCCGTGGCTAATGATGCGTAAACACGCATTAAGGCTACGGCACCTCTACGTATTCCTCACCGGACAACCGGTGTGGGCCTCGTTTGTGAGACGAACCTTTCCCAGACTCGTCTCACTCACCGAGCTGCAATCCTGGGTCAAGCAAAGACCGAGAAAACTGGGCGCCTGGCACACTGAGTGTGCCCAGGCGCTCACCGCCCTCTGGCAGGCGGATCCGGTTATCAGTGGAGACTCCACCGCAACATTCTATAGAGGGCTGGTACGCAGCAGGTGCGACGACGCCCTCGGAGAAGCCCTAGACATGGAGGAGGACGAACTGGCCAGCCTGTTCGGTAGGACATTCAGCCCGGGACCTATGGACAACTTCCAGAAGTCCCTGGCCTGGCAGTGCTACCGAGGGGCTTTACCCGTTCGAGAAAGGCTCTACAGACACGGGCGCCCGGGTAGGGACCCCGCCAAAAAGATCTGTCCCAGATGCGTGTGCGACGAGGAAACCGTTGCACACGCATTGGTACACTGCTCGGGCGTAGCCGATCTGTGGGGCTATGTAGAACAACTGGTGTCAAGGGTGGGACCGATCCGGTTGACCACCGAGTCTATTGTAATGATCAAGCCGCCTCCCCCCTTCAAAGATGAAGCAGAGGCGGTGTTTCTGTGCGTAATAGCCATGGCGAAAGAGGTTGTATGGTGGACGCGTCTGAAAGGACTGAGGTCAGGCACCTTTCTCTCTGGCCAACAACTGGTCCGTTTCTTCCGATATCATTTCGGAAGAAGGATCAGGATGGAGAGAGAGGTGCTGCACCCCAGCCGTTTCTATGAAAGATGGGTGAAAGTGGCGAGAATGGCCCGTGTGAATGGGCCTTCACTCTACATCAGACTATAGGTGAGGAAGATGAAAGACCAAGGGAGCACCCCTTCTCTGTGCTCCTGAGGAGAAGGGTTGCACACTTTTTCGGGGGTGTGTGCGACCCCCCAAGGCGCCTCCTCTCTATTGAGGATTTTGTTATAAATTTTATTTTTTGTTATATCTTATTTTATTTTTATATTTTGTTATTGCCTCCTCCTTATTGAGGACGCCTTTTTGTGTAAACTCCCCCCTCTGTACTTGTCCCACTTTTGATGCCCTAGTGGCAAATAAAAGAAACATATCTATCTATCTATCTATCTATCTATCTATCTATCTATCTATCTATCTATCTATCTATCTATCTATCTATCTATCTATCTATCTATCTATCTATCTACCAGATGTGTGTAACTTCGCGGAGAAGTTTCCGTTAATTTATGTAAGAAAAAAACGTGAGTTTTCAGTTAAATTTTATATTATTGTGTAACTCGATCCCCCGTCTGGACCTTCAGGTGGTGGGTCAACTCATTTTCGCCCTTACAGGGGCGAAATATTCGTTTGAAAAATCTTTTCACCATCGAATTTTTGAAAAAATATCGTAAGAAGTTTGATTACGTTATGAACGCTGCGTTCGACGATAATGGTGGTGGAGAGTCGGTAAGACTACAGAGCTCGCAGTCAACATCGTCTTCTTCCATTTCCTTCTGCATAGATACTATGGAGATGGAAAGACGAAATGAAATTGTAGAAACAAATTCATATCCAAACAACACAAATGACACCAAACAGTACAATGACAACAAAATTAAAAACAACACCAATAATGATGATAAAAACAACAATGACAACAACAACAAAGAAAAACATAAAGACAACACCAATAATACCAACATCAAAGACAACAACAACACCAAGGAAAATACGAACAATATCAACATCAGTGACAACAAGAATAACAACAGCAATAACAACAATAATGACAACTCCACCAACACGGATAATTCCACAAAGAAACCGAAAATCTCCTTTGCACAGTCAGCTCAGAAAAAGGAGGAACTGACATATCTCGACATAACAAATGCCGAACAACTTTTAAAGGACACTAGGAGATATGTTACTTTCGAAAAGAATGGTGCTTTCAGCATCAATTCTCCGGTAGAAATTCGCAAGGAAACTGGTTTCAAAACGATAGTTTTTAGGACAGTTTCCAATTCTACCCGAAAACCAGTCCAATTGTCACAGAAAGAAATTGAACTGGTTTTCAAAAATTCAATGAATTATATTTCATTCATTCAAAGAAGCAAACTCTTTGGGAGTATTTCGGTACTCATGAAGGATCAATTGACGGCCCAAAATTACTCTGTGTCGCCAATTGTATCCAACCTGTATACCTTTTTCCCTACATACATGGGAAAAAGGACACAAAAGATTAGAATCACGAGTGTCACACCAAAGGTAAACATATAGTGGATACTGTGCGGCTTCATCAATTTTGATGAAGACAGAATACTTTCTGTAGGAAAGTCCCCCAGAGATGTATTCAATGGGACTAGCGTTGAAGTTCTGATGCAAATGAGCCCAGAACGAATAGCTATGATCCCACAACGTGTACTCCTGGACGGACTCACCTACATAAACTTTTCGGTTGAGGGTAGGCGGCCTTCATGTTACCACTGCTTTAGCAGGGGTCACCTGAGGGCTTCCTGTCCTAAATTAATGAGTAAAAAAAAGACTCTTCTGCCGACACCCATCAAAATAACACAACCACCACCACAACAACAACAACACCAACACATAAAAATAACCACAACAAACACAGTCCTACCCAACCCCACTCCACCTAAAACCACTGCAAAACCCCCTCCCCAATCACACAGACGATACAACAGATGAGGCTATCTCGCCATCACTCAGTGAAGACGAGGGAGAACCCCATCGCTCGAAAAGAAAGAAAAGACATCACAAAAGCAAAAAACCAGCAAACACACAAACATACAACCACCAACACAAACAATAAAAACATCACAAACAAAACCCCCACCTCCTGAAAACAAAATACCTACAACAAAACGAAAGCACACACAAGAACTACAGACAAAAACAAACACAACAGAAGAAAATTACACTTACACTTACATAAACACTGAAAACAAAACACCAATGGAGACCATCACGAACAACCCTTCGGTGAAAACCGAAGGGAAAACTTTCGCCCACTCTATTAAAAATAACAAAAAACTAAACCTAAAACTGATTAGGGTCCCTATACAAACTTATAGGTCCCTAAAAGAAACATTTGAAAAGGATGTGGGGAATTCCTGCGTGAAACCACTTAACCGCGTGCTTCTCAAATGTCTCCCCACCCCAGAAACCCCCATCCCACCAGACCCCACTCCACCAAACATCTTCGTCCCCACCCCGCCGGAAACCACCACCCACCCAGACAACCCCTCCAACACCCCCATGGAAATCGTGCAGCCTGGTACCCAGGAGACGAAGGGTGAGTGATTTCTTTTCCTCTTTTAACTTTTCAGCACCAACATGGCCAATATAAGAGTTGGATGTTTGAACGTTCGCGGCCTGGGGATGCCCTGGAAACACGGCAAACTCTCAAACGACCGGAGGTCGCACAGTATGGATGTAGTAGCCATTTGCGAGTCCAGGACCCACAGCGAGTGACAGCTAGCCCCCATCTTCGATGACTTTGAGATCTACGCATCTCTCTGTCGGCCGGGGGGTGGGGGCGGGGTTGCCGTTTTGCTGCGAAAACACCTGGGCCTCGTAACACAGACGGTACATCTGGACCCGGAGGATCGACTGGTGGTCCTAGACGTTGACCGTACTGAAGGTGGAGTCTTCAGGCTGGTGGCTGCATATGCCCCATCCGGGACACCGCGGCTAGACTTCTTCAAACGTCTAGAGACTTTTCTGGGAACGTCCCGCTCCTTGCTTTTAGTGGGGGACTGGAATGGAATCCTAGATGCACGTTGGGACTATGTGGGAGCATGTCCCGATAAAGGGGGGTGTAACAGCCTCAAACAATTAATAGACCGATTTGACCTGGCCGATAGATATCGACTAGATTTTCCGACTGTGCAACTGTGGACGTGGACTAATCGTAGCGGAACATCTAGATCGTACCTAGATAGGGTTCTAGTTAGAAATAAGGATAGGGACATGTTAAGCTGTCCACAAATGTTCATGGTTGCCTATTCAAATCACAAACTAGTGACCTGCATGGCCAACCTTGATAGAACCCATAGACAAGGACCCGGCTACAGGAAGCTGAACTTGTCGTTTCCGATATGCAAAGCCTACAGTAGACGGATTAGCATTTTAGTTAAACAGCACTTGACAGGGGCCATTGTCAACAACAGATGGTGGTACTCTCTTAAGAGGGCAGTTAGATTAGACTCGTTAGTTTTTAGTAAAGAATTAGCGTTAGATAGAAATAGAACTGAGAAGGAACTGGAAGATAAAGTAGAAGAGGCAATTAGAAGTGGTAACGTAGCCAGCGTGCTAGCAACGAGAACGGCCTTGGATCAGTTCTTCGACGCAGAGCACGAGGGCTGCGTTGTCAGAAGCAAAATACATGCTCTGGGAAACGAGGGAGCCAAAGCTGTTAGCTGGGCCCGATTGACGGAGGCAAAAAGTGGCAACAAGTCCACGATTCGGTATTTGAAGGACCAAAACGGATGCGTGATACGTGAGCCGAAGCAGATGTGTGCGGCCTTTCAGCGGCACTTTGCTCAACTGATCGGGCAGGGCGGCGCGCCGGGAGGGTCTATGGATTTCGGGCCATACTTCGACGGCCTACCGCGACTCTCGGACAGCGAGGCAAAGTGGTGCGAAAAGCCGATTTCAGCCGCTGAGATAGGGGAGGCGCTGAGCCAATGCGGCAAACGCAAATCTCCAGGTCTCGACGGTCTACCCTACGAATTTTACGTAGCAATGCCGGACTTATTCTCCGGTCCCCTGGAAGCGGTCTACTGCAACTGGCAACAGAACGAGAGAATTGCCAGTTCTGTGACCGGGGGCGTAGTCACACTAGTCAGGAAGGAGGAGAATAAGGGGGATGACATAGGCAACTTCCGGCCCATAACTCTGCTAAACACAGAGTTACAGATTTTGGCCAAGGTGTTGGCAGAGAGGCTGGCGCTTGTCGTTGAGAACCTGGTGGGAGAAGCGCAGACATGCGCAATCTCGACCAGGTCCATACACGACAACCTCCACCTCATGCGATACATGATAGAGAGGGCAGGGTGTAAACCCGGCTTCGGTGGGGACCTGATCAACTAGGATCAGTCTAAGGCTTTCGATAGGGTTGACCATCGTTACCTGGATGCGGTGCTCGAGGCGGCAGGCTTCGGACCCGTGTTCAGGGGCTGGATTGCGGCAATGCACAACAGCAACATCTGCTCAAGGGTCAAGGTGAACGGCTACCTCTCGGAGCCGTTCCATTTCACGCGATCCATTCGACAGGGATGCCCTCTCTCCTCCCTTCTGTACGTACTGACTCTCGAGCCACTACTGCGGAAGTTGGAGCTATTGCAGGGCATCCCTCTGGAACCGGGACTGCGGAAAGCGGCGTCGGCATACGCCGACGACGTGACAGTAATGGTGTCAAGCGCCTCGCAAATCGAGGAAGTCGGCACCTTACTGAAGGAATACGAAAAATTCACAGGAGCGAAGCTGAACCGGGACAAGTCCATCGGTTTGCAACTCGGATCGTGGAGAGGCAAACCGATGCCTTCCGATGGCGTCGTCGGACGCTGGACGGAAGGACCGGTAAAGCTGCTCGGGGTCTGGTTTGGTCCGGACCTCCAGGTGGAGAAGGACTGGAACGAAGTGACGGCCAATGTGTTTGCATTCACCCAGAAGTGGGCCGAGTGCAAACTATCCTTGAAAGGTCGAGCGGAGGTGGCGAACACTTTTATTGCGTCCGCCATCTACTACCGCTTGACCGTCGTGCCTTGCCCAGCCAAAACGCTCACCAAAATGGAGCGCGCGCTCTTCCAATTCCTTTGGAAGAGGCGGGCTACTTTGGTGAGAAGATCCATCTGCTGCCAACACCCTTCCAACGGAGGGCTGGGGATGCCGTGGCTGACCAAACCAGACTCGTCTCGCCTACCGAGCTGCAGTTCTGGGTCAAGCAAAGACCGAGGAAAATGGGCGACTGGCACATCGAATGTGCTCAGGCGCTCACAGCTTTCTGGCAGGCGGACCCGGCGATCAGTGGAGACTCCACTTCGTCATTCTATAGAGGGTTGATCCGCAGCAAGTGCGACAACGCGCTCGGTGAAACTCTAGGCGTAGAGGAAGATGAACTGGCCAGTCTGTTCGGTAGGACTTTCCGCCCGGGACCGATGGACAACTTCCAAAAGTCCCTAGCCTGGCGGTGCTACCGAGGAGCTCTACCCGTTCGAGACAAGCTCTACAGACATGGGCGCCCGGGCAGGGACCCTGCAAAAAAGATCTGTCCGAGGTGCGTGCGAGACGAAGAAACCGTCGCGCATGCATTCATACACTGCCCGGGCGTCACCGACCTGTGGGGCTACGTAGAACGACTATTATCGCGGGTGGGACCAATCCAGTTGACCACCGAGTCCATTGTCATGATCCAACCGCCACCCTCCTTCAAAAACGAAGGAGAGGCGGTTTTCCTTTGTGTGATAGCTATGGCGAAAGAGGTTGTATGGTGGACAAGGTTGAAAGGGCTGAGGTCAGACACCTTTCTCTCCGGCCAACAACTGATTCGTTTTCTCAAATACCACTTTGGAAGAAGAATCAGGATGGAGAGAGTGGTGCTGTACCCCAGCAAGTTTTATGAAAGGTGGGTGAAAGTGGCGAGAATGGCCCGAGTGAATGGGCCTTCTCTCTATATCAGCCTGTAGGTTGAGGAAAAGGAGGAGGAGTGGAAGTGAGTCCAAACTCTTCGTACTCCCGGAGATGAGGGTTGCACATTTTTTCGGGGGTATGTGTTACACATTTGAACTGTCTCCCCTATTGGGGAAAATCGACTAATTTTTAAATTGCATTTGTGATAATATTTTACACGTTTTTATTGTATGTAAACTTCCCCCTTTGTATTTGTCCCCTTCTTTTGTGCCCCTGTGGCTAATAAAGAAACTTATCTATCTATTTATCTTTCTATCTATCTCTCTTTCTATCTATCATTTCTCTCTCTCTCTCTTCCTCTCGGTATATATATATTGGCAACATGACCCTCCCAAAGTATAACAATATATATATATATATATATATATAGTTATATTTGGGGAGGGTCATATTTGCGTAATATTGCCAGAATTAATAACAGAACACACTCACTGTTTGGTTGGTTTTCGCTTCTCGCTGTCTTTTATATATATATATCTGCGATCTAACTTACTCGGTCCTCAATGTTGCCATTGACTGACCGGCGGTCAAAAATAATACAGATACAATATAGACACAAACACATATATATAGTTTACATAATTTACATAAATCTTTCGTTGCACATCTGCAACATCGTCAGTGGTGTTATATTCATTGTTCCTCCTGTTGTGTTGTATGTCTACGCCATTTTCTTTTGTTCAGTCTGTCTATATATTTATTTATTTATTTGCTTGTTTGTTTATCTTATTTTATTTTGTCTTCTTTGCGCATGCGTTTGCGTGTGTGTATAGTGTGATGTGTGACTAGTGTGTATAGTGTTGTGTCTGCTGGGTGACTAGTGTGTGTTTATGTGCTTGTGTATGTATTTATTTATCTTATTTTATTTTATTTTATTTACTTATTTATACTTCTCTTAGGTCAGTGTTGTTTGTTTGGGTGTTGTTGTTGTTCCACTCATTCTTTCTGTTTAGCTTTGGTCTTCTAATTTCTATTTCACTGGCCTCTCTGATTTGCCTATCTGCTGGGTCATTCCTATGTTTAGATATTATTCTAATTTCTATGTTGTCTATGTTACCGTCATGTTGTTGTCTAGCATGTTCGTATAGTACTGACCCGTTTTTTCGTCCTTATATATATGTATGATACATTTTATTACTAATTATATCTAAATGTTTCTTCTCTCTTCATAATGTATTTTTAACTCTGATACTGGTTCAGTCTAGTTCAACTGAATTGGTCTGTCCCAGTCATTCATTGAGCAACATCGGTGAAGTTGGCACCCTTAACTCACAGTTGGGTGCGGATGCATTCATGTATATATGTGTGTGTCCGCATGTATCTGTGTGTTTCTAAATATATTGTTAATAACTCCCTCTGGTCGAGCAATCTTTGAGGTGTGGGGACAGCTGGAAAGCTTCCATTACTCATCCTTCTCGCCTTCTTCACCACCTCTTCTGCGGCCTCGATATAAATACCCCCTCCGCCTCCGTGGTATTTTCTTCGGGGTTATAAGAGGCTTAGCTCTGTTTCTCGACCGTTATATCGCGTGACTATCTCCCCCTCCGCCTTTTGGGATTCTTTCTCACGTCGTGTAGACGCGTTCTTGAGACTAGTAAAATGAGGTATCCTCTTGATAAGTCGGCAGACCTCGCAAGGACTCTATATCTTTATGATATATTGTTTTTGTTTATGCCACGAAACTACGTAGTCGAGGAATTTAGGAGCAGTTTAGGTATGATACATTTTATTACTAATTATATCTAAATGTTTCTTCTCTCTTCATAATGTATATATATATATATATATATATATATATATATATATAACTTATAGACAAATAGATAGATAAACTAACAGCGTTAAGCACCATTATTACTATGTAATAGGGCGGTGGATTGGCAGTATCGGTAGAGGGTCGGACGCCATGCTTTCTAGCATAGTTACGTCCCCTTACGACCTGAGTTCAAATCCCGCCAAGGTTGACTTTGCCTTTCATCCTTACGGGGCGATAAAATAAAGAACCAGTAATGCACTGGGTAATTTCTGGCCTTGTGCCTAAAGTAGAAACAATTATTACTATGTAATTGCTACGCGCGTGGTCAACTTCAATAGATAAGCTTGAATCCATCCTTATATAGGCCAGTAAAAGGTGAATACTACAATGAATCACTACATAAATACAAAATCTTTTGTATTACCCACTGCTGCAAATGTTATTAGGATATTATGAATGATTGGCCCACGGTGTTTTTTGTAGCGTCTCTGTGTCTGTTCAATATACCACACAGCGAACTGATAATGCGCAATATATGCTCATTCAAGCTGAGCACCTAGCCTGTTTCAGTTCGAAGACCAGCCTGCGTGGTGAAAAGGTACATCCTCTGATATAGCTATCATAGGATAATCTAACAGAACAGGTCAGATCTAGAGGATTAAGCCTTGTTAAAAGTCTTGCCTGTCTCATAGTAAGCAGTAGTTCATGCGATGATCATTACTTTAATTAGTTGACCTCGGCGAGGTGAACACCAGTGGCTTCGCAGATAATCGACTATTATTTCGACAATGGGTTGGAACAACTGCTCCAGTTGGCGGAGAAATCTATGAGTATCTAGGTATAGCAAGCTGCATATATTCTAGCTATTAGAGAAACCAGAATGACTGCTTCACCTTCGATGAATGGATGACACAAGAAAAATATATGATGTGATGAATCTAATGAGGTGACCATGTATACTTGTTCGTCCCTGATCACACATCCAATGAAGATTTTTACCCATTCTTATATTTTTCTTTATACAAAAAAAGAAAAGAGAAACAAATTCAGTTGATTATTTTTTAATCGTCAAATGTTATTTCCTGAAGGAAACTGAAGGTTGTATAAGAATTAGCATAAATCAGTTGCGTAATTTAACTAAAATGAGGTGTCAGTGAAAATGATGCAAAACTTTAGAAAAGTTCACACGTTTCCATTTTATGTAGTTTAAATTTGTTTGGAGTTCCAGCAGAAAATAAAACAAACAGTTTTGTGTTTTTGTTGTTGACCTAATTACATTCTGGTGAAATAGCGAAAGATAAAACATGATTATATGTACACATACAGCGACACACACACACACGCACACGCACACACACGCACACACGCGCACACACGCACACACACACACACACACACACACACACACACACACACACACACACACACACACACGCGCGCGCGCGCGCGCGCACACGCACACGCACACGCACACACACACACACACACACACACACACACACACACACACACACACACACACACACACACACACACATATATACATATGCAAATTCATACACGCGCGTGCGCAAACACACATATGCACATACATACGTACATAATTCATACATATATACATACATGCACACAATCATATCTACACAGACAGACAGACAGACAGACAGACAGACAGACAGACAGACAGATAGATAGATAGATAGATTTCTTTATTTACCATAAAGGCATAAAAAGAAGGGACAAATACAAAGGGGGAGTTTACATATAATCGAGTAAAAAGGGTGTAACATGAAAATAATCGAAAATAACCTCAAAAGGGAGGGGACGTGATGGGGGTTGCACACACCCCCGAAAAAGTGTGCAATCCTTTGCCCGGGGAGCACATGGAGAAGGTGCTCCCCTCTCCTTTACTTCTTTACCTACAGGATGGTATACAGAGAAGGCCCATTTACACGAGCCATTCTCGCCACTATCACCCACCTTTCATAAAACTGCCTGTGGCTAAGCACCTCTCTCTCCATTCTTATCCTTCTTCCGAAGTGATATCGGAAGAAGTAGACCAGACTATGGCCAGAGAGGAAGTTGCCTGACCTCAGACCTTTCAATCGTGTCCACCAAACAACCTCTTTCAACATGGCTATTACGCACAGAAAAACCGCCTTTGCTTCCTTTGTGAAGAGGGGAGGCGGTTTGATTGTCATCACGGACTCGGCGGTCAATTTAATCGGTGCCACCCGCGACAGCAGTTGTTCGGCGTAGCCCCACAGATCAGCCACGCCCGGACATTGCACCAATGCGTGCGCCACGGTTTCTTCGTGACGCACGCATCTAGGGCAAATCTTTTTTGAGGGATCCCTGCCCGGGCGCCCGTGTCTGTAGAGCCTCTCTCGAACGGGTAGAGCCCCTCGGTAGCACTGCCAGGCCAGTGACTTCTGGAAGTTGTCCATTGGTCCTGGGCCGAAAGTCCTACCGAACAGGCTGGCCAGTTCGTCTTCCTCCATGTCCAGCGACTCTCCAAGGGTGTCATCGCCCCTGCTAGTCACCAGCCCTCTATAGAATGATGAGGTGGATTCTCCACCGATGGCCCGGCCCGCTTGCCAGAGAGCCCTGAGCGCCTGAGCACACTCAGTGTGCCAGTCTCCCAGTTTTCCGGATCTTTGCTTGACCCAGGACTGTAGCTCGGTGAGTGAGACGAGTCTCGGAAAGGCTCGTTTCACGAACGGAGCCCACACCGGTTGACCAGTGAGGAATACCTGTAGGTGCCGTAGCCTTAATGCGTGCCTACGCATCATCAACCACGGCATCCCCAGCCCTCCTTTCGAAGGTTGTTGGCAGCAGATGGATCTTCTCACCATAGGAGGACGCTTCTTCCAAAGAAATTGGAAGAGCATGCGTTCCATGGTGGTGAGTGTTTCCTTAGGGCAAGGCACGACAGTCAGGCGGTAGTAAGTGACGGACGCTATGTAAATGTTCGCCACCTCCGCCCGGCCTTTTAGGGACAGCTTACACTTGGCCCATTTCTGGGTTAGTGCAAACACCTTGTTCGTAACCTCGTTCCAGTTCTTTTCCACCTGGAGGTCCGGTCCAAACCAGACCCCAAGCAACTTTACCGGGCCCTCCGTCCAGTGTCCGACGACACCGTCAGGAGGCATCGGTTTGCCTCTCCACGTTCCGAGTTGCAGCCCGATGGATTTTTCCCGGTTCAGTTTCGCTCCTGACAACCTTTCGTACTCCTCCAGTAAGGTACCGATCGCCTCGATCTCCGAGTCGGTTGATACCATTACTGTTACGTCATCGGCGTAGGCCGACACCGCTTTGCTCAATCCTGGTTCCAGGGGGATACCCTGCAACAACTCCAACTTCCTCAGTAAAGGCTCGAGAGTCAATACGTACAGAAGGGAGGAGAGAGGGCACCCCTGTCGAATGGATCGTGTGATTTCGAACGGCTTCGAAAGGTAGCCGTTCACCTTGATCCTAGAACAGATGTGGTTGCTATGTAGGGCAGTGATCCAGCCTCTGAAAACAGGACCGAACCCAGCCGCCGCTAGCACCGCATCCAGGTAACCATGGTCGACCCTATCGAAGGCCTTAGACTGATCCAAGTTGATCAGGGCCCCACCGAAGCCGGGTTTGTTGCCAACCCTCTCTATGATGTATCGCATGAGGTGGAGGTTATCGTGAATGGACCTGGATGGGATAGCACATGTCTGCGCATCTCCCACCAGGCCACCCACGACAAGCGCCAACCTCTTTGCTAACACCTTGGCCAAAATCTTTAACTCTGTGTTTAGCAGGGTTATGGGCCGAAAATTATTTATACTATCCCCCTTGTTCTCGTCCTTCCTCACCAGCGTGACTACGCCCTTGGCTACAGAACAAGGAATTCTCCCGTTCTGCTGCCAATTGCAGTAGACCGCTTCGAGGAGTTCGGAGAAGAAGACCGGCATTGCTAAATAAAGTTCGTAAGGTATACCATCGAGACCTGGAGATTTGTGTCTGCTGCATTGGCTCAGCGCATCTCCGATCTCATCAGCCGAGATTGGTCCCTCGCAGGACTCTGCCTCTTTGTTCGAGAGACGCGGCAGGCCGTCGAGGTATGGACCGAAATCCACGCCCCGGCCCGGACCCTCGCCTCCCCCGAACAATCGGGCAAAGTGCTTTTGAAAGGCCTCGCACATCTGCTTAGGCTCCCGGATCACTCGTCCATCTTCGTCTTGCAACGACCGGATGGTGGATCGATTTCCACTCTTAGCTTCTGTCACGCGGGCCCAGCCAACCGCTTTGGCCCCCTCATTACCTAGAGCACGTATTTTACTTCGAATGACGCAGCCTTCATGCTTTGCATCGGAAAACTGGTTCAAGGCCGTCCTCGATGCCAGCACTCTGGCCACATCTTCGCTCTTGATTGCCTCTTCTAATTTACCTGTTAATTCTTTCTCGTTTCTATTCCTATTGGCAGCTAACATCTTGCTATAACTTATTGATTCTGTTCTAATCTCTCTTTTGAGAGATGCCCACCATCGGTTGTTGACGATTGCACCCGTCAACCTCTCCTTAACTAATCTGCTAATCCGGTTTCTGTAAGTCTCTTTTGCCGGTAAAGACAAATTAAGTTTCCAGTAACCGGGACCCTGTCTATGTGTTTTCTCGAGATTGACCACGCAGGTCACTAATTTGTGATCCGTGTAGCCAACCGTGCGCATTTCTGGACAGCTTAATATGTCCCTATCCTTACTTCTAACTAAGAATCTATCTAAGTACGATCTAGATTGACCACTGTGGTTTCTCCAAGTCCAGGTAGGCACAGTTGGAAAATCTAGTCGATATCTATCGACCAAGTTAAAACGGTCGAGTAACCCCTTGAGGCTGTTACACCCCCCTCTATTAGGACATGCTCCTGCATAGTCCCAACGTGCATCTAGGATGTCATTCCAATCCCCCGCTAGAAGCAGGGAACGCGACGTTCCCAGAAAAGTCTCCAAACGCTGGAAGAAGTCGGGCCGTTCAGCTCCGAAAGGGGAGTAGACGGCGACCAGTCTCAAGGCCGCACTTTCACTACTGCCAACGTCTAGCACCAACAAACGACCCTCCGGGTCCGAGTGCACAACCTGTACGGCAAGACCCAGGTGTTTTTGCAGCAGCACAACAACCCCACCCCCACCTCCAGGTTGACAGAGAGATGCATGCACCTCAAAGTCATCGAAGGTGGGGGCCAGCTGCCGCATGACGCTGATTCGAGTCTCACAGATAACCATTACATTTATACTACATGACCTGAGGTCATTTAGAAGCTTTGCTTGCTTCCAAGTTGAGCCCAGGCCACGTGCATTCAAACATCCTACTCTTAACACATCCATGTGGGCGGCAGAGCCAAAGGAGAGTGTAGAGACCTACCTTTCCGCTTCCCGGGGTTCGGGTTGCACGACTTCCATGGGGTCGGGGGTGTTGGGTGAAGGGGTGTCTTGTGGTGGTGTGGGGTCGTCGGTGTGTGGTGGGGTTGGGGTGTTTGGAGTTGTGTTGGGGAGGGGAAGGGGAGGGGGAAAGCTTTTTAGTAGGACGCGGTTTATGGGTTTGACAGAGGGTGGTCCTACGTCCTCCTTAAAATCCTTTTTTAGTTTTTGGTAGAGGTTCATTGGGATTTTTATTAGTTTTAAATGTGGGTGGTTTTCTGATGAAACAAAGTTTACACCTTCGGTTTGTACCGAAGGATTATTGTATATGAGTTCATTTAATTTATTGTTGTTTCTGTTGATGTAAGTATAGTGTAATGTCTTTTTTTCCGATGGTGTGAGTGTTTCGAAGAGGGGAGGGGCAGGTTTGGTTTTGTTTGTTGCTGGAGGGGTGTTTTCTGTTTTGTTAGATTGTGTTGCGATTTGGGTGGGGGTTGTTTGTCCTTGTGTGTTTTGCACATGTTTTCTTTTTTTCCTTTTAATCTGTCTGAAGGACTCCGTTTCTTCCTCCGAATTCGTTGGGTTATCTTCAGTGTTGGAGGGAAGAGGTATGTTTGCTGGTAATGTTTCCGTGTTGGTTTTCTTTGTGGGGGAGATGGATGTCACTATGTTAGACTGTGTTGTGTGTTGTGTCTGCGGTGGTTGTGTTGTTTTATTGAGTGAGAGGTTGGGTGGGCCTGTATTTTGTTTTGGGGTAATGTGTTGTGACTGTTTGTGTTGTGGTGGTGTTGTGGTGTTACTGAGGGACGGGTTGGGTGGGACTGAGTTTTGTTGTTTGTTTATCTGTTGTGGTGGTGGTGGTGGAGCTGGTGTTGGTAGCAGGGTTTTCTTTTTGTTGAGTTGGGGACAAGCGGCCTTCAGGTGCCCTCTGCCTGCACAGATATGGCAGGACGGCCTTCTCCCCTCCACGCTAATGTTTATATACCCGTGGTCCTCTAATAGGATTCTGTCGGGTATTTGGGCGATGCGTTCAGGCTTCATTTGTACTACCAGCTCTATACCTGTTCCACTGAACGCATTGCCTGTGGTTTTCCCAATGGAAATCACGTTGTCATTCACTGGATCGATGAAGCCAGCTATGAGCCAGCAGTAGTCCACATCTGGCATCATTGCATCCAGCCATATGCGTTGAGTTTTTTTTCCCATATAAGATGGATAAAAGGTGAAATTTTTCGAACGAATCGGTGACAAAGCACATTTTTTTGCCGCCGATTCGTTCTTCATGATAATTGCTAGGCTTCCATACAGTCTGTCTTTTCTTATGAAAGTTGTTTCATTCAGTACTTCTGCGAGTACTGTTTTGATATCTGCTTGAGAAGGCTGTTCAGGTTTTTTTGTACTGTTGTTGATGGTCCGAAACTTGACCGTTCGGCTTTCAATGTCTTTCGTGAATTCTTGAGGCATTTTTACCAATAAAATACCATTCTCACCTTCACTTATGTATTGTTTTGCGTCCGTGATCCTTCGTACCACATCTGAAATGTTTTCCGCTATATAAGTCAAAGATTTCTTTGTTTTCTGTGCAAATGAAATCCTGTCGTCTGCTTTGTTTTCTGATATGATGTTATTTTCAACTGTTATTTTTTTGTTTGTTGTGTCTTTGTTTGTGTTATTAGTATTGTCATGCAATTTTTCAAATTTTTTTTTTTCGTTGTTTTCGTCATTTAATTTTTTCTCCGCAGATTCGTCCGTTTTTATTTTCATTTTTCCTTCCTTCTCTATGACGTTAGTTGGGAAGGAAGGGAGGACTAAAGCGTGCGAGCTTACAACTCTTACCGCTGTCCCCCCACCACTATTTTCGTTCGCTGCGTTTAACATTTCTGTTAGACGATTGAAATTTTTTACACAAAATTTTTTAAAACAGGTTTTTCACCTCTAGGAGGGGTAAAGATGAGCTGACCCACCGCCTGACAGTTCAGACGGAGGGTCAAGCTACACAATTGTATCAAAATTAAGTTTGAACTCACAAAATTTCCTCAATAAATTTGAACAAAACTTCTGTGCGAAGTGAATGACATCCACACTGTAGAACAGACAGACAGACAGACAGACAGACAGACAGATAGATAGATAGATAGATAGATAGATAGATAGATAGATAGATAGATAGATAGATAGGTAGCTATCTAGATATACATATACATACTTATGCACATACACACATAGTGGAAATGGATAGATAGGTATACGAATAACCACATATAGACATTTCAGCATCTATAACTATTTTAGAAAAGAAGTATAAAACGGAAGGTAGAAAAGGAAAGTAGGCGAACGAGGAAATTCAATATGAAAAGGGCAGTAAGATACTTTAAAATAGGGGAATCAAGAACTTAATATTATATAGGATTAATTCAAAACGACGGATTACAGAAGTTTATATATTTTTTTAAAAATATATTCTTGCTGACAACATCACTGGAAGCCACACTGAAACGAAAGAGAAAGAGAACGAGAAAGAGAAAAAGAAACAGAAAGATAATTATTTTACCGAAGAATTCGAGTGGAATTGGACTGGTGAGTTTCATTTAAATCTACTGGCTCTTATGTAACTGTCAAGTAATTCCAACCGCTGAAGATCATTCGTCATTAAATTAGTGCATCATGCAGGCTTCTAAAAGTCTCATCTTCTACATCCAGTTGTAAGCTAGAATCTAATAGAGATTCTTTAATCAAATGATTGCAGGTTCTATGATGATATTTGAAGAAATTCAATCACAACATCTGTTTAGAAGTTTCAATATTCTTGCAAGAAATCTTTTCGTCTAAAAAAAAGATGTGATTTATTTTTTACAAGTAATTTTTAATTCTTTTAAGAATGGCTCCATTCGGGTTTACGATAAAAATAAAAAATAAAAGTTCACTGCATGTTTCTCTTCATGATTTTTAGAATTAACGCTAAATTATGTCATAATGCTATTGACAACGAAATACTGTTGAAGGGGAGAAAAAAGTGCTGAAGAAAGCAAAGGTTCTTTAACACGTGTACAAAAGTTGATTACTTGATATATAAAAGACTTTAAATTTCCTAGAGCACCAAGAATAAACGGAACAAGTAAACTGTCCCTCAATAAAGTCCTCAACTATACTATCTGATTGCTTGTTCACCTATCTATCTTTCAATTAATCAATCTATCATTCTCTCTCGTGCTCTCTCACTCTCTCTCTCTCTCCCTCTCTATCTGTCTGTCTGTCTGTATGTCTGTATGTCTATCTATGTCTCCCCCTCTCTCTTTCTATCTATCTGTCTCTCTATCTACCTACCTATCTATCTGTCCGTCTGTCTGCCTCTCTCTCTCTCTCTCTCTCTCTCTCTCTCTCTCTCTCTCTCTCTCTCTCTCTCTCTCTCTCTCTCTCTCCATATATATATATGTAGAAGTTCTATTTAAATTGTTGGGATACAACAAGCAAATATTTTTTATAACTGATATAAAGCACTCAACACATTTTTGGAGTAAAAATATATATATTATACACACACACACACATATATATATATGTAGGGGTTATATTTAATTTGTTGGGATACAACAAGCAAATATTTTTATAACTGATATAAAGCACTCAACAAATTTTTGGAGTAAAAATACAATATATTAACAAATGGAAACTATATTTATAAAACCATATTTATTTCATTATTTGGTGTCCTTGAAATATGTATAATGAAATAAATATGGTTTTATAAATATAGTTTCCATTTGTTAATATATTGTATATATATATATATATATAAACACATATACATGACATTTTACTATTTTAAGGTATGTATATTATTTGCTCTCTCTATATATGTGTACAAAATGGAATGGTACGTGTTTCTCAAGCGAAATATGCTCCTTTCTCTCTACATATATCTTTTAAATTTAAATAATTATATATATATGTATATATATATATATGTGTGTGTGTGTGTGTGTGTGTGTGTGTGTGTATTCATTTTTCTTATAATACACACTGCTCTTACTCAAAATATTTTTCCGTTTCTTCCTCTTCTCACTCTCTATCTTTTTATTTCGTTTTATATTATTTATTCTATTTTCTGTTAAACGACTAGTGTCCGAAACGAAAAAACACTTTTCGGATCATATTAAGCGCAAAACTAATATATTTTTTCATTGTACTGTGTTGTTTTGTTTATTGTTTCCGTTTACTTATAAATATAGTTCCAATTACAGATTGTTCCAATTACAGAGGGATCTCCTTGCTAAGCCACCCGGTAAATTCTATGCTAAGTGTCTGGCAAAGAGATGCAGAGAGATTGTCGAGTCCTCGAGCTGATGAACAGTGTGATTTTCGTTCCAGACGCAGCACAGCCGACAAAATATTCACACTGCGGAAGGTCTTCTAGAAATCGTGGAAATATTGCCAGAAGTATATTCTTGTTTTGTCGACCTTGAAAAGGCATATGACCGCGTTCCTCGGGATCTGCTGTGGAAGGCTGTACAGGAGTATGGGAATGATGGTCAGTTTCTTGCTGCCCTGAGATCTCTATACGAATGCCCGAGTATTTGTTTTCGGATAAATGGTGCTAAATCGAAACCATTCAATATGGGAGTCGGACTCCGCCAAGGGTGCATACTGTCACCTCACCTGTTTATTATTTACACGAACAGGATTGACATGCGCAGCCGGGTTGGAAGTGGTATCATGACTGGTGGGTGTGAAATAAGTCGGCTGTAACTTGCAGACAACACGGTGTTACTCAAATCGACAGAAAATGATCTTCGACTTGCACTTGATAGGTTTGATGCCGAGAGCTACATGGCTGGAATAAAAATCATTTCTGCGAAAATTGAGACACTTGTCTTCTCAAGGAAGCCTGCGCAGTGCAAGATACATGTGAATGGAGTTCCACTGAGAAGTTCAAGTATCTCGGGGCTGTGTTACGAGTGATGAAAAGCCAAACTCGCTGTCTTCAATTCGGTTTTCGTGCCAACCCTTACCTATGGTCATGAATCTTGGGTAATAACCGAAAAAATACGATTGCAAATACGGGCGGCCGAAATGGGGTTCCTCCGAAGGGTCTTTGAAGTAACGTACTCGAAAAAGTGCGTAGCTTGGAGATCAGAATGTCACTTCAGATAGAGCCGCTACTTCTCCGAATTGAGAGATCAAAGCTCCGATACTATGGACATGTGATTAGAGTGTCACAGGAAAGAATCACTGGACAGATTTTACAGGCGAAACCAACAGGGGGAAACTCCAAGCAATATGGTTGGATAAAATCCATGAGCTTGGCTGGTCCCGCTTGAAGATCCAGCTATATTTGTTGGAAACGGTTGTTTACTTCAGGACCCGCTGGAAGGAGATTTTGAGGACTCTGCCTCCACGCCTCTTTCAGGAATAAGTGAAGAATATATATAGATATATGCGCATATACATATACACAAATATAAATAAATATAAGAATATATATATAAATGGATTAAAATGAAATTTCATTTCTCATTCTTAGTACGGCTGATACTTAAATATAAGTATGTATACGTACATACATATATGTATATGGACGTACAATAGTATGTACATACATACATACATACATACATACATACATACATACATACATGCACATATATATATATATGTATGTATGGGTTTACCGAACATTTATTATAATGTTCGGTTTGTTTGTAAACAAACAGCCCGAATTAAGCCGTACAGAGTTCGGCAACCATCGTTGCCCTTTTGTTCAACACTGACAAAGGAACGATGAACTATTTTCTAGCCTATTAGCTCTCATCAACACCGTCAGTCGATTGAACGTTTGAAAGTATCTACTTTCCTTATGAATATTAACGGCTGAGCAGCCTAATTTGTATATCGAGTGAGTTAGTCGGCCGGGCGTACCGAAAACGATAAATAGAAAAAATGAATTTCATTATCACTCTTAGTACGGCTGATACTTAAATATAAGTATGTATACGTACATACATATATGTATACAGACGTACAGTAGTATGTATATACATACATACATACATGCACACATATATATATGTACGTATGGGCTTACCGAACATTTATTATAATGTTCGGTTTGTTTGTAAACAAACAGCCTGAATTAAGCCGTACAGTGTTCGACAACCATCGTTGCCCTTTTGTTCAACACTGACAAAGGAACGATGAACTAGCCGCTAGATCGATACGGATCGAACCTTGAGCTGATCAATAGCGAAACGCGCGCATCACTACTCAATAAATGTAATGAAGACGTAACAAATGTATATATATATATAAGCAAGTATTGCACCAAGAAAAATATTGTCTTTGGTGAGAAAGGAAATTGGGAATGTTATATATATATATATATATATATATATATATATATATTTATAAGCAAGTATTGCACCAAGAAAAATAATGTCCTCGGTGAGAAAGAAAATTGGGAATTTATTTGCTTTAACATATGTTTCTGTGTTTATTTTAATTGTCTACATAAGTTGACTACAATATATATTGTTCAATCATATGCAATACTTAATTATTTATCACACCTCTTCAGAAATCTTATAATTGTTTTTGGTAGTGACCATCCAACATGTGGTAGAATTCAGGAATGAGATGTTCAGTATAAAAATAGTATTTCTGTTTCAGAAAATATAATAGAACAAGAGTAAATCAAAATACAGTAAAATAAAAATAGAATAGAATAAAATACAGTAAGTTAGTGTGATAGTAGAGAAAGTTAGGAGGAGATGGGATGGGGATAAAGAGTTTCACATTATCAATGTGTGCTTGATGTTGAACATATTTATCCTTTGACTATTGGTATGGATGAAGGTTTCAATGGATTCAAATGATACCACCAAGTCAAATTCTCTGGTAAGCAGTAATCCTGTTTAAGCATTCATTCTTGATATATTGGGTCATCAAGTATAAAATTTGTAGAAATATGTAAAAGAAAAACAAATTTCTACAAATTTCATACTTGACGACCCAATACATAAACAAAACATTATATACCCTCACACACACATATATAAATATAACTATATATATAAATATATATATAAATATATATATAATCAAGGTTTAGCAAATAGAGAAAAAGTTTTAAAATAAATTTAAAAAAGTTCATTGTACTTACTATATTTACCCTTACCGCGCGGTTTCAAGTCTCAAATTAAATGGATAATCCATGCGGACTACCATTGAGAAGGAGACTCTCGTCAGAGGGTTCTTCTCGCTCGGAGAATATAAAATTCCGAGTTCAAATCACGAACTGGCGCCATACAGAACTGATGAGAGGGATGATAAAGAAACAATCTTGTCTAGTGCCGTGTGTAAAGACAGAAGGCAAGGGCGGAAAGGTCAGTGTCCTGCCACTAGAAATAGCAGCAGTTAAAGCGACCAAAATGTTATCTCGACCTTAGGGGAGATTAATAATAATAAAGTATGTTTTCCTACGTGCAAAAAATGCATATAGGGATACATGTATTATCCAACCGTATGCCAATGTGGTTCTATGGCAGATTAATATATATATATATATATATAATGAAAAATTGAACAGGGACAGAACAGAGAGGCAGTACGATAAATGTTTATTAAATTCACGCTCAGGAGAGTGGGGGGTAGGTGGGGGACGACGTTTCGGGCATAAGCCCTTCTTCAGGTGAGAGTTCAAAAGGTGTGTAGGGGAGTGGTGGAGAGACATATAGCGAAAGGAAACGGTGCGAATGAAAAATTAACAAATAAAGACAAAAAATATAATAAATAATATATATATATATATATATATATATATATATATATATATATATAATTGGTATATACCTGGATATATCGTGTAACAAACTAATAATTTGTACATATATATTGAGCAAAATGATATGTAGATTTAAATACAAATTTATATACACACTCTTAGGTATTAAAATTGTGCTGTATTTACATAAAATTGTATTTATGTATGTATATGTATATGTAGGCATAGATGTACACACACACACACACACACACATATATATATGTATATATGTATGCATGTATGTATGTATGCGTGTATGTATGTAAATATATATATGTATGTATGTAAATGTCGAGATGTCATCTATCTTTTGACAAAACCTTTCTCAACTTTCCAACTTCTTCGATGAATTAAAACGTCTGTTAGATCCACATTTACATCTACAAAGAATCCACAAAAAACAAAACACACACACACACACACATAGACACACACACACACACACACCCACATAGACACACACACATAGACACACACACATACACACACACACGCGCAAAGGCATACACACACACACACGCACACACACACAGTGTTTTGAATGTGTGAAAGTTAACACGGACAGGCAAAGGGCGAAATGGTAGAACGAGAAAAAGACTATTTCGTTGACACCTGAAACAAGTTATCATTTCGAACTATTGTCGTCAGTATTGAAAGGAAAAGATTAAAACGTGAGTCGTATTTCAGTGCCAAAGTTATCGCGCCTGTTTTATCGCCATTTCACTCAGACAAATGGTGTCAAAAATAATTAGCAGATCCTACTGATTGCGTTTACTTTCAGTAAACAATGCTTATCTTCAGTTAGTTGTTTTGTTTTAGTTGCTGTCGTTGTTTCAATTTATTTCATCATGCACACACACACGCATACATACATACACACAGATACACATAGACACATACACAGACATACGCACGCACAGAGATATACACACACACAGATACACACACATACCGATACATCCACACATACACAGAGAGAGAAAGAAAGAAAGATAGATAGATAGATAGAGAGAGAGAGAGAGAAAGAAAGAAAGAGAGAAAGAGAGGCAAAGACATATATATATATATGTAGTTCTCCCAATGTAAATGACTATAACAAATGTCTATCATTGTAAATAGTTGAGAAAATCAGGTAAAGGTCCCTCTGTCCACCTTTTCCTGTCTCCAGGAATACTTTATTCGATTATCTCAACTATTATTTATAGGGATTTATTATTGTCAGAGTCACTAACTTTGGAAAATTTCTGAAAAGTTTTACATATTTTTACAATTTCATATTTTTACAATTTCTGGTTCTGTGAGGCCATGATTCTCAAGATTCGTACTAAGGCAGTCAGTAATGTATCCAAGAGCCCCTATGGTCCCAGGAACAAATCTGAACTTATAGTCAGTGTGGAGTGTCTACAAATTCTTCATGAGTTCATTATAAATGTTTTCCTTTTCGCTAATCTTTAGCATTATAATAACATCTGCTGGGCAGCTGATTTCCACTACAGAGCAAACCTTCTTTTCTATATCACATATGTAATAAAATTCTATATCACAACTCTAATAAAAGAAAACAAACCTATGTCTGGTTTGTTTTCTTTGCATTTTATTAGAGTTTGACTGGAACATTCCACCAGTACTCTATTATTTTATGTATGTATATGTCCTCAATATTACTGTAGCTTTTTATGTTTATTGTCAGGGCTATCCTTTCTACGGGTTGCATTGTACAGTGTTTTGGCCACTATACCATGCCTCATAGGTAGATAGTACCGCGATGACATCTTTAAACAGCTGTTTATGATATGGGTGACATCTTCGACGTTAATTTTGCAGAGTCTGCATGTTATTACATCTAGATATTTTGCCTGCATCCCTATCTCTTTTGTCAATCAAGTGTTTTGTAGTTGTTTCCTGTTCGTGGATTGCAAAAGCAATCAAAGTGAGAGCCAAATATAACTTTGGAGCTTCCTAGCCACATAGCCATGCATAATTTCTTTGCTGATTAGCATGCAGTTTTTATCCCTGGATTCATTGTGGTATTACTGTGCAATTTTTGGATTTCATGCAGGGAGTATTTCTAAAGGAACTCCTTGCCAACTCTTATGATATTGTCTGTCTCGTGTAGATAGACTTGTTCAATAGATGGGCTCCAACGCTTGATGGTCCGTAGACGTTTCAGAAGGATATGATGCAACATTCAAATGCTGTTTGAACTGATGTTAAGCCTCTACTTCCCTATTTATGTTTAAGGTAGAGTCGGTCCTATGTCCTTGTTGATGTGGTCATTTTCGGTGTTGGTTAGGATTTTTCGTGTTTTAACATCGATGGCTCGGATTTCATCTAGCGTCCTATGAAGTATTTCTAATGCAGGAGTCAAGACAGGCACATCAAACACGTTATAGCCCACTGATGTATTGTGCACAGAGTGTTCAGAAGACTACATTTCCCTTATTCGGGAGTTATATTCCTTGGTTACTCATTCCTTGTTACAAATACCATCAAAGGATATATTTTCATCTATCCCTAAGTATCTGGAGCAACCCTCGTCAGATATTGGTGAAACAGTCAGGTTATTGATAGATTGGCTTGTAGATGTTACCCATTTTACAATCCTCATATTCTATTTTATCAGTGAAAGTTGAGTCTTCCTTCTCTGTATTTAACTTTAGGTTCTCTATGGCTCTGGTATGTTTCTCTTTCTCTTAATTATGAGTATATTTTGACCGGCCACCTTCCTGGTGGCAAGGTTGTAAAAGAAAATAAATTGTCATCCCTTGAATCGCAAGAACGTTTTGCAAATTTTGAAGGTGCCAGATATCGTGGTCATTTGTAGTCTATGAATAAGGGAGCTGTGCTCTTTGTCAACAAATCTAAGTTCAGTCATACTTTGATAGTAACACTGAAGCAATTTCTTCAACAGAAGAAAAAGGTCAGCAACCATCTTGACCAGGTTTATGAGCATGAAGGAAATAATATCATTATGCTAACCACTGATATGGAGGAGAAACATGGAATAAGGCCTGACATAAATCTTTCTCCTGGAAGATCCTATTCAATGCTCGAACAAGATTAAAAAAATGGACCAATTCACAGAGAAAGTTGTACATGGGTACAGAAAAGTACAGGCCATAGAGGGGATAAATCATTCAAAAAGCCTGGCATGGAATTCCGACAAGTTTATAACATACCACCTTGAAGGATATCTCTATGCAATACAGGAACAAGAAATCCTACCAAATATTTACTACACAAAAGATGAGGGCCATCAGTCGACAATGTAGGCTATGTAAAACAAAGATCGAAGATGTTAGCCACATTATTGCAAACTGTGAAAGAATATCGTTACCACCTCCCCATGAGACACGATGTAGTAGCTAGAACCATCTGGAAGGCACTAAGGAACCTGAAAATAAAAACTGCCACCAAAGTAAAGCACAACCGACCTGATATTGTTGTTTGGGACCACGGATTGAAAACGTGCTCACAAATTTTTACTAATAGAGAGAGAGTCGGTTTCTAATATAGACACAAGACTCTCTCATTGGAATTTATACATCAACTAAGAGATTATGTATGCATGCCTGCATGCATGTGTAGATATGGATGTTATTGTATGTGTGGATGTGGATGTTTTGAGTTGCCTGTGTATATGCAGTTATTATGTATGTATGTATGTAGTAAAGCTATCATTGACCAGATAGGAGAATGTCTGAGAATATACTATCTACTAAAATGCTTCACACAGCTTGCATCATATATAGCTTCTGACAACTGAAATGCAATTTTTGATATGGAGAAGAGGTAAAGGTGAATTAACGGCGCCTTAAAACCAATTGTTCCGGGTGGACAGAACTTGTCTTGTGTTGTAATCTGTCTAAGAAACGGGTCACACTGATTTTAAAGGGGTAGACGGGACTGCTTAGTCATAATTATTACAACTCAACTGTGGGAGAACTCTTAGAAATCTCCCTGGCTGGTCACAGAGCATGTAGTAAGTTCAGTGTGAGTGAAGAATCCTGATCTGTTGTTATGACATTTTTCTAAGAGAGAGAAATTCTAAAGTGAAACCTGCTGTTTACATGATGACTGGCCATCTTGCTTAGCTTAGTCATCAGATAATAATCACCGAGACTTAGAGAGTGGCACAGGTGTTGTACAAGCGTTTGTCACTATAATCCACGATGTACAGTTGTCTCCTTTGCAATCTTCTCATCAGTCATTTTATCTCTCCAGCCGGTGCAGACCAGGTCACTAAATTCTTGATACCATACAAATATTAGACCTATTGTTGCAGCTACCGAGGTATTTCATTAGCGAACTGACGGCACTGAAATACCTCGGGAGTTGTAGTATAAGCGTGAGTAGTCAGGGTACACCAGTCATATGTGGTGGGTGGTGCGTTGATGTGTTATCAGTGGTGGACGGTGGGGCTTTTGTCTTGATTTTTGTTGCTGGATAGCAAAGTCCCGTCTATTCATATGGGTATTTGTAGATTTGCATGGATCATTGAAGTGATGTTGTGATGGCTATCATATACAAAGATGAAGCAATATATATATATATATATATATATATACATATATATATATATATATATATATATATATATATATATATATATATATATATATATATATATATATATATGTATATATATATATATATATATTACATTAAAATATATGATAAACACGAAACGTGTTTGCATTGTAACAGACAAAGTTAGCTATTAATGAAATAAACTAATTAAAGTGAATACAATTTGTCTGTCTCGATATAAGTCAATAAAGACAAGCTTATATTGGCAACGGCCATGATTCCTGGACAGATTTAAATTTCAAAATCCAAACCTGTTCCGTAGACGAATTGTTACAATGCAAACACGTTTCATGTTTATCATATATTTTAATGTATTTAACTGCTCGGAAATGCCCCTTTTCCTGGAGCTTAATTATTGTAAACCACTGAGAGTTTATTCTCAAAATATAATATAGTATATATATATATATATATATATATATATATATATATATATATATATATATATATATATATATATATATATAGTGGTAGAACACTGGAAGGTAATATCCGTAGTGGTAGAGCACTCAGTCCATGGGACGAGATAGGTAGAAGTGGTTACACAACAGTTAGTTCACCATACCGAGAACAATTGTTTCACCTTAGCGGATCCTCAGCTCGTAATGGACATGGTTATACGGAATAGGAAAGGGTCCTTCCTATTCCGTATAACCATGTCCATTACGAGGTGAGGATCCGCTAAGGTGAAACAATTGTTCTCTTCTCGGTATGGTGAACTGTTGTGTAACCACTTATATATATATATATATATATATATATATATATATATATATATATATATATATATATATATATATATATATATATATATATATATATAATTATATATATATATCTACCTATAATATTATAAAGCTGAGCGTCGTGTGTATTATGTATGTATGTACCCTACACACCTCCCTATAGTTTCTTAGCTTTACTCTCTCCGTCACTCTTCCCTCTCTCTATAATAGATCATTCCCCCTCGCTATAATTTAACTGCTTTACTCTCTCTGTCGCTCTTCACTCTCAAATATTCTAAAGCTGAGCGTCGTCTCTCTCTCTCCCTCTCTCTCTCTCTCTCTCTCTTTCTCTCCCTCTTTCACCCTCTCTATAATTTAACTGCTTTACTCTCTGTCTCTCTTCACTCTCTATATGACAACACTCTTATACTTTCCGTATCTACCTTCAATATATCAATATATACCCAGGTTCTGCTGCACGTCGGGCTGAGGGGGCCAAACTACTCAAATACCGGTCGCTCTCCGACATGTGTGCGGTCGTACTCCTGGCAGTGGAGACTTCTGGTGTCCTCGGCCCCAGAGCTACCTTCTTACTCACCACCATAAGCGCTGAGCTGGCCAGCCGCAGGTGTGAGGCCCGCGAGTTGGAGTGGCTTTTCCAGCGCGTTTCCTTTGCTGTCCTCCGGGAAACGCCTTCTCCATTCTGTCCGTCGGGGCTGTGGGTGGGCCCCATCGCGTACCGTTGTAGTTGTTGTATACAGATATTAACTCACCAATCCCATTATTTATATCATATATCAACATAGAGATGAGCGTCGTATGTATGTTTATTTCAAAAGGATAACCTCCTTCAAATTCGGTCAACACAAAAGCAGAGTATATGTGTATATATATATATATAACAAAGGAAGTGTGTGTGTATGTGTGTGTGCATGTGTGTGTGCGTAATGTTTAATATAAAAAGGCTCCTACAGGACTAGAACTGTTTCATTCAAATGAAATCATCAGGAAAGCTTTCCTTATGATTTCTTTTGAATGAAACAGTTCTACTCCTGTAGAATCCATCTATATATTAAACACGATGTTTGCACTCTACTAATGTATGTATTAAGCACCTTACTTACCCCCGTGTGAACCCGGGACGCACACACACACACACACAAACACGCATATATATATATATATATATATCTATCTATCTATCTAAGGCGGGTAAAATTCCCGAGATCCATGGACGAGTTCTCTCCAGCGGTCTCTGTCCCTCATTATCGCTGCCATATCCTGCATCTCCAACAGACCAGTGTCTGTCCTTAGGGCATCAACATATGTTAACCTTGGTCTTCCTCTTCTAGTGTGTCCATCTAGGGGCTCCCTAAGGAGCACTGAGTGCAATGTCAACTCTGGATGTCGGTGAGCATGTCCAGCCAACCTCAGTCTCCTCTGTGTCACTTTTGAGCTGACTTTTGGGATGCTCCCTACAGCTCTGAGTTTTTCATCCTCAGTGTATACTGATTAATGTTCAGAGCCATCCTCAGCATTCTCGTGTAGCACCCATCCACCATCTGAGTGAGTCTCTTGGTCAGTGTCCAAGTCTCAGACCCATACAGCAGCACAGACTCCACTACAGCAATGAAGAGGCGGATTTTCAGCTCTCTACGAAGGTCCCACTTCCACACCGATCTCAAGCTGTGACACGCCGCCCAGGCCTTGCTCTTCCTCTCAACCACATCATCTTCCGTATTCCCAATCTTTGCTCCCAAATACAGGAAGTCCTCAACCAATTCCAGCGGCTTCCCGCCTACATTAGTGATCCCCTCTGGCTTCTCAACATTCTCTACCAGATATTTTGTTTTAGTCTCATTCATTCTCAGCCCCACACTCATCGACACAGTCTCAACCTCCCGCATCAAATCCTCTGCCTCCTTCACTGTATTTGCCACCAAAACTATGTCGTCGGCAAAGTCAGCATCCGATACATTTTTCGCCCCAACTCTCCTGCTCTGAGCCGGTGCCACAGTAAAGCCAGAGTCCTGGTGTTTCTCCAGTGCAAGGCGCATACAATAGTCCACTACGATGATAAAAAGGTAGGGAGCCAATGTATCTCCCTGGAGCACTCCAGCCACTATCTCAAAGAACTCTGTCATCCCATCAGGTGTAATGACTTGGGCTTTGGTGTTGGTGTTGAGCAGTGATATCAGGTCCACTATCCTCTTGGGGATTCCATAAGCCTGTACGATCTTCATCAGGCAGTAACGGTCCACAGAATCAAAGGCCTTCCTAAAGTCAATGAAAACCATGACCGTAGTAAGGCACTTTGCTCTAGCTCCCTCTAATATCCTCCTCAGCATCAGGATGTGACTGGTGGTTGATCTACCCTCTCTGAAGCCGTTCTGGTTGTCCCTGAGCTTCTTCTCCATCTCAGGCTGGATCCTATTAAGAATCATCCTGTTGAGGGTCTTTGCCACAAGTGACGTCAGTGAGATCCCCCGGTAGTTGTTGGCGTTAGAGAGATCTCCCTTCTTTGGCACTGGGACGATGTTACTGATCCTCCACTGATTCGGGGCAACTCCTTTCTCCAGTGCCTGGTTACAGGACCCCTGGATGATATCATCAAAATCACACCTCTTCATCACCTCTGATGCCACTCCATCTTCTCCATGAACTTTGCCCTCCTTGATCTTCTTCTTGACTCTCTGAAGCTCCTCTCTGGTGAAGGGATCTGTCTCAATATCCAGTTATTCAAACAGCCGCCTGATCTCCCCAGTGCTCTGGGCTGTGGAGGATGGCTCTCCTAGTAGGGTCCTAAAATGGTCTAGCCATTTCCTCTTCCTATCCTCGGGCCCCGTTCCCTGGATCTGACTCGAACACCTTCTCTTCCTCCCTGTGATTTCGTTGATGATCATCCAGCTCTCCTTACATCCAGACCTGTCAACCGCTCTCTCCACACTTCTGATCTTCTCTATCAGTGCCTCCTCTCTGACCTCAGTGTAAGCGGTACAGAGCTCTTCCCTCATCACCTCCACAGTCTCCATCCTCTCCTCCGTAGGATCAGCATAGAATTGGTCCCTGGCAGCTTTCAGGTGTTCTCTAGCTGCACACACTTTTGTGTTTGCAGAGCTGACGTGCTTCCCTTTGTTCTTTTTCCTCGGCACCAGGGTTTCACTTGCTTTCGCCACTGCATTGGTGAAGTGCCCGTACCTCCTCGTCACACTCTCCTCAGTCCATCCAATCTCTCTCTCCTCTGACTCTCCACACAGAGCACTAAACCTGTTTCTCACTTCCACTGTGAACCTCTCCTGTAGCTTATCATCTTCCTTGAAATCTCCCCAGTCATAGATTGTTCCCCGGGGCTGAGCCTTGCTCTTTCTTAAGCTCACCCGGACCTCACTCATAACAAGCCGGTGGT
The DNA here is from genome assembly GCA_964016885.1 of Eledone cirrhosa. NCBI lineage: Eukaryota > Metazoa > Mollusca > Cephalopoda > Octopoda > Eledonidae > Eledone > Eledone cirrhosa. Next base: position 266,296,097 of record OZ024740.1, on the reverse strand, counting down.
CACTACCCAGTGTACTGAAATAGCTGTATGGTTCCGTGTTCAGAACACTATTCCGCCACTTTTTCCTCACCAGAATGAAATCAATCTGGGACTTGGACAGGTGCATATCTGAGATGTAGGTCCACATCTTCCCCAGATTCTTCCTAAACCTTAGGTTGGTCGCCATCAAGTTCGCCTCCAGCAGGGTGTCTCTCAGTAGTCTTCCATTTCGGTTAGTGTTGTTATGGAAGTACCAGCAAGGATCTTCACTGCCCTCCTTACTCAGATGTGCATTGAAGTCCCCAAAAACAAGCAGGATATTGTGTGCCTGAGTGGTGTTGACAGCTCTACACACCTCCTCATGGAACTCCTCGGCATTCACATCACTGTCCCCCTCGGTTGGACTATAGGCTGAGATGACTGTCAGTCTTGGGTTTCCATTGAAGGTCACCCTCAACACTCGCGGGGAGATAGGCATTATTTCCCTCACCAACAGATTGGTTTTTGCACTGAACACAAAACCCACTCCTCCTACTGCAGCATTTGTTGTGTTCTTCACTGCCGATGTAGTGACGAGCTGGCTCTTCCTCCCGATCATCACACTCCTCACGGGCTCATCGTGTAGAATCCTGTGTTCTTGGATCGCAAGTATCTGTATACCACTCCCCTCGAACAGATGTCCCAACTCCTCTCTCTTCTCCAGCGTTCGAATAGTCCTCACATTCAAAGTGCCCATTTTGATGGCTCTTCTGCAGGACAAAACTGCATTCTTTATATTTGTCTCAGAGACAGCTATATATATATATATGTATATATATATATATATGTATATGGACAGCGCTTTGGCTTGTGTCAGGCGCTGTGACCCTAGCTGAACCAGCAGTACTGTTGGTAGGTGTCGAAACAAAGTTCATCTTAACGGCTGAAGACTCCGTAGTTCTGTCTTTCGTTTGTATTATTATTTTCAAAAAATATTTTTTTAAGGCTTCCCCTTCAAAAAATTGTTTTCCGTTTTGCCTTGGTTTCGTTCGTTGCATTATCTTTGTTAATCCCTCCCTCTCTCTCTCTATATATATGTGTGCGTGCGTGTGTGTGTATGTGTATGTGCGTGTGTGTGCGTGTGTGTATGTGTGTGTATGTATGTATATGTATACATATATATAAATATATATATAGTAATAATAATAAATTTGAAGACTAAAATCCAAAGAGAGCACGAAAAGGATAAATATATATCAAATATATAAGAACCGTAGATCAAATATTTATTAAAATAACAGATTAAAGTTTAAGCAAAGAATCGCTGCTTTCACCCTTAACGGGATCTTCTGGGGTGAAAGCACCGATTATTTGCTTAAACTTTAATCTGTTATTTTAATAAATATATATATATGTATACAAACATGCACGCATCCCCCCCCTCTCTCTCTCTCTCTCTCTCTCTCTCTATATATATATATATATATATATATATATATATATATACACACATATATATATACACACTTACACGTATATATATATATATATATATATATATATATATAGACATGTGGGTGAGTGAGTGTATATATATAAATATATACACCCACTCACACACATATGCTCACACACACTCACATGCAGACACACCGCACTCACAAAATACGTACATACATACACTTAGTTGTCTCTGCCAACTTACTACTTCTGCTGAGTTGCTGCTGCTGCTGCTACTACTACTACTACTACTACTACTACTACTACTACTACTACTACTACTACTACTGCTACTACTACTACTACTTAGACAAATATCAATATTTTAAGGACAAATTGCCCATTAGCAATATGGCCGTTGCCAGCAGCATTAGTAATAAACAATGCTTGTAACAAATAGTTTGATACGCGGAAATGGCAGACACATCATCATCATCATCATCATCATCATCATCATCATCAGCATCATCATCATCATCAGTCATCATCATTATCACAATCACCACCACCATCACCATCATAATCATCATCATCATCATCATCATCATCATCATCATCGTCGTCGTCGTCGTCATCATCATCACGACCATTATCATCATCACCATCACCATCATCATCATCATCATCATCATCATCATCATCATCATCATCGTCGTCGTCGTCGTCATCATCATCACGACCATTATCATCATCACCATCACCATCATCATCATCATCATCATCATCATCATCATCATCATCATCATCATCATCATCATCATCATCAGCAGCAGCAGCAGCATAATTGTCATCATTCCCTGAAACCAACATACCCGCCGTCAAAACCACATTCACTGTCAACGTCGTCGCCATCGCCACCACCACCACCGTCACCGCCGCCGTCACCATCATCGTCCCTCACCACCGTCACCACTACTGTCACCACCCCCTGTCAACCGCCGCCACCACCATCTCATCATGACTTCATCTTTATGGCCTAGCGGCAGATAGGTAACCAAATCATTGGCAAATATCTTCATACGTACACACATACATACCCAAACACGCACACACACACACACACACACACACACAGGTGCACCCCCATAATCTCATGCCTGTGCACCCACATACACACAAGTGCACCCATGTACTTACACACGCACACACGCACACACGCACACACTTATACATACACACGGAAACATGCGCACTCACCTCACACACATACATATATATATATCGTCTCTCCAGCCTTCCCTATTCCTGTTTTGACCAGTACGCACCCACACCCACACATTGACACCCACATATTGACACCCACACACATTGACACCCACACATTTACACCACCACAGCCCCCCCCCACTTAACCACACACACACACCCATACATTCACACCCCCACATCCCCCCCCACTTAACCACACACACACACACCCATACATTCACACCCACACAGACCCACCCACACATTCACACACACACATTTATACCCACACAGACACACATATCAAAATCAACACAAGGAGAACAAAAACACGTGACACAGACATACGGAGACAACAAGGAAAACAATACTCGCCTCCTCAGCCACCCCGTTATAGTTTACGTAACAACTCGGTTTCGATGCTTATAATGGTACATGGCCTATAACTCAATCAGTAGCTTATAAACCTCTACCACATCGTTTCTCAAACTTTTTACCTATGTGAAACCTTTAAAATTATCTCCACGCCCCAGGGAACCTCAGCATTAAAAAAAAATATATATATATATACCATTATTACGTGGATTGGCAGTATCGGTAGAGGGTCGGAGGCCATGCTTTGACGCATAGAGTTACGGCCCTTGCCATTCTGAGTTCAAATCCCGCCAAGGTTATCTTTGCCTTTCATCCTTACGGGGTCGATAAAATAAAGTACCAGTAATACACTGGGTATTTGCTGGCCTTGTGCCAAAAGTAGAAACAATTATTACGGGTAAGGACCTAATTTTAAATAATATAGGAGGTTGAAATCATTATTATAACATCTAAGGGTTTCCCAACAATATGCCGTATGTGTATAGTAAAATTACGAATATAAAATTAAATAAAATCACCCCCAAAATGCTTATTTATCAGAATCTCGTTGCACCCTTAGTGACCTCTTCCGGAACGCTAGGGTGTTGGGGAGCACCGGTTGAGAAACGCTGCTCTGCTTACTAACGAAGAGACAACACGAGAAAGAAATATAGAAAATATAAGTGTTTTTTGACCAAGTAGAACGATACACGTGTCATGAAAAGCAAAGTAAAAAGCCGAATTTATTGAAAACAAACAAAAGATTGCTAGAAGGAAACTTAAATTATACAAAACAAAAGAATCTTTCGAAGGAAAATAAAACGGGTATATTTGGGGAAAATTACAAAATTTCAAGCGAACGATCCAAATTAACATTTTTTTGCCACAATGTAGATAACTATAACTATAATTGTATAGTTAACAGTTGAATAATGTACTCGGCCGGCATACGAGAGATGCATGGTGCTAGTTCTCACAGGCGTCACAGTTAACTTTCTTCCGTCTCCGTTAGCTGGTTTATGCAACTATTATCTATAGTTATCAATTATTTTTGTAGTTATCTGTATTGTAGTGATTGTATTTTCAAATTTGATAAATGTGTACACTCACACACAAACACACACTCATGCAAATATACACACACACACAAACACACACTCATGCATATATACACACACATATTTATTTTATTTAGGCTAAGTGATAATCAGACAAAACTAAACAAGACTGTCTTGTCTGATGTTCCAGTGAGAACACAGGTGAAACTTATCCCTTAGTCACAATAAAGAATATTTAAACTCTACTTCGGTATTGAGTACTCATTCTCACGGATACACACACACGCATATATATATATTATATATATATGTATACACACGTACGCACTCATATATATATATATATATATATATATACACGCACACACCTGCACACTCACGCACACACACACACACACATACACACACATGAACACACACACACAAACACACACACGCATATATATATATATATATATATATGGAAAATTATATTTAAAATTGTTGGGTTACAACTAGTAAATATTTATAACTGATATAAAAGCACTCGACAAATATTTGGAGTATATTTACAATATTAAATAAATGGAAACTATATTTATAAAACCATATTTATTTCATTATATATATTTCGGGGATATCATATTAACAATATGCTATGCCTTCCTCAGACAAAATACAATATAAACAGTTTTATAGATAAATAGATTCGACATACCGTTATAACACCGACTTCCATTTGAAGAGGTTTAAGCTGGCAGTGATAAAATTTATATATATATATATATATATATATATATATATATATATATATATATGTATATATATATATATATATATATATATATATATATATATATATATATATATATATATATATATATATATATATATATATATCCATATGTGTATGTATAAAGACCGATAAAATAGATAGCTATCGAAACGGAAATAGGAAAAATATAAGAGATAGAAAAAAGATATAGAAAGACAGAGAAAGAGAGATATAGAGATAGAAAGTGTGTGTGTGAGTGAGAGAGAGAGAGAGAGAGGGAGAGAGAGAGAGAGAGAGAGAGAGAGAGAGAGAGAGAGAGAGAGAGAGAGAGAGAGAGAGAGAGAGAGAGAGAGAGGCTGTTCTTGTGAGGAGAGTAAGACTTGTTAACCTTTGACTGGGCACTCAGCCAACAAAACAACTTTGCTGCTTTGAAGACTGAAGACTGGATATGATGTGATTGAGTGTTGAATTTTCTTCTGATGCTTTCTTAAGAAAAGAATAATTTACCAGCATTACCCTTGCTTGATTTGAAAACTGTTTTCCATCACCCCATGCCTATCTTGCCGTTCTTACCTACCCCTCTCTACATCTTAACTTAGCGAACCAAACATTTATCGAAGAACCGCTGGTTATGGAATGTTGCCATTTGCTAATAGCAATATCTTGACCAAAAATTTTCTCTTACTACAAAGGTCAGTAGAGGACGAACACCCGCGGCTTTCAGTTGTTGGAGTTTTCTTCTGGTTGATTCATTAGAACTTGTTTTCATTAACGATTTCAGTCTCTGGGCAGAAACAGCTTGGTTTGTGTGTATAAGCACTTAATGAGTCAGTACTATGTATAATTGTTAAACACGAGGAAACTCACTGATCATCTGAATCAACGATCTATCTATCTATCTATCTATCTATCTATCTATCTATCTATCTATCTATCTATCTATCTATCTATCTATCTATCTATCTATCTGTCTGTCCGTCTGTCTTATATCTATCTACCTATTTCTCTTTAACCTACACCTTTCCCTTCCTTTCCTTTTATTTCCTCTCCAAATCTTTTAAGTATTCTACACCCAACTCTCCTCTTCACCTTATTTCCTCCCAGTCTCTTACTCATTTTTACACATTCTTTTTCTACTCCATCTTCCCACAACTATTCCTTCTTCGCTACATATTCTTCTCACGCCATATGTCGCTCTATCGTTTTTCTCCGCCATTCAATGCTATATATCACTTCTTTTTGCTTTTCTTTCGCCCATTACATTATTTTCCCTTTTCTTTTCTTACATTACTAAATTCCAATTCCAACTTTGATTCTTTCATTTACGACATATTAACACCCTTCTTTCTTTCTTTCTTTCTTTCTTTCTTTCTTTCTTTCTTTCTTTCTTTCTTTCTTTCTTTCTTTCTTTCTTTCTTTCTTTCTTTCCTTCTTTCTTTCTTTCTTTCTTTCTTTCTTTCTTTCTTTCTTTCTTTCTTTCTTTCTTTCTTTCTTTCTTTCTTTTTCCCTTGTCCCTTTTTATCTTTTCATTTCTTTCTTTTCTCTGTCTCTTATCCTATCTATCTATCTATCTATCTATCTATCTATCTATCTATCTATCTATCTATCTATCTATCTATCTATCATCTATCCTACTCTCCCTCTCCCTCTCTGACTGACTATCTTTCTCTCAAACACATCTATTATTCTCTTGCTATTGTTTATCCCCTTCACATGTCGTCTGCCCAGTGAAATTAGTGTAAGAAAGATTTCTCTGTATCGTTGAATTAACGAGATTCTTTTCTCCCGTAAGAGAGTATTTTTATCACAGTTTGTTAGCTAGTCTCTAATGAGTTGCCTCATCGTTTAAATTGCTTCAATAAAGTTTCCAAATCAAAGAATCGAAGATATTATCGCTTTCAAGCTCCAATCTTTAATTAATTGTATTGTCAATCTATTTTAGATTAATAAACTTATATAAGTTTAAAACACGTTACATTCGCTACTTTCTAAAGAACCAGATTCTTGTAGTAACTTCTTTCTTATTATAGCATAATTTCAAACTTTATGGAGGTTGCAGTCTGAACAAAGTAAATAGCACAAACGAAAATACAGGTACAACACCGAAATTAATGAGCCAGCACCTCTTTTTATCCGGATATAGTTGTGTGTCTGAGTAAGGAGGGCAGTGAAGATCCTTGCTGGTACTTCCACCAACCGAAATGGAAGACTACTGAGAGACACCCTGCTGGAGGTGAACTTGATAGCGACCAACTTAAGGTTTAGGAAGAATCCGGGGAAGATGTGGACCTACATCTCAGATATGCACCTGTCCAAGTCCCAGATTGATTTCATTCGTAATAGTGTTCTGAACACAGAACCAGACAACTATTTCAGTACACTGGGTAGTGACCACCGGCTTGTCCGGGTGAGCTTAATAAAGAGCAAGGCTCAGACCCGGAGAGCAATCTATGACTGGGGAGCTTTCAAGGAAAATGATAAGCTACAGAAGAGGTTCACAGTGGAAGTGAGGAACAGGTTCAGTGCTCTGTGTGGAGAGACAGAGGAGAGAGAGATTGGATGGATTGAGGAGAGTGTGACGGGCACTTCACCAATGCAGTGGCGGAAGCAAGTGAGACCCTGGTGCCGAGGAGAAATTACAAAAGGAAGCACGTCCGCTCTGCAGACCCAAAAGTGTGTGCAGCCAGAGAACACCTGAAAGCTGCCAAGGATCAATTCTATGCTGATCCTACAGAGGAGAGGATGGAGACTGTGGAGGTGATGAGGGAAGAACTCTGTACTGCTTACACTGAGGCCAGAGAGGAGGCACTGATAGAGAAGATCAGAAGTGTGGAGAGAGCGGTTGACAGGTCTGGATGTAAGGAGAGCTGGATGATCATCAACGAGATCACAGGAGGAAGAGAAGGTGTTCGAGTCAGATCCAGGGAATAGGGCCCGAGGATAGGAAGAGGAAATGGCTAGACCATTTTAGGACCCTACTAGGAGAGCCATCCTCCACAGCCCAGAGCACTGGGGAGATCAGGCGGCTGTTTGAATAACTGGATATTGAGACAGATCCCTTCACCAGAGAGGAGCTTCAGAGAGCCAAGAAGAAGATCAAGGAGGGCAAGGCTCATGGAGAAGATGGAGTGGCATCAGAGGTGATGAAGAGGTGTGATTTTGATGATATCATCCAGGGGTTCTGTAACCAGGCACTGGAGAAAGGAGTTGCCCCGAATCAGTGGAGGATCAGTAACATCGTCCCAGTGCCAAAGAAGGGAGATCTCTCTAACACCAACAACTACGGGGGGATCTCACTGACATCACTTGTGGCAAAGACCCTCAACAGGATGATTCTTAACAGGATCCAGCCTGGGATGGAGAAGAAGCTCAGGGACAACCAGAACGGCTTCAGAGAGGGTAGATCAACCACCAGTCACATCCTGATGCTGAGGAGGATATTAGAGGGAGCTAGAGTAAAGTGCCTTCCTTCGGTCATGGTTTTCATTGACTTTAGGAAGGCCTTTGTTTCTGTGGACCGTCACTGCCTGATGAAGATCTTACAGGCTTATGGAATCCCCAAGAAGATAGTGGACCTGATATCACTGCTCAACACCAACACCAAAGCCCAAGTCATTACACCTGATAGGATGACAGAGTTCTTTGAGATACTGGCTGGAGTGCTCCAGGGAGATACATTGGCTCCTTACCTTTATCATCGTAGTGATTATTGTATGCGCCTTGCACTGGAGAAACACCAGGACTCTGGCTTTACTGTAGCACCGGCTCAGAGCAGGAGAGTTAAGGCTAAAAAGATATCAGATGCTGAATTTGCCGACGACATAGTTTTGGTGGCAAATACAGTGAAGGAGGCAGAGGATTTGATGCAGGAGGTTGAGAATATGTCGATGAGTGTGGGGCTGAGAATGAATGAGACTAAAACAAAATATCTGGTAGAGAATGTTGAGAAGCCAGAGGGGATCACTAATGTAAGCAGGAAGCCGCTAGAATTGGTTGAGGACTTCCTGTATTTGGGAGCAAGATACGGAAGATGATGTGGTTGAGAAGAAGAGCAAAGCCTGGGCGGCGTGCCACAGCTTGAGATCGGTGTGGAAGTCGGACCTTCGTAAAGACCTGAAAATCCGCCTCTTCATTGCTGTAGTGGAGTCTGTGCTGCTGTACGGGTCTGAGACTTAGACACTGACCAAGAAACTCACCCAGATGGTGGATGGGTGTTACACGAGAATGCTGAGGATGGCTCTGAACATTAATCAGTATACACTGAGGATGAAAAACTCAGAGCTGTATGAGAGCCTCCCAAACGTCAGCTCAAAAGTGAAACAGAGGAGACTGAGGTTAGCTGGACATTCTCACCGACATCCAGAGTTGACATTACACTCAGTTCTCCTGTGGGAGCCCCTACATGGACACACTGGAAGAGGAAGACCAAGGTTAACGTATGTTGATGCCCTAAGGACAGGCACTAGCC
>OZ024740.1:266251817-266281817 GCA_964016885.1 Eledone cirrhosa | reverse complement strand
GCATCAGGTCAAATGTGAGCATTTGGTGGGTACTAACGGGATTCTTAGAAGATGAGGACACAATCCTTTCGATAGGCGAATCCACCGGGGGCGTATTCGGCGGCAATAGCCTTGAAGTTCTGGTCCAAATGAGACCAGAACGGATAGCAAGAATATCGCAGCGTGTGTCCCTGGATGGAGTTGCCTTCATAAAAATTTCTGTTGAGGGCAGGCGGCGTAGACCAGTTCTTTGACGCGAAGCACGAGGGCTGCGTTGTCAGGAGTAAAATACGTGCTCTGGGTAACGAGGGAGCCAAAGCTGTTAGCTGGGTTCGAGTGACAGAGGCAAAAAGTGGAAACAAGTCCACGATTCGGTCTTTGAAGGACCAGGATGGACGCGTGATCCTTGAACCTGAGCGGATGTGCGCGGCCTTTCAACGGCGCTTTGCACGATGTTCAGGAGGGGCGGTGGGGCGGGTGAGACCATGGATTTCGGTCCATACCTCGACGGTCTGCCACTGCTCTCGGACGGGGAGGCGGAGTTCTGCGAAAGGCCGATTTCAGCCGCTGAGATAGGGGAAGCGCTGAGCCAATGCGGCAAACGCAAATCTCCCGGTCTCGATGGTCTACCATACGAACTTTATAAAGCGATGCCGGACTTGTTCTCTAATCTCCTCGAGGCGGTCTACTGCAACTGGCAACAGAACAGGAGAATTCCCAGTTCTGTGACCAAGGTCGTAGTCACGCTGGTGAGGAAGGAGGAGAACAAGGGGGATGACATAGATAACTTCAGGCCCATAACTCTGCTAAACACAGAGTTAAAGATTTTGGCCAAGGTGTTAGCGAAGAGGTTGGCGCTTGTCGTCGGGAACCTGGTGGGAGAAGCGCAGACATGCGCAATCCCGCCCAGGTCCATACACGACAACCTCCACCTCATGCGATACATTATAGAGAGAGTAGGGAACGAACCCGGCTTTGGTGGGGCTCTGATCAACTTGGATCAATCTAAGGCGTTCGATAGGGTCGACCATCGGCACCTGGATGCGGTGCTCGCAGCGACAGGCTTCGGACCCGTTTTCAGGGGCTGGATTGCTGAAATGCACAGCAGCAACACCTGCTCGAGGGGCAAGGGGAACGGCTACCTCTCGGAGCCGTTCCAAATCGCGCGATCCATCTGACAGGGATTCCCTCTTCCCTCCCCTCTGTATGTGCTGGCTCTCGAGCCACTACTGCAGAAGTTGGAGCTGGAACTGGGATTGCGGAAAGCGGTGTCGGCCTACGCCGATGACGTGACAGTAATAGTGTCGTGCGCCTCGGAAATCGGGCAGATCGGCACATTACTGGAGGAATACGAAAGGTTTACAGAAGCCAAGCTGAACCGGGACAAGTCCGTCGGTTTGCAACTCGGAACGTGGAGAGGCAAACCGATGCCATCCGACGGCGTCCTCGTACGCTGGACGGAGGGACCGGTGAAGCTGCTCGGGTCTGGTTCGGACCGGACCTCCAGGTGGAGAAAAAGTGGGACGAGGTAACAGGCAGGGTGTTTGCACTCGACCAGAAGTGGGCCGAGTGCAAACTATCCTTGAAAGGTCGAGCGGAGGTGGCGAACACTTATATAGCGTCCGTCATTTACTACCGCTTGACCGACGTGCCTTGCCTAGCGAAAACGCTCGCCAAAATGGAACGCGCGCTCTTCCAATTCCTTTGGAAGAAGCGGGCCCCTTTAGTGAGAAGATCCATCTGCTGTCAACACCCTCCGAACGGAGGGCTGGGGATGCCGTGACTGACGGTGCGTAGACACGCATTAAGGCTACGGTACCTCCAGGTATTCCTCACCGGTCAGCCGGTGTGGGCCCCTTTTGTGAGGCGAGCCTTTCCGAGACTCGTCTCACTCACCGAGCTGCAATCCTGGGTCAAGCAAAGACCGAGAAAAATGGGCGACTGGCACAATGAATGTGCCCAGGCGCTCACAGCCCTCTGGCAAGCGGATCCGGCATTCAATGGAGACTCAACCTCAACATTCTATAGAGGGTTGGTGCGCAGCAAGTGCGACACGCTCTCGGAGAGGCTCTGGGAATGGAGGAAGACAAGCTAGCCAGTCTGTTCAATAGTACGTTTGGCCCGGGACCGATGGACAATTTCCAAAAGTCTCTGGCTTGGCAGTGCTACCGAGGACCTCTACCCGTTCGGGAGAAGCTCTACAGACACGGGCGCCCGAGTAGGGACCCCTCGAAGAAGATCTGTCCGAGATGCGTGGGTGACGAGGAAACCGTCGTACACGCATTCGTACACTGCCCGGGCGTTGCTGACCTGTGGGGCTATGTGGAACGACTACTGTCGCGAGTGGGACCAATCCGGTTGACCACCGAGTACATTGTCACAAGCAAACCGCCCCCCCTTCAAAAACGAAGGAGAGGCGGTTTTCCTCTGTGTGATAGCTATGGCGAAAGAGGATGTATGGTGGACGAGGTTGAAAGGGTTGAGGTCAGACACTTTTCTCTCCGGCCAACAACTGGTCCTTTTTTTTCAAGTACCATTTTAGAAGAAGGATCAGAATCAAGAGAGAGGTGCTGTACCCCAGCATGTTTTATGAAAGGTGGGTGAAAGTTTCGAGAATGGCCCGAGTGAATGGGCCTTCTCTCTATATCAGCCTGTAGGTGAGAGAGGAGAAGAAAGAGGAGAGGAAGGGAGCACCCGCTCTTTGTGCTCCTGAGGAGGAGGGTTGCACATTTTTTCGGTGCGACCCACGTCAACGCCCCCTCCCTATTGAGGACTTCGATTGTTGAATTTTATTTGTTATATGTTTTTACACGTCCTTTGAAATGTATGTAAACTCCCCCCTTGTATTTGACGCAATCTTTGATGCCCTGGTGGCAAATAAATATAGTTATCTATCTATCTATCTATCTATTTATCTATCTATCTATCTATCTATCTATCTATCTATCTATCTATCTATCTATCTATCTATCTATCTATCTATCTATCTATCTATCTATCTATCTATCTCTCTCTCTCTCTACCAGACGTGTGTAACTTCGCGGAGAAGTTTCCGTTATTTTATGTAAGAAAAAAACGTGATTTTTCAGTTAAATTTTATATTATTGTGTAAATTGACCCCCCCCCCCCGTCTGCACCTTCAGATGGTGGGTCAACTCATTTTCGCCCCTACAGGGGCGAAATATTCGTTTCAACGATAATGGTGGTGGAGAGTCGGTAAGACTACAGAGCTCGCAGTCAACATCGTCTTCTTCCCTAGATACTATGGTGATGGAAAGACGAAATGAAAATGTAAAAACAAATTCATATCCAGACAACACAAATGACAACAAAAATAACAATGACACCAATAATGATGATAAAAACAACAATGACAACAGCAAGAAAGACAAATATAAAGACAACACCAATAACACCAGCATCAAAGACAACAACAACAACAACAACAACAACACCAACACCAACACCAAGGAAAATACGAATAATATAAACATCAGTGACAACAAGAATAACAACAACAATAACAACAATAATGACAACACCACCAACACGGATAATTCCACAAAGAAACCAAAAATCTCCTTTGCACAGACAGTTAAAAAAAAGGAGGAACTGACATATCTCGACATAACAAATGCCGAACAACTTTTAAAGGACGCTAGGAGATATGTCACTTTCGAAAAAAATGGTGCTTTCAGCATCAATTCTCCGGTAGAAATTCGCAAGGAAACTGCTCTCAAAACGATAGTTTTTAGGACAGTTTCTAATTCTACCCGAAAACCAGTCCAATTGTCACAGAAAGAAATTGAACTGGTTTTCAAAAATTCAATGAATGATATTGCATTCATTCAAAGAAGCAAACTTTTTGGGAGTATTTCGGTACTCACGAAGGATCAATTGACGGCCCAAAATTACTCTGTGTCGCCAATTGTATCCAACCTGTATACCTCTTCCCCTACATGCATGGGAAAAAGGACATAGAAGATTAAAATCACGAGTGTCACACCAAAGGTGAACATATGGTGGATACTGTGCGGCTTCATCAATTTTGATGAAGACAGAATACTGTCAGTAGGAAAGTCCCCCAGAGATGTATTCAATGGGACTAGCATTGGAGTTCTGGTGCAAATGAGCCCAGAGCGAATAGCTATGATCCCACAACGTGTACTCCTGGACGGACTCACCTACATAAACTTTTCGGTTGAGGGTAGGCGGCCTTCATGTTACCATTGCTTTAGCAGGGGTCACCTGAGGGCTTCCTCTCCTAAATTAATGAATAAAAAAAAGGCTCTTCTGCCGACACCCATCAAAATAACACAACCACCAACACCACCACAACAACAACAACACCAACACACAAAAATAACCACAACAAACAGAGTCCCACCCAACCCCACTCCACCTAAAACCACTGCAAAATCACATACAGACACAACAGCTCCCCAAGACATACCCCTCCCCAATCACACAGACGATACAACAGATGAGGCTATCTCGCCACCACCCAGTGAAGACGAGGGAGAACCCCATCGCTCGAAAAGAAAGAAAACACATCACAAAAGCAAAAAACCAGCAAACACTACCACAAACATACAACCACCAACACAAACAACAAAAGCATCACAAACAAAACCCCTGCCTCCTGAAAACAAAATACCTACAACAAAACGAAAGCACACACAAGAACTACAGACAAAAACAAACACAACACAAGAAAATTACACTTACACTTACATAAACACTGAAAACAAAACACTAATGGAGACCATCACGAACGACCCTTCGGTGAAAACCGAAGGGAAAACTTTCGCCCACTCTATTAAAAATAACAAAAAACTGAACCTATAACTGATTAGGGTCCTTATACAAACTTATAGGTCCCTAAAAGAAACATTTGAGAAGGATGTGGGGAATTCCTGCGTGAAACCACTTAACCGCGTCCTTCTCAAATGTCTCCCCAGCCAAGACACCCCAATCCCACCAGACCCCACCCCACCAAACATCTCCGTCCCCACCCCGCCGGAAACCACCACCCATCCAGACAACCCCTCCAACACCCCCATGGAAATCGTGCGGCCTGGTCCCCAGGAGACGAAGGGTGAGTGATCTCTTTTTCTCTTTTAACTTTTCAGCACCAACATGGCCAATATAAGAGTTGGATGTGTGAACGTACGCAACCTGGGGATGCCTTGGAAACAGGGCAAACTCTTAAACGACCTCAGGTCGCACAGTATAGATGTGGTAGCCATTTGCGAGTCCAGGATCCACAGTGAGAGGCAGCTGGCCCCCATCTTCGATGACTTTGAGATCTACGCATCTCTCTGTCAACCGGGGGGTGGGGCGGAGTTGCCGTTTTTCTGCGGAAACACCTGGGCCTCGTAACACAGACGGTACATCTGGACCCGGAGGGTCGACTGGTGGTCCTAGACGTTGACGGTACTGAAGGTGGAGCCTTCAGGCTGGTGCATATGCCCCATCCGTGACACCGCGGCTAGACTTCTTCAAACGTCTAGAGACTTTTCTGGGAACGTCCCGCTCCTTGCTTTTAGTGGGGGACTGGAATGGAATCCTAGATGCACGTTGGGACTATGTGGGAGCATGTCCCGATAAAGGGGGGTGTAACAGCCTCAAACAGTTAATCGACCGATTTGACCTGGCCGATAGATATCGACTAGATTTTCCGACTGCACCACTGTGAACGTGGAGTAATCGTAGCGGAACATCTAGATCGTACCTAGATAGGGTTCTAGTTAGAAATAAGGATAGGGACATGTTAAGCTGTCCACAAATGTTCATGGTTGTCTATTCAAATCACAAACTAGTGACCTGCATGGCCAACCTTGATAGAACCCATAGACAAGGACCCGGCTACTGGAAGCTGAACTTGTCGTTACCGACAAGCAAAGCCTACAATAGACGGATTAACACTTTAGTTAAACAGCACTTGACAGGGGCCATTGTCAACAACAGATGGTGGTATTCTCTCAAGAGGGCAGTTAGATTAGACTCGTTAGTTTTTAGTAAAGAATTAGCGTTAGATAGAAATAGAACCGAGAAAGAACTGGTAGATAAAGTAGAAGAGGCAATTAGAAGTGGCAACGTAGCCAGCGTGCTAGCAACGAGAACGGCTTTGGACCAGTTCTTCGACGCAAAACACGAGGGCTGCGTCGTCAGAAGCAAAATACGTGCTCTGGGAAACGAGGGAGCCAAAGCTGTTAGCTGGGCTCGAGTGACGGAGGCAAAAAGTGGCAACAAGTCCACGATTCGGTCTTTGAAGGACCAAAACGGATGCGTGATACGTGAGCCGAAGCAGATGTGTGCAGCCTTTCAGCGGCACTTTGCTCAACTGTTCGGGCGGGGCGGCGCGCCGGGAGGGGCTATGGATTTCGGTCCATACCTCGACGGCCTACCGCGACTCTCGGACAACGAGGCAAAGTTCTGCGAAAAGCCGATTTAAGCCGCTGAGATAGGGGACGCGCTGAGCCAATGCGGCAAACGCAAAGCTCCAGGTCTCGTCGGTCTACCCTACGAATTTTATGTAGCAATGCCGGACTTATTCTCCGGTCTCCTGGAAGCCGTATACTGCAACTGGCAACAGAACGGGAGAATTCCCAGTTCTGTAACCGGGGGCGTAGTCACACTAATCAGGAAGGAGGAGAATAAGGGGGATGACATAAGAAACTTCCGGCCCATAACTCTGCTAAACACAGAGTTACAGATTTTGGCCAAGGTGTTGGCAAAGAGGCTGGCGCTTGTCGTCGGGAACCTGGTGGGAGAAGCGCAGACATGCGCAATCTCGACCATGTCCATACACGACAACCTCCACCTCATGCTATACATGATAGAGAGGGTAGGGTGTAAACCCGGCTTCGGTGGGGCCCTGATCAACTTGGATCAGTCTAAGGCTTTCGATAGGGTTGACCATCGTTACCTGGATGCGGTGCTCGAGGCGGCAGGCTTCGGACCCGTGTTCAGGGGCTGGATTGCTGCAATGCACAACAGCAATATCTGCTCAAGGGTCAAGGTGAACGGCTACCTCTCGTAGCCGTTCCATATTACGCGATCCATTCGACAGGGATGCCCTCTCTCCTCCCTTCTGTACGTACTAGCTCTCGAGCCACTACTGCGGAAGTTGGAGCTATTGCAGGGCATCACTCTGGAACCGGGACTGCGGAAAGCGGCGTCTGCCTACGCCGACGACGTGACAGTAATGGTGTCAAGCGCCTCGCAAATCGAGGAAGTCGGCACCTTACTGAAGGAATACGAAAAATTCACAGGAGCGAAGCTGAACCGGGACAAGTCCATCGGTTTGCAACTCGGATCGTGGAGAGGCAAACCGATGCCTCCCGATGGCGTCGTCGGACGCTGGACGGAAGGACCGGTAAAGCTGCTCGAGGTCTGGTTTGGTCCAGACCTCCAGGTGGAGAAGAACTGGAACGAAGTGACGGCCAAGGTGTTTGCACTCACCCAGAAGTGGGCCGAGTGCAAACTATCCTTGAAAGGTCGAGCGGAGGTGGCGAACACTTTTATAGCGTCCGCCATCTTCTACCGCTTGACCGTCGTGCCTTCTCCAGCCAAAACGCTCGCTAAAATGGAACGCGCCCTCTTCCAATTCCTTTGGAAGAGGCGGGCTCCTTTGGTGAGAAGATCCATCTGCTGCCAACCCCCTTCTAACGGAGGGCTGGGGATGCCGTGGTTGACGATGCGTAAACACGCGCTCAGGCTGCGTCATCTCTACGTATTCCTCACCGGACAACCGGTGTGGGCCCCGTTAGTGAGGCCTTCCCACGACTCGTCTCGCTGACCGAGCTGCAGTCCTGGGTCAAGCAAAGACCGAGGAAAATGGGCGACTGGCACATCGAATGTGCTCAGGCGCTCACAGCCCTCTGGCAGGCGGACCCGGCGATCAGTGGAGACTCCACTTCATCATTCTATAGAGGGTTGATCCGCAGCAAGTGCGACGACGCGTTCGGTGAAACTCTAGGCGTAGAGGAAGATGAACTGGCCAGTCTGTTCGGTAGGACTTTCCGCCCGGGACCGATGGACAACTTCCAAAAGTCCCTGGCTTGGCAGTGCTACTGAGGAGCTCTACCAGTTCGAGACAAGCTCTACAGACATGGGCACCCGGGCAGGGACCCTGCAAAAAAGATCTGTCCGAGGTGCGTGCGAGACGAAGAAACCGTCGCGCATGCATTCATACACTGCCCGGGCGTCACTGACCTGTGGGGCTATGTAGAACGACTATTGTCGCGGGTGGGACCAATCCGGTTGACCACCGAGTCCATTATCATGATCCAACCGCCACCCTCCTTCAAAAACGAAGGAGAGGCGGTTTTCCTTTGTGTGACAGCTATGGCGAAAGAGGTTGTATGGTGGACAAGGTTGAAAGGGCTGAGGTCAGACACCTTTCTCTCCGGCCAACAACTGATTCTTTTTTTCAAATACCACTTTGGAAGAAGAATCAGGATGGAGAGAGAGGTGCTGTACCCCAGCAAATTTTATGAAAGGTGGGTGAAAGTGGCGAGAATGGCCCGAGTGAATGGGCCTTCTCTCTATATCAGCCTGTAGGTTGAGGAAAAGGAGGAGGAGAGGAAAGGAGTACAAACTCTTCGTACTCCTGGAGATGAGGGTTGCACATTTTTTCGGGGGTATGTGTTACCCATATAAACTGTTTCCGGCTATTGGGGAAAATCGACTAACTTTTTAAATTGCATTTGTGATAACATTTTACACGTTGTTATTGTATGTAAACTTCCCCCTTTGTATTTGTCCCCTTCTTTTGTGTCCCCGTGGCTAATAAAGAAACATATCTATCCATAGTAAGGATCAAACTGCCAGCCTTTTTCAAAAACGTAAGAGAGGCGGTTTTCAAACTTGGGTCAGTTTATCTTCATGACTTGTTCTTTCGATCTCACTCGATAAACCCGCCATTGGCTTTGATGACGGCCTCAAGGCGCCCTCGTATATATATATATATATATATATATATAAAGATGAAATCAAAAATGCAACTGGAGTCTTATTTAAAAATATATATATATATTTATTTGGTTCCTTTACCGGTTTCGCAGTTCTTCTGCTTTTCAAAAGTAGAGTTGAGATGGAGGGTTTGCGGGTTTTCTCACATCTCATGTGAGATGTGAGAGAAAAAAAAAATATTGACATACCCTTAAAAATGCAACCAGAAAGAGTGCCAGTAGACAATACCAATTATATCCACATTTCGGCAGATGGAGGGAGGCCACATTGTTTGAAATGCGCGAGCACATTGCATTTAAAGGCCTCTTGTCTCCTCTTACGAACCCCCCCCCCCCAAGTACTTTTACCAACACCAACTCCAAAACCACAACAACAACAGCAACACACAAAACAAGCAAACACACAAACAACAGAAAAAACACAAACAATTCCCCTGAAAAACACAGTCCCACCCCATCCCACTCCATCCAACACTACCACAATCACACACACAAACACACCATCACCACAAAACATACTCCTCCCACAATCCCTGATGACGATTCATCACCAGACGAGGCTACTATCCCCAAGTGAATATGAAGGAGAGCCCCGTAAATAAAAAAAATAAAAAAAACAGACACCACAAAGTTACAAAAACAACAATCACCAACACAAATACACAACCACCAACACAAATAACAACACAAACACCACCACAATCATCCCCCCCCTACCGGCAAAACAAACACCAACACCACCCACAAACACAAATGCCAACCATAAAAAGAAAACTACAAAATGAACAACAAACCAAAACAACACAACAAAAAAAACAAACAACAATACACATACATTAACACAAACAACGAAAACCTAATGGAGGTCATCTCCCAAGATCCCAAAGTAGAAACTGAGAGGAAAACTTTTGTAAAAGCAGACTCTCAACCACACCTAAAACTAATAAGGGTTTCGATAGAGACCTATCAGACATTGAAGGAAAAGTGTTCACAGGACGTTGGCAACCCCTACCAAAAACCAATAAACCGTGTCCTGTTGAAATCTTTCCCTACCTACCTCACCAGAACTGAAATCGAGATTGAACAACTCGATCTCCAGGAAACGAAAAGGTAAGTGCACCTTTTCGTCCTTTTTGCCAACTCTTCTCCACCAACATGGCTGACTTACGAGTTGGAAGCGTGAATGTGCGTGGCCCAGGGATGCCCTGGAAACAGGGCCAACTTTTAAACGACCTTAGGTCACACGGTATAGAAACCAGGATCAACAACAGGCAGCAACTAACCTCATCTTCAATGACTTTGAGATCTACGCATCTCTCTGTCATCCGGGAGGTGGAGGGTGAGTGACTGTCATGTTTCGGAAAAACTTGGATATCGAAGTACAGCAAGTACACTTGGACCCGAAGGGTAGACTGGTAGTCCTAGACGTGAACAGTATTGGAGGTGGAGCCTTCAGACTGGTGGCCGTTTATGCCCCGACCGGGCAATGACAATCGCGGCTAGACTTCTTTAAGCGTCTGGAGTCTTTTCTGGGAACGTCTCGCTCCTTACTTTTAGTGAGGGACTGGAATGGTATCATAGATGAACTATGGGACTATGTGGGAGCATGTCTCAGTAGAACGGGGTGCAACAGCCTCAAAAATCTAATCGGCCAATTCCAACTGGCCGATAGATATCGACAAGATTTCCCAACTGCACCACAGTGGACGTGGGCAAACCGCAGCGGGACATCTAGATCGTATCTAGATAGAGAAGAGGACTAGAAGATGTTAAGCTGTCCACAAATTCACATGGTTGCCTATTCAGATCACAAACTAATCGTCTGCATAGTCAACCGTGATATAATACATAGACAAGGACCTGGATACTGAAAGCTGAACGTGTCGTTGCCGGCACGAAAAACCGACATTGAACGGATAAGTAGATTAGTTAAGCAAGAGTTGACGGGAGCCATCGTCAACAATAGATTGTGGTACTCTCTCAAGAGAGCAATTAGAGTAGAATCGATAGGGTTTAGAGTTTAGAGAATTAGCTTTAGAGAAAAACAAATCAGAAACAGAACTAGTAGCCAAGGTAGAAGAGGCGCTTAGGAGTGGCAACGCAGCTAGAGTGTTAGCATCGAGAACGGCACTGGACCAGTTCTTCGACGCGAAACACGAAGGCTGCGTGGTCAGAAGTAAATCACGTGCTCTAGGAAACGAGGGAGCAAAAGCTGTTAGCTGGGCCCGAGCGGCGGAAGCGAAAAGTGGCAACAACTCCACGATTCGGTCTTTGAAAGACCAAAACGGACGCGTGCTACTTGACCCCAGGCAGATGTGCGCGGCCTTTCAGCGGCACTTTGCCCGACTGTTTGAGCAGAACGACAGTGCACCGAACGGGGCAATGGACTTTGGTTTATACCTCGACGGCCTGCCGCGTCTCTCGAGCATGGCCGCCGAGTTCTGCGAAGGACCGATCACAGCCACTGAGATACGGGACGCTCTGGGCCGCTGCGGGAAGAGCAAGTCACCCGGTCTAGATGGTCTACCCTATGAGTTTTACATAGGCATACCGGACTTGTTCTCTGGCGTTCCGAAGCCGTATACTGCAATTGGCAGCAGAACGGGAGAATTCCCAGTTCTGCAGGCAGGGGCGTAGTAAAACTGATCAGGAAAGACGAGAACAAGGGGGACGAAATAAACAATTTCAGGCCCATAACTCTGCTCAACACAGAATTAAAGATTTTGGCCAAGGTGCTAGCAACGAGGCTGGCGCTTATCGTCGAAAACCTGGTAGGGAAAGCGCAAACGTGTGCAATCCCGACCAGGTCCATACACGACAACCTCCACCTCTTGCGTGACGGTAATGGTGTCGAAAACCTCGGAAATCGAGGTAATCGGCAACCTATTACAGGAATACGAAAGGTTCACAGGAGCAAAACTGAACCCGGACAAGTCTGTCGGTTTGCAACTCGGAACGTGGAGAGGCAAACCGATGCCGTCCGACAGCGTCGTCGGACGCTGGACGGAAGGACCGGTGAAATTGCTCGGTGTCTGGTGCGGTCCATACCTCCAGGTGGAGAAAAACCGGAACGAGGTCATGGCCAAGGTATTTGCGCTCACCCAGATGTGGGAAGAATGCAAACTGTCGTGCCTTGTCCCCGGGAATACCTCACCAAGATGGAACGCATGCTCTTCCAGTTCCTGTGGAAGAAGCAGACTCCACTGGTGAGGAGATCCGTCTGCTGTCAACACCCTTCCAACGGAGGGCTTGGAATGCCGTGGCTGATGATGCGCAAACATGCGCTGAGGCTGAGGCATCTTCAGGTATTCCTCACCGACCAACCGGGCACCGTTTGTGAGACAGGCCTTCCCACAACTTGTCTCGCTGACGGAGCTGCAGTCCTTGGTCAAGCGAACACCGAAGAAGATGGGCGCCTGGCACATTGAATGCGCCCAGGCGCTCACAGTCCTCTGTCAAGCGGGCACAGCAATCAGTGGAGACTCCACTTCGACATTCTATAGAGGGTTAGTACTTTACAAGTGCGACGACGTGCTCGGGGAAACTCTAGACGTCGAAGACGATGAGCTCACCAGTCTGTTTGGTAGGATTTTCCGCCCGGGACCTATGGACAACTTCCAGAGGTCCCTGGCCTGGCAGTGCTACCGAGGAGCTCTACCCGTTCGAGATAAGATCTACAGGTACGGATGCCTCGGAAGGATCTTTCCAAGAGGACGTGTCCAAGATGCGAGCATGACATTGAAACCGTCTTGCACGCAATTGTACACTGCCCGGGCGTAAGCGATCTGTGGAACTATGCAGAACAACTGCTGTCGCGTATGGAACAAAACCAGTTGATTGCCGAGTTCATAGTAAGGATCAAACCACCAGCCTCTTTCAAAAACGAAAGAGAGGCGGTTTTCCTCTGTACAGTGGCTATGGTGAAAGAGGTTATATGGTGGACGAGATTGAGAGGACTGAGGACAGATGCCTTTCTCTCCGGACAACAATTGATTCCCTTCTTTAAGTATCACTTTAGAAGAAGAATAAGAGTGGAGAGAGAGGTACTGCACCTCAGTAAATTTACTGAAAGGTGGGTGAATGGAGCGAAAATGGCCCGAGTGATTGGGCCTTCTCTGTTTATAAGCCTGTAGGTTAAAGAAGAGAGCAAAAGGAAGAAAGGAGCACTTGCACAACACGCTCCTGAAGTTGAGGGTTGTTCTATCGACGGGGTATTAAACAACCCATTTGTGGCATCTCCCCCCTATTGGGGATATCGATTGTTATAATTGTTTGTTTTATATTTTTTTACACGACTGTATGTAAAATCCCCGGCATGTGTCTTTGTATTGTTCCTTTTTCTTGTGCGCCCTTGTGGCAAATAAAGAAATATATCTATCCACCGGTATCTCTCTCTCTCTCTCTCTCTCTCCACCTCTCTCTCACTCTCTCTCTCTCTCTCTCTCTCTCTCTCTCTCTCTCTCTCTCTCTCTCTCTCTCTCTCTCTCTTTCTTTCTCCCCTCTCTCTATTTAAGAAAGACAACAGTAAAGACCACAAGACTTTCAAGAAACACAACAAAAGAACAATAACGACAATAACAACACATTCAAGAAACATAATATCAACAAAAACCGCAAAACCACCTCAACAAATATAAAAATAACGAATTCAAGAAACCCCAGCACCTTAACCACCTCCACCACTATCACCACCACCACCACCACCACCACTACTATCACCACCACCACCACCACCACCACCACCATCACCAACACTACCACCACCACCACTACTATCACCACCACCACTATCACCACCAACACCACCACCACCACCAACACGACGACGACGACGACGACGACGACCACCACCACCACCACCACTATCACCAGCATGCCTACCACCACTACCACCACCACCACCACCACCACAACCACAAGTACCACCACCACCACCACCACCACCACCACCACCATCACCACCACCACTACCACAACCAACACAATATCACCACCACCGCAACCAACACTATCACCACCAACAACACTACCACCAGCACCACCACCAGCACGCCTACCAACACATCCGCAAACAACATAGAAATCAATGAGACTGACAACGAAAGAAAACAAGATATCAGCATATAGAGAAAAGCTTAGGAAGAATAAAGAAAAATAATAGATAAAGATAAATATAAAATAAAGAAACAAACAATTTATATATACATATATCAATATGTATATATAATATATATATATATATATATATATATATATATACATGCATATATATAAATATATATATATTATCTATATATATGTATATATATATGCTTATGTATATGTATAATATATATAACAATATACATATATATTATATATTATATTATATATATATATATATATATATATATATATATATATATATATATATATATATATATATATATATATATATATATATATATATATATATATATATATATATATATATAAATGAAAGGTATAGAAAATATTGTAGCAAGAAGCCAACAGTATTCCATAATATATAAGTGATTATAGCGTCAAAATGGGAAAAATAGTTAACGTAAGATGTGGGAAAAATAATTCAAACTCAACTCAAAAAGAATCAGGATATAGATTCATCCAACAGAATTTAGTGAAATCCAGGGAAAAATCAATAGAGCCTTAACTCATGATAAAATAAAGCTTAAAATACTCATCCTTCAATTTGGGACAACTACAAATGCTCTGTATAGTCTTGAAGACTATTTCACGAAAACTTTCAGTGAGATGGTCACGGTTGGAATTCGATCCTCAGCAGAGCTCAACTCGATAGCCAAATTTCTCACTGATTAATATGCCAAAAAGGGAATTAAAGCAGGCTAGTTTACCACCATGCGTGATTATGAAGATAAAACGCACATGTGGAAAGACAGGGCTGGTGACGATATATATATATATATATATATATATATATATATATATATATATATATATATATTTATAATTCACTTTTTATCACTATTTATCACTTTTTATCACTATTTATCTTACTGGTAATAAGGTAGTAATAAATTACTGACCTTCCCTGTTTATAGTTTAAAATATACATAACTATAAATAGTATCCTTAATATTATATATATATATATTTATTAAAATAACAGATTAAAGTTTAAGCAAAGAATCGCTGCTTTCACCCTTAACGGGATCTTCTGAAACACTTTCAGAAGATCCCGTTAAGGGTGAAAGCAGCGATTCTTTGCTTAAACTTTAATCTGTTATTTTAATAAATATTTGCTCTACGGTTCTTATATATTTGATATATATTTATCCTTATCGGGCCCTCTTTGGATTTTAGTCTTCAAATTTATTATTATAACTATATATATATATATATATATATATATATATATATATATATATATATATATATATATATATGTGTGTATATATATATAGGTATATATACATATGTGTGTATATATATACATATATATTCAACAGTCGATCGACTTTCGCAAAACGGACCGAGGAAACAATGTTTCCGGTGGTCTTTCCAATTACTAATACTATCTATCGGTCGCAACTCCAGACAGAAGGAGCAACGTGAAATAAAGTGTCTTGCTTCAATGCGCACTCTGAGTTCAAATACTGGTGTGGTCGACTCCACCTTTCATTCTCTTGAAGTCGATAAAATAGTACTAGTCCAGCAGTGGGATCGCTGGGTTTAAAAGTGCCCTAGAAACGCCGTATGACGGCGATCAATCTCCCCTTCCCCCTGGGGCTAGGTCGATTCAGCGGCGCCCAGCCCACACGATTTTCTACCATAGTTCACTATACTAGGTTAGATCTATTACACACTTTAGGGTTAAGGTTAACTAGACCCCGGGTGCCCAATTCACCCGCTTTATAGCTACAGCGGGGTTTTCTGGGCTTTCGACAGACTATTGTCTGGTGGTTTGGGCGTTGTTATGTATGTAGTATATTTTTTCTCTAAAACCGGACTTTGCTTGTGCTTAATTATAGTACCTTGCATTAGACCTAAATGCATGCTCATTATGTGATAGTCTGCTAATCCTGTTAGATACCCCTTTAATTATGGCATTTAGGACGGGTCTAGGGTGGTTGGAATTTGCATTCACGTATGTTAGTGTTTCATCTGGCTTGTGATAGGGTGAGAAGTATTTATTTTCCAAGTCCAGGGTTACGTCTAGAAAGTTAACCGTTTTATTATTTATGTCTATCGTTATGCTAAGGTTAAAGCTTTTGAAGAATTTATGTAGGTCTTTTCTCGTCCTTTCTATATTATGTTTTTTATATTCAATAGTGAACAGGCCGTCGTCACGGTATAGCCCGCCTTTGAAATGCGGGAATGTTTTATGCAGTTCATGGAGGAGGTAAAGTCCAACCATGTTAGTGACCTGCGCCGAATCGCTGGACCCCATTGTTACATCAAAGTAATTCGGCGTGTTCTTCCGGGTCCAAAGTTGGTCTTCGAAGAGGATGATAGTTCTCCGGGCAACAAGGATGATGTCAATTTGGGATTCAGTCATGTCACTATTTTACATAGCCAATATAAGGGCCTTATTTAGAAGGATGGGAGAGATCGAGGTATAGTATGAGTTGATATCGAATTGGATGAAATTCAGGGACTTATGGTTACTAATGCTTGAGAACCATTTAATGACCTCAGTATTCTCCCATAGGTCAAGGTAAATTTTACTTCGTATAACAGGGATAACGGCGTCCAAGATTTTCTTACTTATTATCCCTAAGTCAGACTTAGAGGGGCTAATGAGCCTATTTGAGGGGTTATTAAGGAAGTCCTGTTTGTGATCCTTCAGTGTGAATCTGGGTTGCTTAGAGGTGAAAGGGTGGGTATACCTTTCCAGGTACAGCATCTTAACGATTTCTAGCCCTTTCTTATTTATCTCGTCTAGGTTTACACACACATATATATATGTAGTAATAATAATAAATTTGAAGACTAAAATCTAAATTGTAATAAATATATATATGCATATTATATATATATATATATATATAAATATCGATATATATATATATATATATATATATATATATATATATATATATATATATATATATATAAATATCGATATATATATATATATATATATATATATATATATATATATATATATATATATATATATATATATATACATATATATAAATATCGATATATATATATAACAATATATATACACACACACACACACACACACACACACACACATATATATATATATATATATATACATATATATATTATCTTATTCTATATTTCGAGTAAGTATTTGCTTGTGTCCGTCGTTCCGTTCTTTTTTAACGAGAGATATTGTTTTTTCTTTAAAACGAAGAAATATTTCTAATCCACAGGTCGACTTAAAAGTATCGATTAATTTTACCTTAATAGCTTTACTTAACCTGAAGCCATTTTCAATGTAACACAAGAAACAAACCATTATATTGGAGGCTGTCAGTCAGCAATGTCAATAACCGGAAGCTATGCCACCAAAGACGCTTGAAATAAAATCTATTGCTGGAATTTAGAGTTGAGAAAACATGAAGGAAGAGGGAAGAAATAGAGAAGGAAGAAGGTAGAAGAAGAAGGAGAAGGCGAAGAAGAAGGAGAAGAAGGAAAAAGAAAACAAAGCAAAATAAGTAAATTATCAAAAAAAGCAAATAATTTAAACAATAATTCTGGTTAAAGTTTTACGAGTAAGTGTGTGTGTATGTGTGTGTGTGTGTGTGTGTGTGTGTATGTCTGAGAGTGTGTGTATGTGTATATATACATATATATATATATATATATATATATATATATATATATATATAAGTATGTATACGTACATACATATATGTATATGGACGTACAGTAGTATGTATATACATACATACATGCACACACATATATATATATATATGTACGTATGGATTTACCGAACATTTATTATAATGCTCGGTTTGTTTGTATACAAACAAACAGCCGGAATTATTAGCCGCACAGTGTTCGGCAACCATCGTTGCTCTTTTGTTCAACACTGACAAAGGAACGATGAACTAGTTTCTAGCTTATTAGCTGTCGTCAGCACCGTATACCTTCCTGTCAGTTGATTGAACGTTTGAAAGTATATACTTTCCGAATGCATATTAACGGCTGGGCAGCCTAATTTGCATATCGAGTGAGTTAGTCGGCCGGGCGTACCGAAAACGATAAATGGAAAAAATGAAATTTCATTTCTCACTCTTACTACGGCTGATACTTAAATATAAGTATGTATACGTACATACATATATGTATACAGACGTACAGTAGTATGTATATATATACATACATGCACATATATATATATGTACGTATGGATCCACGACAGCTAATAAGCTAGAAACTAGTTCATCGTTCCTTTGTCAGTGTTGAACAAAAGAGCAACGATGGTTGCCGAACACTGTGCGCCTAATACTTAGGGCTGTTTGTTTACAAACAAACCGAGCATTATAATAAATGTTCGGTAGATCCATACGTACATATATATATATGTGTGCATGTATGTATGTATATACATACTACTGTACGTCCATATACATGTATGTATGTACGTATACATACTTATATATGTGTATATATATATATATATATATATATATATATATATATATATATATATATATATATATATATACATACATATATATATAACATTTATACACACATATATATATGTACATATGATATTTATTTACCCCCACAATGGTTACCTAATCCTTATTTGTTTTGCTTTTATTTGTAGCAATTTTCCTGTCCCATATTGTCATCTAAATATTTCTTGTTTTATTTTGTGTGACTTCTTGTCCAACGTCCGTTGTGTTTTCCTCCCGATTAGCTATTCATAGATAACTCAGTGGTTTCTATCGATGCACTCTGGTGGTGAATAGTCTTATACAGGATATAAACTATAATGATTCCCACAAAGGCAGCTGATACCTGGGAACTGTCCATGTACTTGTCTCTTCCGAGTTTTCCGTTTCTATATTTCTCCCACGTGTTGTCTAATGATATATATAGATATATATATATCGTTTCTGAATTTTTTTAGAAGCAAGATTCTTTATCTGAATACGTGTGATGAAACCGATATTGTTATACTTTGGGAGGGTCATGTTGCCAATAAGAAACACACGCACCAGTTGCTTTCACTTCAATTTATTATAAATTAAATTTATAAATTTAAGAATTTATAAATTTCCGGTTGGTTGGTTGGTTCCACAACCAGACGATTGTTCATATATTGTCAAAGTTCTTTCGTCACACATTCTGTAACCTCTTCAGTGACTGGGATTCTTTTCTTTGTTTTTGTGCCTCTCCTTTGTTCTGTCCTACGCCATCTTGTTTTTGTGTGTGTTGTGTGCTTAGTTTGTGCATGTTTTACATCCGGGTGTCTGTGTGTGTTTATATTTGTTTATTTATTTGTTTATTTACATGTTACTGGTTGGTTGTTTGTTCTACGTGTGTGTGTGTTTTCATTTTGTCCTTAATTGTAAGTTGTGATGTTGTTGTTCCATTCATGTTTTCTATTTAATTTTGGTTGGAGTTCATTTATGTTTATTGCCTCTGTGATTTGTCTAAACATTGCGTCTTTTCTGTGTGTAGATTCTATTTTTATTTCTATGTTCTCTAATTTACCCTTATGTTCTATTTTAGCATGTTGGTGGAGTACAGATGATTCTTTTCTATCTTAGAGTTCTCGCCAGTGTTCATTTATCCATTCCCCTATACTACGAGCTGTCTCACCTATGTACACTATACTCTTATCTCTACATTGTCCTTCAGTACATCTTATGCTATATACTACATTTCTAGTTTTACAGTTAATATGGGGGCTTAGTTTACAGATTATACATTTCTTATCTATACAGGGAGGTCTTTGAAAAGGGTATGTATTGCTAATAAGTGTTTTTATAGAGGTACCTGGTCTTTCTACTATCTTAATATTGAGTTTATGTTTATCTAGGGCCCTTCTAAATGTGTAAGCTAATTCACCTCTAGGGGTTGTATCGATGAACATTACACTCTGGTATTTATTGCTATCATACCATGAGTTTATTCTATAACCGTATTCCTAGTTATTTCTATTCTATTCCAAAATTTACTTCTATACAAGGGTCAGGTCCCATTTGTATCATTATTTACCATTTTTTCCCATTTGGTTCTGGCTCCTCTATATACTCTGATTTTATCTCTCTGATTGTAACCAGAGAAATGCATACGGTGGATGAAGTGTTGTATGTGTCTCTCTAGTTCTTTGGGGTTGCACATGCGGAACACGTTTCTCATCACCCGTACCAAATCTGCAATCAGTATGTTGATTTTGGTATGGTCCGAAACAGCTGAGTTTCGGTGGATCAGATATTTGGAAGTCATGGGTTTAGCATAATGGGGATGGAGGATTTGTTTTTTGTTATTAATGGTATCTAACCAGAGCTCTGTGTCTAGTACAGGTAATCGATGGTTGGGGTGTTTGCTTGGGTAGTCTATAGTAACTCTAATACTCTGGTGGATGGAGTTAGCTATTTTCTGGATGCTTTCCATTGTGTTTTTCTCTAATTCCTGACTATTCTCTAGTGGGGGTGTTTTTACTACGATGTTTATATCATCAACCTAGCGGGAGTACATTATCAGGGTTAAGAGGTTGCTGTCTTCTAATTGTTCTTTAAGTTTAAGTTTAAGTCTATTGTCCCACCATACCATGAATAGGTTAGCTATGTCACCTGCAATGCTAACACCAATGGCTGCTCCCTCCTTTTGGGCATATGTTTTTCCATTAAATTTGAACATATGTTCCTTAAGGGTTAATTTTATACTGGCCCCCACCGCATGTGCAGACGGGAGTAGTAGTTGGCTTTGATAAGCATCAATAAATGCAGAAACAAGGCCTTGTCAGCTTTATCTCCCCCTGTTTGCTGAAATTAAAGTAAGTGAGTCTGTCACTACTCTAAAACAATAGCATAAGGTCTTCGAAATGCTTTTATTTAAGCATAAAGTGTATTGTAAAATACACTATATATACATTCATATATATATAGCTATTTCAGAGCACCAATTCTAATATATATATATATATATATATATATATATATATATATATATATATATATATATATATATATATATATATACATACATACATATATATGTGTTTGTGTCTATATTGTATCTGTATTTTTTACCGTTGGTCAGTCAATGGTAACATTGAGGACCGAATAAATTAAATTAACCGATATAAAAGACACAGAAGCGCAAACCAACCAAACAGTGAGTGTGTTCTGTTATTAATTCTGGCAATATTATTACACAAATATGACCCTCCCCAAGTATAACAATACATATATATATATATATATATAAGTTAAAACAATGAAATAAAAAATCAAGTCATTAGAAATATACTTTACTGCTTTACGATCGTTTCCAGGTGATGATAATACATCGTAACTATATTTCGATATCGATCTATGCAAGGTTAGTTACAAAATATCAGATAAAGAGAATATTTAAGAAGTGAAGTATATTTCTAATGACTTGATTTTTTATTTCGTTGTTTTAACTTATATCATGACTGTTTTCCTTTTAGGGATCTATAATATTTTCAACATATGGATTACATTGAGTTCTTCACGCAGACTAGACCCCACAACTTACCGTGGATATCTCTGTACACACACACACACAC
The DNA here is from genome assembly GCA_964016885.1 of Eledone cirrhosa. Classification (NCBI taxonomy): domain Eukaryota; kingdom Metazoa; phylum Mollusca; class Cephalopoda; order Octopoda; family Eledonidae; genus Eledone; species Eledone cirrhosa. The sequence continues at coordinate 266,260,121 of OZ024740.1, read as the reverse complement.
ACACACACACATATATATATATATACATATATATATATATACATATATATATATATATATACATATATTATATATAAATTATGAATATATATATGTATATATATACATATATATATATATGTATGTAGGTGTTTGTATATGTGCATATATGAATATATATGTGAGCATATGTATGTCTTCATGTACATTTGTACGCGCACCTGCATACGTGCGTATACATGTTTACATGCACATATTTACATGTATACATGCAAATATGTACATATATATATGTACATGTGTGTGTATAATTTTCATACATTATATTCTGATTTACGCATGCATCCACACCGGTTAGCACATACTTATGTATGAGCCTAAATCCGAAGATATTATTATAGGGCGGTGAATTGGCAGTATCGGTAGAGGGTCGGATATGCTTTCCAGCATAGTTACATCCCTTTAAGATTTGAGTTCAATTCCCGCCGAGGTTAACTTTGCTTTTCATCCTTACGGGGTCGATAAAATAAAGTACCAGTAATGTACTGATTTATTGCTGGCCTTGTGCCAAAAGTAGAAACAATTATTATCACCTTTACTATTACTAATTTTATGTTTAATCCTTTTACACTAGTTGGAAATTATTCGGTTATTCTAAAAAGAATATTAGTCTCCCGATCTTTGGAAAACAAGAATGTGTTCTTCTGGCTCCACATAATGACATCATTCTCCTTATATACATTTTACCCATTTCAAGACAACGTTTTCACGCACTACCGTTATGTCTTACTGTTTTCTAAATATTTTGTTCGTAATGTTTTTGAAATATTTACTTCCGCGTCTACAGATTAATTTTTTAATTTTTCTCAGTTGCAGATGATCCCACTGAGAGTGAAACCAGAAATTCTTTGCATAAACTTTTAACCTGTACTAATAATGAATATTTGATCTACGGGTTTATATATAAAGCCCTTATCTAGTCGTCTTTGGATTTTGGTCTTTGTATTTATTATTACTCTCTCTCCCTCTCTCTCTCTCTCTCTCTCTCTCTCTCTCTCTCTCTCTCTCTATATATATATATATATATATATATATATATATACATATATATATATATATATATATATATATATATATATATATATATATAGAGAGAGAGAGAGAGAGAGAGAGGCACACACACATATATATATACACACACATATTTATAAATATGAGAGAGAGAGAGAGAGAGAGAGAGAGAGAGAGAGAGAGAGAGAGAGCGAGAGAGAGAGAGAGAGAGAGAGAGAGAGAGAGAGACAGAGAGAGAGAGAGAGAGAGAGATGTAGATATAATGTTTAGATCTTGTGACCTTCGTAATCAACAAGGGAGGCAGAATTCAATATTCAAAATGGAGAATATATATATATAGATAGATAGTTATACACACACACACACACACACACACACACACACACACACACACACACACACACACACACACACACACACACACACACACACACACACACATTTATATATATATTTGTCAAAAATTAGTGGCTGATATTTCGCTGTTGCTAGGTGATTTATATTCATTTCCTACCTGGTGATGTAATTCTTTTAATATCTAGTCATGTCACCATGATTCTTCTTCCTTTGCTGTGTTAATACTGTGTTGTCAAGCAATTCTATTTTATTTCCCTCCAGTCAAAACACAGCCCCTCTTCATACCTCCTCCTTTTCCTTCCAAATGCCCTACAAAGCTAAGAGATTTGTGCCAAATATATTTACAATGAATTCTATTTAAATTGTAATCATCAACGTTTCTTTTCATTCGAGAATTTCTTAGTTATATTGTATGTCTACGTGGTTTAATATAGAATACGTCTATTTAGGCATGTTTGTACTTATGCTTGTTTGTTTCTTTGTACGTCTGTTTATCTGTCTTTCATTCTCTCGAGCTATACATACATACGTACATAATGCACACACACACACACACACACACACACACACACACACACACACACACACACACACACACACACACACACACACACACACACACACACGCGCGCGCGCGCACGCGCACACACATACACACATACCCACACACCCACACACCCACACGCACATACACACACATGTATCTATCTATCTATCTATCTATCTATCTATCTATCTATCTATCTATCTATATATGTATCTATATATAACTATATAAATAAGAATAAATACATTCATTTATATATATTTATTATGGTTAAAGTGGAGAGCCTGGCTATCCTGTAAATATATATATATATATACACACATATATATATACATACATATATATATATATACATATAAATTAAAGTATAGAAATTGTTGTGAGCGTGAAGCCAACAGTATTTCATAATATATAAATGACTATAACATCAAAATGGAAAAATAGTTAACGTAAGATGTGGGAAAATAATTCAAACTCAATTCAAAGAAAATCAAGACATAGATTAATCCATAGAATTTTGTGAAATCCAGGGAAAAATCAATAGAGCTCAATAGAACTCAGAATAAAATAAAGTTTAAATACTCATCCTCCAATTTAAAAAAAAGACTATTTCGCGAAAATTTCAGTGGGGATGGTCACGGTTGGAGTCGTTCTTCAGCAGAGCTCAAAACACGATAACCCTAAATTCACTGTAGAATATGACAAAAAGGGAATTTAAAGACAGGCTAGTTCACCTCGTATGTAATTATGAAAAATAAACGCACATGGAGAGACATGGCTGGTGACGTCAGAATGAGACGAATGTCTGTTTGCATGAAACAACAGTCAAAACATTCCGAAAAAAAACTCTACAAGTGTAAGGAGTTCAGCAAAATAGCAATATTATCGCGGTTTAAAAAAAAAAAAGACCGGGATTAGTCACAAATAATTTTAAGCACTCTAGGAAACTTCCGAGTATAAATATAAATTAAAGTATAGAAATTATATATATATATATATTATATCCAGGGGGTGTAACTTCGATACAGATCGAACCTTGAGCTGATCAGTGGCGAAACGCGCGTCACCTACCAATAAATGTAATGAAGGAGTAACCGGTCTGCGCAGGCTCAGGTCCGTAGAAAGTTGACCATTAGCTACCGCAGATTTCAACGAAATTCGCTTAGTCAGTTCCCCCTCTCAGCCAAACAATGACCTATTCAGGGCCTGTAATATAGCTTACTGCTACCTATCCCGTCAGTGGCTGTCAGTCGAAAGCCAGTGGGGATGGGAGAGTGTGAGTATCCACAGGTCTGAATACTACCTCTCATTAAGCATGAATACTCACACTCTCCCATCCCCACTGGCTTTATATATGTATGTGTATATATATATATATATGACTATATATGTATGTGTATATATATATGTGTATATATGTATGTATGTGTATATATATATATATATATATATATATATATATATATATATATATATATATATATATATATATAAATAATTAATACAATAACAGAGATAGTTTAAAGTTAATCTCTGACTGGTAACCATCTCACTCAACAAACATTAGGTTATATTTTAATATAAACCCAATTTAAGTGTTTGGGGTGCTAACAATATGTATTATGTGGAAAAACCAGTTGTATTATTTTATGAGATATAATTAAAGTTAAAATATATCTCTCTTTCCAAACAATTGTTTCATTATAAGTTTTCTACAAATTCGGAGAATATTTCCAGTTTATGTAGAAGCCTAATATACATTCATGTAAGAATATATTTAGGTGGGCGTTTATAAATCATCAGTGGAAGCCCATTAAACTTTGATATAAGAAAAAAAAATTTTCTTACCGTAGTTAAAAATCGTGTCTGTTAAGTTGCTCCTTCCCGCATCGAGTGACCGGCAAATTTGAAATTCCAGCAGTTTTTGACTGAGGAAGTATTATAGCGTCACTAAGCGGGAAGGGGAGAGAACCACGATCCACGAAAGGAGGAAAAAATAATATACACGCGGGTTAAACAGTTTTTTCGAAAACATTATCAATCCAACGTGTTAAGAACTCAATTGAAATTAAAAAAATAAATATATGCGTGTATAAATTACACACGCATATAGATATTTTTTTAGGCTAAATCAGAGGTTGTACCTGAATAAGAAACCGCATCTCGTAACCGTAGTAAATACGGAAAGTTATGCTTTAAAGGGCAAATGGGAATGTAAATCTCCGGCCGAATTAAGAGTAAAATATAAAACACACACGGGTTAATTAGTTATTTCAAAACTAATATCAATTCCTCGTGTAAAGAACTCAATTAATTAAAAAAAATAAATGAATGCATGTAATTATATACATAGGCATATATATATTTTCTTAGGCTAAAAAACAGAGAAGTTACAACCAATAAAAACCACAATATCGCACAACAGTAATAAATACGGAAAGTCAAATTTATAAGGTACCTGGAAATAAACACCTCTGGCCAATCAAGAGTAAAATATTAATACAATAACAGAGATAGTTTAAAGCTAATCTCTGACTGGTAACCATCTCACTCAACAAACATTAGGTTATATTTTAATATAAATATATATATATATATATATATATATATATATATATGTGTATATATATATATATATATGTATAGATGTATATATATATATATGTACATATATATATGTACATATATTTATGTATGTGTATATATATATATGTATATATGTGTATATATATATGTACCCGTGGCCTACTCCAATGCCACGGAACACCCGCCACTCTCCTCAGAGTCGAACAACGAACCATCTTCACCCTACAGACCCACACTCCCCCGGCCTGATTCTCCCCACCCTTATTCCTTTAGCCTTCGACCGCCTCCTCCCCCCCCACACATATCCCCACGAACACCACCCTCCTTTTCACCGCCCACCCCACAACTAACAATACTAACACCTCCACCCCACACCCGAACACCCTTCCCCAACTAACATACTAACATCCCTCCTTTCTTCTCCCCCCTCCCCTTATCACACGCACACACCCACCGGTACATATATACACGCGCTCACACTAAACACACACCCTACTACCACCACTAACCCCCCCCCCGTAACTAACATCACTAACACCCCCGACCCCACGCACACGAACACACACACCCACTTACACCACCCACTCTACACGCAACTAATATCACTAGCACCCCCAACCCTACGCATACGAACACACACACCCACTTACACCACCCACTCCACACATCCTACCACCACTGACCCCCACTCACACCCGCATTCAACCCTTTCCCCACCACCAGTATACTAACACCCACTAACACCCCATTCACCACACACACACACACACCAGTAGACTACACTCCCTCCACCGGCCCCCACACCCTTCTCTACCCGCTCCACCCACACCCTTTCTCACACACATCCCATTAACACCTCTACTAATACCCACACCCCCTCCTCACTCCAACTTTCACACCTACCCAACCTCTCCCCTGTCCACCGCACCTCCGAACACACTGACACACCGACTTTCTTCACTTACCATTCTCACCGACTGCTGCTATGCCCTTATCTCTGACCACCTCCCCGCACACACAGACACACAACCCTCCTCCTGCCTTGACCCTCTGACCACTTCCTGTTGCACGCGCACCCCACATCTCCCCTCTTCCGACCAACCCAACCACGGATTACACATATTGGACATCCATCCCAAGAATCAACCACATCCCCAGGATATTACCCAGCATTCCACCACATCCTCTACGGAATTACCTTAAGGACTCACCCACTGACATACACTCAAAACATTTTTTTTCCCACACGCCACCTACATCCACAACACGCATAAACACCACACACACGTGCGTACCACCACATATTTGCACACTCAGCCTCTGGAATGCTCTCCCCCACCCCTCTGACCCCTCCCCATCCACACACGCACACACAAACCGACCTACACCCCAGCCCACACACACCTTTTCCTGAACATGCAACCCCGTTCTTCCCCCAACACTTACTTTCACATACACACACACACACGTACACCTACATACACACACCACCTTCAGCCCTCCCCTCTCGGACACCCCGCCTTCCTCTCCCCACTTTACCCGCCACCACCCCCTACACGCCCCACAACCTTCCACCACCTGTTTTACTTCATGTTTATTTTTATTTTTATTATGCTTTTATATTTAATTTCATTTGTACCGTTTCCTCTCACCCCCTTTTTTCTATATGTCTCTCCACCACTCCCCTACACATCCTTGGAACTCTCTTCCCACAAACTTTTCACCTGAAGAAGGGCTTATGCCCGAAACGTCTTTCCCCACCCACACCCACTCTCAAGAGCATGAAACTAATAAACCTTTGTTCGTACTGCCTCTCTGTTTTGTTCCCGTTCAATTTTTTACTATATATGTATGTGTATATATATATATATAAACACATACATATATAGTCATATATATATATATACACATACATATATACACATAATATATAAAGCCAGTGGGGATGGGAGAGTGTGAGTATCCATGCTTAATGAGAGGTAGTATTCAGACCTGTGGATACTCACACTCGCCCATCCCCACTGGCTTTCGACTGACAGCCACTGACGGGATAGGTAGCAGTAAGCTATATTACAGGCCCTGAATAGGTCATTGTTTGGCTGAGAGGGGGAACTGACTAAGCGAATTTCGTTGAAATCTGCGGTAGCTAATGGTCAACTTCCTACGGACATGCGCAGACCGGTGGGGGTGAATTGGTACTCACAGGGGAATGGACGAAGAACCCAAGAGCACACACTTCGTCCGTTCCCATGTCGATTCAATTTGGATTACCTCGGAAACATAACCTTATTATGTAAAAAGCTGTCTGACGATGTCGCGACACTGGCGCACGGAACAGTGTCACCACTGTCGCCATTGAAATATATATCACAGCATTATTATTAAAAGACTTGAACATCTGAAACTACTTTGCTTTTCCTTATTCTATATATATATATACATATATATATATATACATATATATATATATATATATATATATATATATGAAAAACAAGGGGAGAGGAATACTGCGTCGTTGCACATGGATTACATATAAAATTAGTCCCTCATCAGTGATTTGCCAACCATCATTGGTATTTCATCGCATTAAAAATCAGATACCTCAGGTTGGTGCGAGCAATAACTAAAATAAGCTATTGGGACAAGTGAAACGCGTAAAGCGAGTGAGACAAGTAAACAACAAGAAGGAAAAGCAAACCGAAGGTTGGAAAAACAGCAAGCAACATGATGGTTATCCGATCAGCATAAGCTGGGTGAATTTCATGAGCGGACAGAGAAGCAGACCGTACGACGTGAATGAGGTGTGAGAAAGCAGGAACCCCACAACTTGCGAACGGGAGGAAGTGAGAAGGGGAGAAACATATACACACACACACATATATATATATATATATATATATATATATATATATATACATACATACAGAATCACAAGGTTCGCCTCTTAACCATTATGAATATATATAACTGAATATTTATACTTATTTATATATATATATATAAATAAAAAATAATATATATATATAATCCTTCTGTACTACACCTAATTTAGCTGCATATTTGGCTTTATTACCAACATAACATTAAACACATATAAACCAAAACAAACAACTCCTGTGCATAATTTTAGCACTCTACTTTTTGGCACAAGGCCAGCAATTACCTAGTGTATTACTGGTACTTTATTTTATCGACCCCGTAAGGATGAAAGGCAAAGTTAACCTCGGCGGGATTTGAACTCAGATCATAAAGGGACGTAACTCTATGCTTCAAAGCATGGTGTCCGACTCTCTACCGATACTGCCAATCCACCGCCCTATGCATAATAATTGTTTCTATTTTAGGCACAAGGCCAGCAATTACCCAGTACATTACTGGAACTTTATTTTATCGACCTCGTAAGGATGAAAGGCAAAGTTAACCTCGACCGGATTTGAATTCAGATCGTAAAGGGACGTAACTATGCTGGAAAGCATGTCCGTAATAATAAACATTTAATCTCACAGCGTTAGATAATGAATGTCATAGCAGTGATGATATTGAAGATAATAATGTACGGACTAATGAAGCTAATATTACTTATAGGCTATCTCAGTATTTGAACTGAAATTGTATATATATATATATATGTCTGTGTGGGCATGTGTATTCAAATGCTGTTGGGAAAATATTAAAATTTTATGTAAGTTTAAATACGCAATTAAAATTTATTAGTAATAAAGATACGTACAATAACTAAAGATATTGCACTAAACTATTAG
>OZ024740.1:266229317-266246817 GCA_964016885.1 Eledone cirrhosa | reverse complement strand
CGCAATTTCCTTCTAACCATTAACGATATTAGTTATAAAGATAATTCAATGTTTCTCCAATCAATTTTAAATGTCAGATAACAATAGTGCCTGAAGCATTGCTTCAATTTCATATATTTATAGTTATTATCTTGATTGTCACAACATTGGCGTTATCTATTGCAATGACATTATATCATGACGTTTCACAAATCAGCTTCACATTGTGACAATATTGCCGTTATCTATTGCAGTGACAAGTGGATTGGCAGTATCGGTAAAGCATCAGGCTCCATGCTTTGCAGCATAGAATTATGACCCTTTACGTTCTGAGTTCAAATCCCGCCGAGGTTAACTTTGCCTTTCATCTTTACGGAGTCGATAAAATAAAGCACCAGAAATGCACTAGGGTAATTACTGGCCTTGCTCCAAAAGTAGAAACAATTATATCGTAACGTTTCACAAATCAGCTTCACATTGTGACAACATTACCGTTATCTGTTATCTATTGCAGTGACATATCATAACGTTTCACACATCGGCTTCACCTTGTGACAATATTGTCGTTGGACGCAACATTTATATATAAAGATCATTGTATATAAGTATATGCATGTATACTCAAATATATGTATGTATGTATGTATGTATGTATGTATGTATGTATGTATGTATGTATGTATGTATGTATGTATGTATGTATGTATGTATGTATGTATGTATGTATGTATGTATGTATGTATGTATGTATGTATGTATGTATGTATGTATGTATGTATGTATGTATGTGTGTGTATGAGGGAGCTTATAGATAGGACAACACACGCTGTCTTTTCGTGGGGTAAGTTTTTAATTAATTTTTGAACTCTGAAACATCAAAATACAACAATTATTTGGTCACTGGACTCGGGAATGTCACAACAGAAGTTTGTGGAAGTTACACAAATATTTTCGTATATTTTACCAGAGCAATCCTTATTTATATTTTACATTTTACATTTACTTACATCTTAATATAACATGGCTAAAATTCAAATTTTGCAAAGAGAAGAAAACGGACAAATGGACTAGATACATCTCACTGTCCCCTGCCACCACAATAACGTCTACACTCTCTCCCCACCATCACATGTCATTACCCTATCTAGACTAAAGTCATCGACCTGTTGTCAAACTCTCTACTCTGTGTTGAATGTGTATATATATATACGATATATTAAAAAATGGAACTATATTTATAAAACCATATTTATTTCAATATACATATTTCAAGGACACGAAGTTAAATTATGGGGTGCTTTCATCAGATAAAATATAATATAGATCAGTTTTATAAATAAATATTGACATACCCTTAAAGAATGCGACCATTTCTGTTGGAAGCTCCCGGATAGTGGGGTTATAAATTTATTTATACTATTATGCAAATTAGTGTCGGATATTTTTAAATCACAGTAGATTTAAAATAAGCCGTTGGGGTATGGAGAAAGGGAAAGAAAAGAAAGAGAAAAAAGTGAAAGCAGAAAAAAAGAAAAAAGAGCAAACTCTAAGAGGAAAATAAGAAAACAAGAAAAAGAGAAAAAGAGAAAGAGAAAAGAGAAGAAAAAAAGAAAAGAGAAAAGAGAAAGAGAAAGTGAAAGAGAAAGCTCTAAGTGATAGGTTGTTGTATTAGCGTAACTTTTAAGATGAAGTGAAAAAATAAATATTTATTGGATGAGTAGAGAAGAGTAAATAAGTGTGAATGGAAAATAATAACAGGAGAATTTTAACTAGTGTTTAAAATTAAATTATCCGTTAAATTATTGAGATCTATACATTAAAATTTTAGATCTATATATTATTAAACAAATCTATATATTATTAAACCTATATTATTAAAAAATCTATATATTATTAAAAGAATATATTCATATATATATACATACACACACATACATATATATATATATAAATATATATACATACCTACACATACACACATACATACAATAAAGGACTTTTTATATTTAAGATATAGGAATTTTTCTAAATTATAGATTTTTCGGAGAAATCGGAGAAAAAACCGGAGAAAAACATTTCTATGTAATAGCAAAACAGCGTGAATGAAATTAAGTTATTTACTTATATCAAATGTTATAAATGTTAAGATAATAAAGGAAATTTAAGATTATACAAACCTTATGTTATTATACAAGCCTTATATTATTTAATAAATTTTATAAATTGTATATCTAATAAATCCACCTGTTATGTAGTTGTGACTGTTATTATATAAGTTTGTTTATCACGAACCTTATGAAAACCCTTATAACCGAGTGCATTCGAATTGTATGCATATATATATGTACACAACCCCCACATAGATACACATAGACATACATACATACACATACAGGTATATATGCATCATATATATATACATACACACACACACACACATATATATATATATATATATATATATATATATATATATATATATATATATATAACAACTTAATTTATAAAATAATTTTTTTTAAGAAAAATTCTTTTTGGATTTTGTGAAGAAAATAAATTTGTTGAAAGCACAAGTGAAGCCATTTTTTCTTCCCCCCTGTCTTAATATACCTAACTGTACCAAGGATTACACACATTTTCCAATATATATATATATATATATATATATATATATATATATATATATATATATATATATATATATATATATATATATATATATATATATACATATATATATATATATATAGAGAGAGAGAGATAAATATACGGTACATAGTATAATTGAAGTACATAATATATAAAATAAAATAAAAATGGATTATATTACGATTTGGAAATATATTCTTACAATTATAAGCAATATAATTTAAAAAAATATTAGAGAATATTTTAAGATATAATTTTAAAATAAGAATATGTCTAAAAAATTCAGTATAAAAATTTAAATTTTTTTTTATATAATATTTTACTCTCAGTATGTTCAACTTAATTTTTATTACCATGTGGGAAATTTCAAAAAAAAAAAAAAGAAAGAGAAACTATCAAAAATAGGAGAAACTTTAAAAGAAAACATTTTCCCCTTTTAAGAGCTTTCAGTATGTTTATCAAGAAAAAAATTTTTTTTAGGAGAACATTTTTTATAGTTGAGAGTTTAAGCAGTCAAATGAAGGAATCTAATGATTTATCGATAGGTTCAATATATTAATAGAATTAATTATATATTACATTTTAAATTTATATTTAAACGTTGAGTTCAATCTATGTCTGCAGCAACTGAAGAGATTGCTTCTTACGTTCAGGGAATTTTTGCTTTTTAATATAAAGAATATTTCCTCTATACAAAGATCACAACTTTCTGAAGTGGAGTTAAAAGGAGTAGCTTTTGAAATAATATTCCAAAGTAACGAATATTTAACGTTCTTTTATTTGAGGTCCCATAATAAGCTAGATAGAGAAGTGTGAAGATTTTTGTTTAAATGCGTAAAAGAGCTTTTATGGTTATTAAAACGAGATTTAAAATCTGTGGAAGTAGATCCTACATAATTAAATGAATTTAAATTAGTTTTTACATTACAATTATATACTATATTTTTAGCTAAGCAATTGTTATTTAACGGACAGTTAGATTTATTTCTACAGTTACATTTATCAAATTGGATATTGCTGGGGTTATTAGTGGTATATGGTTAGGTTATAAATTTCTATTATTAATTCTATTAATATTCTGCGCTAAATTTTTGGTGGATGAATAAGTTAATTTTATAGTATGTCTATTAAAAATTGTAAAAATATTTTATAGTATGTCTATTAAAAATTGTTCTAGGGAAGCATTTGTCAAGAGCTTTAAAGAATAGTTTAGCAATAGGAGTTTTAATATTTAATAAGAAAGGAGGAACGAACCATAATATATTCCTAGTTCTATTTCTTTTTTTGTTTTCCGAATTATTGTAAGGTTTTCTATTATAGTTGTTAAAATTGTTAAGATTATGGTTAGTTGTTATATTATTATTATCAATGTATTTAATTTTATTTCTATATCCAGCTCTACCTAACGCGTCGTTGTAATAATGTGCTTTATCTTCAAATATATTCTTATTAGCTGAAATTCTAGAAATGCGTTGCTGTACAGAATTCACTATAGTATTTTTAACGGATCTGGGGTGATTAGAGTTAAAATTAACGTAGTTTACGTTCTCGTTTAGTTTGTGAAATGAATAATGAAGACATGTGTTCAGGTTTAATGTTACATCTAGAAAATTAACTATTTTATGGTTATTCTCTATTTCTACTTTTAGATTAAGGTAATAAAAAAATTGTATAATTTCTTTTCTTTTCCTATTTAATTCACAGTTATTATTTTCGATAAGTAATAGCATGTCGTCACGATATAAACCTCCGGTCATCTCAGGTATTTTTCTATGTAGAGAATTATTTATAAAGAGACCCACAAGATCCGTTACCTGAGCGGAATCGGATGATCCCATAGTGATATCGAAATTATTATTTCTATCTGCTCTAGTCCGGAGTTGGTTATTAAATTCTATTAATGTTTTCCGTGCCGTTAAGATAATGTGCATTTCATTACTAGTTAAGTATGTATGTTTAAATGCATATGTTAGTGCTTTGTTAAGTAGATTAGGAGTGATGGATGAGTAATAATTAGCAATATCCAATTGAATAAACTTATTATTATAGTTATATTTAATTTCCTTAAACCATTCGATAACTTCATTAGTTCCTTTCCATAATTTTAAATAAGATAATTCCTTAATTTGTGGTATTATTATTATATTATATTATTAGTACAAAATATTCTTGCTAAGTCAGCCAAGGTCCGATTTAGATGGTGCAATTAATCTGACTGGTAATTCAGTTTCAAAGTTCCTTTTGTGATCCTTCATATTAATTTTAGGTTTCCTTGGCATGAAGGGTTGTGTCCTATTAAATAGGACACAACGCTTTTTTAAAAAGTTACTCCTATTTTTGAAAGTTTCTCTATTGAAAGTTTCTCTTTCTTTTTTTTTTTTTTTTTTTTTTTTTTGAAAATTTCCCATATGGTAATAAAAATTAAGCTAAAGATACTGACATACTGAGAGTTAAATATTATATAAAAAAAATTTAAATTTTTATACTGAATTTTTTAGACATATTCTTATTTTAAAATTATATCTTAAAATATTCTCTAATATTTTTTAAAATTATATTGCTTTAAAGTTATATTGCTTATAATTGTAAGAATATATTTCCAAATCGTAATATAATTCATTTTTATTTTATTTTATATATTATGTACTTCAATTATACTATGTACCGTATATTTATCCCCCCCTCTCTCTCTCTCTCTCTCTCTCTCTCTCTCTCTCTCTCTCTCTCTCTCTCTCTCTCTATATATATATATATATATATATATATATATATATATATATATATATATATTAAGTGTGAATTCTTTTACAATGAAATTAGCTCAAAGAAAGAAATATTTCTGAGCCGTGTAAAACATTTAAATATAAATTAATATATATGATGAAACACAAATACCAACATATCTGTATTTAGATTGCAAAAGAAAACGGCTCAGAAATATTTCTTTCTTTGAGCTAATTTCATTGTAAAAGAATTCATTACACTTAATATTATTGCTCCTTAGGTTGAGCTGAACGTAGCCTCATATATACGGCTGTTATTTCTAGCAGTACGGTTATGAGGCTAGCTAGAAACTGTGAACCATGTGCATTACACAGTCTTTTAAATTATTTAGAAGTGAAGCATATCAATTTGTCCCTGGATGTTTACTGAAGAGAGCAGGAATGATATTCCTTACACTTTTCATCTCGAAACATATTTGGATTTTAAAGTTTAAACTTATCTACGGAACAGGTTTGATTTTGAAATTTAAATGTGTCTAAACATCATGGCCATTTGGCAATACAGTTCGTCTTTGTTGATTTATTATTTTAAATCGATATGGACAGACTGTAATATTATAATTAGTATACTTCATTCTAGCTAAATTTTCTTTTGCAATATAAATACAGATATGTTGGTATTTGTGTTTCATCATATATATTAATTTATATTTAAATGTTTTATATATATATATATATATATATATATATATATATATATATATATATATATGATGCATATCTACCTGTATGTGTATGTATGTCTACGTGTATCTATGTGGGGGTTTGTGTACATATATATATGCATACAATTCGAATGCACTCGGTTATAAGGGTTTTCATAAGGTTCGTGAAAACAAACTTATATAATAACACTCACAACTACATAACAGGTGGATTTATTAGATAGACAATTTATAAAATTTATTAAATAATATAAGGCTTGTATAATAACATAAGGTTTGTATAATCTTAAATTTCCTTTATTATCTTAACATTTATAACATTTGATATAAGTAAATAACTTAATTTCATTCACGCTGTTTTGCTATTACATAGAAATGTTTTTCTCCGGTTTTTTCTCCGATTTCTCCGAAAAATCTATAATTTAGAAAAATTCCTATATCTTAAATATAAAAAGTCCTTTATTGTATGTATGTATATGTATGTATTTGTAGGTATATATATATATTTATATGTATATATATGTATGTGCGCGTATGTATATATATGAATATATTCTTTTAATAATATATAGATTTTTTAATAATATAGGTTTAATAATATATAGATTTTTTAATAATATATAGATCTAAATTTTTAACGTATAGATCTCAATAATTTAACGGATAATTTAATTTTAAACACTGGTTAAAATTCTCCTGTTATTATTTTCCATTCACGCTTATTTACTCTTCTCTACTCATCCAATAAATATTTATTTTTTCACTTCATCTTAAAAGTTACGCTAATACAACAACCTATCACTTAGAGCTTTCTCTTTCTCTTTCTCTTTTCTCTTTTCTCTTTTCTTTTTTTCTTCTCTTTTCTCTTTCTCTTTTTCTCTTTTTCTTGTTTTCTTATTTTCCTCTTAGAGTTTGCTCATTTTTCTTCTTTTTTTCTTTTTTCTCTTTTTTGTCTTTCTTTTCTTTCCCTTTCTCCATACCCCAACGGCTTATTTTAAATCTACTGTGATTTTAAAATATCCGACACTAATTTGCATAATAGTATAAATAAATTTATAACCTCACTATCCAGGAGCTTCCAACAGAAATGGTCGCATTCTTTAAGGGTATGTCAATATTTATTTATAAAACTGATCTATATTATATTTTATCTGATGAAAGCACCCCATAATTTAACTTCGTGTCCTTGAAATATGTATAATGAAATAAATATGGTTTTATAAATATAGTTTCCATTTGTTCATATATCGTATTTTTACTCCAATAATTTGTTGAGTGCTTTATATCAGTTATAAAAATATTTGCTTGTTGTATCCCAACAATTTAAATAGAATTTCTACATATATATATATGTATGTATATGTGTGTATATACATCACTTAGTCAAACGACCAGATTTCAACCCCAATATCTACAACAACAACACCGGCGCTAATGTTTACAGCAACAACAGCTTCAGAATGAATTGAAATGAACATTTACAACAACAGCGGCATCAAACGTTAAAAATAAAAAAAAAACCACAAACAAACAAAAAACTCAAAATAACAAAACACACACACACACGCACACAACACAACAACAACATCAACTGACACCACCACCACCACCACCACCACCACCGCCATCACCATCACCAGCGACCGGGCCTTAAGAAAACAACTTTAATAATAATAATTGTTCTGCTTTTGGCACGGATCCAGCCACTGGTCCAGCGCATTACTGGTACTCTCTTTTGTTGACTCCGTGGGGATGAAAGGCAAGGTTGACCTCGGCGGGGTTTGAGCTCAGAGCGTGGAGAGCCATAGCTCTATGCTGTAAAGCAATTATAATAATTGTTTCTACTTTAGGCACAAGGCCAGCAATTACCCAGTGCATTACTGGTACTTTATTTTATCGACCTCGTAAGGATGAAAGGCTACGAACGGCTTCAACTATACAAACTCTTGAAAGTCAACACTTGACATAATCTTGTAATCGTGTATCAGTAATGACGGTAATATATAAATATATGTGTGTGTGTGAGAGTAGCGTATCTGTGTTTGTTTGTATGTATGAGTGTTGCTGTGTGCGCGCATATGTATGCGTGTGTGTGCGCGCGTATGTATGCGCGTGTGTGTATGTCGTACGTATAAGTGTCAATAAGTGAGTTTTTTTTTTTGTTTTTTCTTGCGCGGGGACATAGAAATAATCGGGCTGGATGCCCGATCACGCAGTTAAACCACTGGGAGTGAAGAACCCCTAGCCCTTGTCAGGGCATTCTTCTAGGAGAAGGCATCTCAGGAAACTGGGTTAACTCCGACATAAAACCTGCGGCTCAGTAGTTACCAATGATGTTGATCTTTTCTTCTTTTCGGGTTATAGCTACTGTCACTCAGAGAGTGAGATTGGCTCAGTGCACAGTCCTTCCCCACTTTAAAAATATTCGTCATGCACAGGCATTGCACGAGTGCATTAATAATTATTAATAGTGTATTATTATTATTATTATTGTTACTATTATTATTACTTTTTTTTTTTTTTTTTCCAATTCAATGATGTTCCAGAACAATATAAAAGAGATAATTGGCAATTTAGGTTCTGGAACAAAAAAGATAATTGGCAATAAGGGCATGGGCCCCAGGTTGTCACAGCCTGGGCCCGCTCGTCATCGTGCCATTATAATAGAGCCAAACAAGGCATTTAATCTTGGCTACTGGAACGTACGGACGCTGCTTGACAGGGATTCCTTGGAGCGTCCTGAACAAAGGACCGCTCTTGTTGCAAAGGAGCTTCGACGTTACGATCTTGACATCGTGGCTTTATCTGAGACGAGGTTAGCTGGAGATGGTCATCTTACAGAATTTTGTGGAGAATATACATTCTTCTGGAAAAGAAGGGATGACGGAACCAGAAGAGAGGCTGGGGTAGGATTCGCTGTTAAAACTGTTCTTGTGAATAAATTAGAAGAATTCCCAGTAGGGATTAGTGAGCGTCTTATGTCCATGAGAGTTCCACTGGACAAAGGAAGATATGCGACCCTGGTGAGTGTGTATGCTCCAACTATGAATTCTGTCGATGAAGAAAAAGTGTCCTTTTACCATGCCTTGAAAGGTGTTTTAAGAAATATCCCTCAGGCAGACAAAGTTATCGTGCTTGGTGACTTTAATGCTAGAGTGGGTAGGGATTTTAACACATGGAATGTAATTGGAAGGCATGGGGTCGGAAAGTGTAACAACAATGGTATGCTCCTGCTGCAGATGCGTGAGGAGATGGATCTGTGTGTTACCAACACCATGTTCCAACAAAAGAAGAAATTCAAGACCACATGGATGCATCCTGCATCTAAGGAATGGCATCTTTTGGACTACGTCCTAGTCAGGATGCGTGACAGACAGGATGTGCAGTGTGTTCGTGCTCTTCGTGGAGCTGAGTGCTGGACGGACCACCGCCTGGTACGCGCAAAAGTGAAACTAATCACTAAACGTAAAATCTGGGCTCCTGGTGTTGCCCTGCCCAAAAGATTGAATGTTGCTCGTCTTAAGGATAAAAATGTGAAGAGGACATTGGAAGAAGAGATGCAGGCTGCAGATCTGGGTGAGGATTGGCCGACCCTTAAAAAGTCAGTTTATGATGTACAAGGTCAGTTTATGATGTTCTGGGATTGGTGCAGAGAAAACATCAGGACTGGTTTAATGAGAATGATGTACATATAGAAGACTTGTTGGCTGATAAGAGGCGTGCTCTGTCATGCTACTTGACGGCAGAACCACAGGAGAGGAATACGTTGCATGAGGAACTCAAGGATGTAAAATCACGTGTTAGGCGGAGTCTTTCTCAGATGAAGGATCAGTGGTGGAGTGAGAAGGCTGGTGAGATACAAACTGCGTCAGATTCCAATAACACAAAGCAGTTGTACAGTCTCTTGCGTGAGGTTTATGGACCGTCTTCTTCTCTGGTGACACCGCTTCGCAGCAAGGATGGCAAAGAACTTCTTCGTGACTCACAAGGAATTCTACGAAGGTGGCGAGAGCACTTTGATGATCTTTTGAATCAGCCGTCTGTCGTCAGTGAAGATTTCCTCAATCTCATTCCAGAAAGTCCTGTGAAAGAAGCTCTCGCAGAACCTCCGACGCCTGTGGAGGTTGCAGTGGCTATCTCGAAGCTGAACAGTGGAAGGTCTCCAGGTATGGATGGCATACATGCTGAGCTCCTACAATATGGTGGTGAGAGACTCCTGCAACATCTTCACTCTTTGTTTGGCAGGATATGGGCTAATGAATCCGTACCTGAGGACTGGAGAGATGCAGTAATGGTGGTCTTGTACAAGGGAAAGGGTAACAGGAATGATTGTGGGAACTACAGAGGTATATCATTGCTTTCTGTCGTAGGGAAAGTTTTATGTAGGGTGCTTCTGGACCGTCTGCTGACACACATTGCAGATTGTGTTCTTCCTGAAAGTCAATATGGTTTTCGTGCTGGACGCGGCACTACTGATATGATCTTCTCAGCTAGACAGCTCCAGGAGAAGTTAATGGAACAAGGTTTGGATCTGCATCAGGTTTTTGTCGATCTGACAAAAGCTTTCGATACTGTTAACAGAGATGCATTATGGAAGGTTCTCCAGAAACTTGGTTGCCCTGATAAGTTCCTTGCTTTAGTTAGGTCTTTCCATGACGACATGAAGGCTTGGGTTAATGTCGGAGGTAACATGTCGGAGCCTATCTCAGTAAAAAATGGAGTGAAACAGGGGGATATTCCAGCACCGACCCTGTTTGCCATATACTTTGCAATAGTTTTCTGTATTGCATTCAGGAATTGCGAGCATGGTGTTTACATCCGATATCGAACCTCAGGCAGCATATTTAACATCAGGCGCTTTGCTGCAAAGACAAAAGTATTTACATCAATCATAAGAGACCTCTTGTATGCAGATGATTGCGATCTTGTAGCGCACACAGAGTAATATGCAGCACATTTTGAATGCATTTTTTGACGCTTGCACTGCTCTAGGATTGACTGTCAGTCTCAAGAAAACAGTCGTCATGTACCAACCTGCCCCTGGTAAGCAGTACACTGAACCAAATATCTATGTGTATGGTAAACGACTTGGAGTGGTTGATCAGTTTGTCTACCTGGGAAGCACTGTCAATCGATACAGCAACCTTGACAGTGAAATCTCACTTAGGATTAGGAAAGCAAGTGATGCTTTCGGAAAGCTAGAAAGGCGACTCTGGGGTCGGCGAGACATATGCAGGAGGACAAAGGTAAAGGTGTACAAGGCATGTGTGCTCTCTTGTCTTCTTTATGCCTGCGAGACCTGGGTCACATATCGACACCACCTTAAGCAATTGGAGCGTTTCCATCAGATGTGTCTCAGACGGATCCATGGCGTTCACTGGAGGGACCACATCAGTGATGTCGAGATTTTGGAAAGCTTTATGTGTGACAGTATAGAAGCTCTTGTGCTTAAGCAACGACTCCGTTGGAGTGGTCACCTTGCCAGGATGAAGGATTCTAGAATACCAAAACAACTCTTTTATGGAGAGTTGGTTAAAGGAAAACGACCGCCACATAAACCAAAAAAGAGGTATAAGGATTCCGTGAAAGCCTCTTTGAAAGACGCTAACATCTCTGCTGGTACATGGGAAAATATTGCTGCTGATCGTAATAAATGGAGAAAGACTGTATATGAGGGAAAAGTTGCCTTTGAGGCATCTCGAATCGCATACGAGAAAGTAAAGCGGTATGTGAGGAAGGGCATTGCTGTTGCACTTCCAGACGGCGAGGGTCCTCCTATGGTGCTGACATGCAGCGTCTGTGCGAGACTCTGCCTAAGCAAAGCTGAACTCGAAAGTCATCTTCGCAGTCATAAAGTAAGACCAGTGGTTGGCTACCAGGTTGCTGTTGGAGATGCTACTCATCATGCTTGCCAAGCATGTGGTAGAGAATGTATAGCAGCGGGAGGGCTCAAGCGACATGCAAAGTACATGAACTCCAACCACAGCCGGCTAATCCCAGTGAATGTTTTGGGTGCTGACTCTGTGCAAGACATTTTAGATCATTGGCTGGGCTAAAAAGCCACATTCGATCGCAGCGCTGTTAGTTGCTATCGTGTGTGTGTGTGTGTATAGATATGTTTATGTGTGTGCGTGTGTGTATATATATAGGTATATGTATATTATTATTGTTGTTGTTGTCGTTATTATTATTGTTGTTATTATTATTATTATTATTGTTATTAATGTATATGTGTGTATATATATATATATGTGTGTATATATGTATGTGTGTATATATATATATATATATTTCTTTTTTTTAAATTTTATTTTCTTTTTTCTTTATTTATTAATTTTTTTTCTCCTCGTGCAATGGCCATACTCGATAACGAGGGGGGCAGCCATTATCATGTATGTATGTATGTATGTATGTATGTATGTATGTATGTATGTATGTATGTATGTATGTTATCTCTTCTCTTAATTTCGAGTATATTTTTTTGACCGGCCACCTTCCTGGTGGCAAGATTGTAAAAGAAAAGAAATTGTCATCCCTTGAATCGCAAGAATGTTTTGCAAAGTTTGAAGGTGTCAGCTATCGCAGCCATTTCTAGACTATGAATTAGGGAGCTGCGCTTTTTGTCCGCAAATCCAAGTTCAGTCATACTCTGGCCCAAGCGGGTTGGTATATAACCCGTAGCTCCAATAATGATGGGTATGAAGCTAAAGGTGTATCTTGGATACTGGATTTGTAAACTTCTCATCAATGGTCCGTAGATGTCCTCCTTCTCCTGTATTTTTCTGACAACGTTTACATAAAGTGGGCAGCTGATCTCCACAACAGAACACGTTTTCAATGTGTGGTCCCAAACAACAATATCAAGCCGGCTGTGCTTTAATTTGGTGGCAGTTTTTATTTTCAGGTTCCACCAGTATTCCTTAGTGCCATCTGTCTCAATATATTCTTCCTCGTTTGTTGTTGATTTTGTTTTCCGAAGTGCGTTCCAGATGGTTCTAGCTATCCCATCGTGTCTCATGGGGAGGTAGTAGCGAGATGACATTCTTTCGCAGCTGGCAACAATGTGGCTTACATCCTCGATCTTTGTTTTACATAGCTTACATTTATTGCCAGCTGCTGGCCCTCCTCTTTTGTGCAGCAGATATTTGGTAGAGAGTTCTTGTTCCTGTATTGCATAGAGATATCCCTCAAGGTGTGATGTCATAAACTTGTCGGAACTCCATGCCAGGCTTTTTGAGTGGTCTATCCCCTCTATGGTCTGTGTTTTACGCCTCAAGTATCCATGCACAACTTTTTCTGTAAATTGGTCAATTTTTTAAATCTTGTTTGAACATTGAATAGGATCTTCCAATTTCTCTGGGTGAGAGATTTATATCAGGCTTTATTCCATATCTCTCCTCCAGATCAGTCGCTATTCTAATGATATTTTTTTTCATGCTCATAAACCTGGGCAAGATGATTGCCAACCTTTTTCCTCTGTTGAAGGTGTTGCTTCAGTGTTACTATCCGGGTCTCATATGTTGTTAATATGGATTTTAGACCTCGGCCACCTTCCTTGCGTAAGAAGTATAGCCTATCCACATCACCATTGATGTTAAAGTTCCCAGTAACACTGAGAAGTTTGCGAGTTATAACATGTATGTATGTATGTATGTATGTATGTATGTATGTATGTATGTATGTATGTATGTATGTATGCATACATATTATTTCAGGTCGCTCTCGAGTGCTACTGGTAACATATAACCCAGTACAACCTGTCCTATGGTCGGGTCGTCGGCGACTAAACCGCCAACCCCACCAAGCTTGCTTGGTGAAGAGGATGATATTTGGACAACCTGCGGGATGAAATACAAGGCCTAATAAACTCAGCAGAGTCAATGGCCATCCAAATAGTACTTTCTTTTTTCACCTGGGAGTGAAAGGCCCCCAGTTGTTGTTACAACACCTTTCTAAGAGAGGGAATCTTTGAAAAAAACCCTGCAGCTTCGGAAGAATCTGTAGCGCTCTCTAGACAAAGGGAAGTAGCTAGAGTTACTTCCTGTAAAATTTCTAGAACATTCCTTGAACTTCCGTTCCAGGTATTATAAAAGAAAGAGAAAAGAGCAATCTCTCTCTTTGGCAACAGGCTCTCGAACTGACCACACCGAGCACAAATATGTTAAGCTTTTACTAATCCTATCTTGTATTTCACTTCTATCATGTAACAAGGTACGTTTGTTACCAAATTGTAATGCACGCACTACAATAAATACCAATTGTTATTGATACTGGTTTTGAGATATTCGTCATGCTTCAATTAGGAAAATACCATAAAAGTTCTTCTATATCTTCTTTCAAATTAAATTAGTGGTTGGCATGCAGTGGTATTTACTGGAGTAAATAAACCTATGACCAACCCACTAAAGTGGTGACCCGACCTTTGAACATAAACATTTCTCCTGAAGGTTGGCTACGGATAGACTAAAAAAAGCCCGAGACGAGTTCGAGAACATGCTCCAGCTCAGTCAAATACAACCTTCCACCAGCCCATGGGCATCTCCACTGCACTTGGCTCGAAAGGGTGAGGCAGATTTTAGACCGGTAGGAGTTTACCGAATACTTAACGCTATCACCACACCTGATCGTTATCCTTTACCCAACCTACAGGATTTTTCATGCGTTCTGCACGGATGCACGATATTTTCCAAAATAGATCTAGTACGTGCTTACCACCAAATACCCATGAATCTAGAAGACATACCAAAGACAGCCGTGATACCTCCTTTGGTTCATTTGAATTCCTGTCCATGCCTTTTGGTTTGCGGAATGCCTCTAGCACGTTCCAACGTTTTAGCGATGAAGTCATGCGTGGATTGTATTTCGTGTTTGCTTATGTGGATGACCTCCTGATAGCCAGCGACACAGCTGAACATCATCAGCAACATCTATCTCAGTTATTTCAACGTCTTCAATCGTACCAGGTCAGATTCAACCCAGCTAAATGTGTGTTTGGTACAGCTTCACTGGAATTCCTAGGACATCTGATAGATTCAGAAGGCATTCGACCTCTGCCATCTAAGGCAGTTACGTCATTTCTTAGGATTAATCAACTTTTATCGTCGTTTCATTCCTAACTGTGCGGACAAGTTGTTTCCCCTGATACAGTTTTTAAAGGCTGCGAAAAAGAAAGATGCCCCACTTCACTTTCTGCCGATGCTTTGCAGTCTTTTGAATCCGTCAAGTCCGAAATAGCTAAAGTTTCCTTTCTGGCTCATCCTTTTGCGAACGCTAGGCTATCCTTAACAGTCGATGCATCCGATCATGCTGTCGGAGCAGTCTTGCAACATACAATCAACCACCAGTTTCAACCACTGGCGTTTTTCTCACGCCAACTAAAACCAGCAGAGCAACGTTACAGTACTTTTGACAGAGAGCTTTTAGCAGTTTATCTTGCTGGGAGACACTTCCACCATCTTCTTGAAGGTCGAAAGTTCATGGCATTCACAGACCATAAACCACTCACATTCGCTCTTCAATCCAAATCCGACAGTTACTCTCTGAGGTCATACAGGCATTTGGGTTTCATCTCCCAGTACACCAGTGACATTCGTCATATAGCTGGAGCTGCCAACGTACCTGCGGACGCACTGTATAGACTCCCTGTGTGCTCCCTTGCGTCTCCTGCACATATTTATTTGCTATTGCGACTGACCAACCTTCTTTGGATTCTCTGGATACTTATTCCACCCAGTTTTCCTGCTGTAAATTTGAATATTTACCTCTTCCGTCTGCTGAAGGGAAAATTCTTTGCGACATTTCTACTGGCTCACCCAGACCACTTGTTCCAGATTGTCATCAGCGTACCATTTTTGATGCACTTCATTCCTTGTCGCATCCCGGCATAGCTGCCACGGTGAAGCTCATCACGGCCCGAATTTTCTGGCCCAACATGCGTCGTTTAATCACCGGTTGGGCACGTTCTTGTTTGCAGTATCAGCGCTCTAAGGTTCATCGGCATGTTCGCGCTCCTCTTGGTAAATTCAGCCCACCGGACGCTCGTTTCCGTCACATTCACATGGATATTGTTGGTCCTTGGCCCGTTAGTCGTGGGTTCACATATATATTGACCTGTATCGATCGTTTCTCTCGGTGGCCTGAAGCCATACTCCTAGTGGACATAACAGCCGAGTCCGTTTCTCGAGCTTTCATTTCCAATTGTGTTGCTCGCTTTGGTGTTCCTTCTAAAATAACCACGGATCGGGGACGTCAGTTCGAGGCCTCCTTATTTCGTGAAATATCACGACTTTTGGGTGCTCGTCACATTCATACGACCAGCTATCACCCAGCCTCCAACGGAAAGGTGGAGGGGTTTCACAGACTGTTGAAAGCTGCACTCCGCGCTACTCCTGATCCGCAACGTTGGACCGAATTTTTACCAATCGTGCTTCTTGGTTGCCGTTCTGCCGTTAAGACACATTTTTTATGTTTCTCTTCTTCTGAACTTCTTTATGGTACCACTTGACTCTCTCCTGGTCAAATGTTAGTACCGGTGGATTCATCGCATCTTGACCCAGCATCATATGTCACCAGGATTCATTCTTACTTCTCGGATCTTCCACCAATGAACCCTCGTGCCCAGTCTATTTCTTCTGCTGTTCCATCGGACATCTCTACGTGGCCACACATTTTTATATGGAATGATTCCGTCAAGGGGCCGCTTACGTCACCCTATAATGGACCTTTTCGTGTGCATTCGCACACACCAAAATATTTCACAGTGGCTGTCAATGGTAGAAAAGAGACAATATCCATTGACAGAGCAAAGAGGGCTTTCTCTGAAAGTCTCATTTCAATGCTTGATACACCTCGTACATTCACTCCCACACCAACACCTTCACCTCCACCGCAAACACCACATACCACACAACCTTATGTCACACGAAGTGGCAGAACAGTAAAATGGCCACGTAAATTGTAAAAAACTAAATACATTTAACCCCTAGTGGCATTAAGAAACTCTTTTCAGTTTCAGATAGAATTAGTGTCAGAAAAGTCTGTACACTGGTGATGTATGAACTATTTGATTCTGAAAAAACTTTGAACTTACCATTGAGCATTAATTTTTCTCTGTTCCTTTATGTTACCTTTGAATTATCAGTTTTGTTACATTTATTTTTTTCTTTGTAAAATGCATTTACTTGTTTTGTGCTTTTTTGCTATTTGCTTTAATTGCGAGCTCATGTTTTATTCATGCACTTTCTTGTACCCTTGCTTTGCTCCTCATTTCTTACGGGTTCTCGCTACAATGACCTTCGGTTGGTTTTTCGACTTCTCGTCTGAGAGGTGAGACCTGTAGCGCTCTCTAGACAAAGGGAAGTAGCTAGAGTTACTTCCCGTAGAATTTCTAGAACATTCCTTGAACTTCCGTTCCAGGTATTATAA
>OZ024740.1:266161817-266221817 GCA_964016885.1 Eledone cirrhosa | reverse complement strand
TCTCTCCCTCTATCTATCTATCTATAAAACCCGTCTCTAGATATAAATATGTATGTATTCGTGCATATATATGTCTGAATATATATATATATACATAATTAGTTACAACAGTGATATATACAGGTACTTAAGTTTCGTTGGGTTATACACCCCAACTCATTCAGTCTGTTATACAAAATAAAAATGGCTACTCTCACAAGTAGATTTGAAGTTTTCCTAAAATACCCGAGGGTTCTTCAAGCACAGGTAATTTCGAATTTGGCTACAAATAAATAAATCTTTTAGATAATGTAAAGGGTAATAACTATCAAAAAGGGGTTTCATTGTGCAAAGTTAGTAATTCAAAGAAATTAAATTCCTCGAAATTAAAATCAGATAGTCTGGTCTATACCATTTTCTCAGAATGAATTTCGCTCCGCGATGGACAGCAACTAGAGCAGTGGAGGTGGGTATTTTAGCACTGTTTACATGAAGCCAGTTGCGAGAGTATATTCCACTTTTCCGAGTTACATAGCCGGCAAAATTTCGTCCCATTAACATAGGAGGTGGATTTTTCTAATATACTCCGTTTAATAGAAAATGGTGTGTCGTTATTTATTAGGTTCCACACATGGTTAGGTGGCATGTCTCAAGGTTATTTTGTGGTTCAGATACCGACTTTTGAACCAACTCTCGAACATTCTGACATACGTTCAGGCTTCTGTTTGGTGGTTCTGATCGGAAGAGGACACTCTTGCTTAATATATCACCGCTGGAGTGTTGCACTGTTGATCTAATGGGCATATCTCTGTCTTTCGGCATGAGCATCCGTAAGGTTTTAATGTTACTGGTAAAAGAGTAGCCTATTTTCACTGTATAACAGGCTGAATAGTTGGGGTGTATAACCCAACAAAACTTAAGTACCTGTATATGTCACTATTGTAACTAACTATACTTAACTCGTCTTATGAAAATACGAGCACCAGTGGAGTTTCACTTTAGTTTATTATTAGTTAGATAACTAATCCATTCATCAGTTAGTTTTGAAACTGGATGGTTGTATAATTCGTAATTGTTATGTTAATTGTCAAAGATCTTTCGTCATACATTCTGTAACCCGAGACGCAGAGTAATTGAGGAGGTCAAACACAGTATGTGTGACGAAAGATCGTTGACAACATGGCAATTAACAATTAAATAAACAAGCAGTTAATAAACTAACTGATGAATGAATTAGTTATCTAACATAATAAACTGAAGTGAATCTCAACTGGTACATATGTTTTATTGGCAGTATGACCCTCCCAAATTATAACAATGCTGGTGTGTTTGTTTACCATCTTGTGTTGGTCAAACATGGCTAGGTAGAGTAAGAAAGATAATAGGCAGTGTTGGTACATATTTTACATTTGCACCTGTAGTTTTTTGTAGGAAAAGGATGTTTTATTGTTTGTATTTAAATCTTGTTTTTTTGTTTATTGAGGAAATTTTCGGATGTTAAAACACCTTCCACACATGAGTCAAAAATACATACATATACAAATACAAACAGGCACACTCACACATACACCCCACACACACATACATACACATTAACTGTTTGTTTATGTCCACTAGCTCCACAAAAATCATCGATAAAATAAAAGCTTACATGAAAAATAGTACTTATGGCAATATGGCTGCAGACTAATAACTGAAATGATGTATAGAACAATGTATACACACACACACACACACACACACACACACACACACACACACATATATATATATATATATATATATATATATATATATATGAATGTATATATAGTGTATTTTGCAATACACTGTATGCTTAATTAAAAGCATTTCGAAGACCTTACGCTATTGTTTTAGAGTAGTGACAGTCTCACTTACTTTAATTTTCAGCAAACAGTGTATTGCAAAATACACTATATATACATTCATATATATATCGCTATTTCAGAGCACCAATTCTAATATATATATATAATTCGGGGTCCCGAATTTTTCATGCATTACTGGTACTTTATTTTATCGATCCCGTAAGGATGAAAGGCAAAGTTAACCTCGGCAGGATTTGAACTCAGAATGGCAAGAGCCGTAACTCTATGCGCCATGGGTTTCTTATATAGGCACAAGGCCAACAATTTTTATGGAGGGGGTAGTCGATTAAATCGACCCCAGTGCGTGACTGGTACTTTATTTTTTCGACCCCCGTAAGGACGAAAGGCAAAGTTAACCTCGGCGGGATTTGAACTCATATCATAAATGGCCACAACTCGATGCTGCAAAGCATGGCGTCCGGCACTCTACCGATACTGCTAATCCTCCGTCCTTGTCTTTAACCTTAATAATGATAACATTAAAAACTAAGCCTGTAGCTGTGTCTGTGGCTGTTAATGTTCCTGCTGTCTTCCTCTATGTCTGATGGTGATGATGATGATGATGATGATGATGATGAATATGTTGATTTTGATGATGATGATGGTGGTGGTGATTATGATGATGGTAGTAATGATGGTGATAGTGGCGATGATGATGGTGATGATGATGATGATGGTGATGATGATGGTGATGGTGGTGATTATAATGATGCTGGTGGTGATACTGATGGTGATGGTGATGATGATGATGATGATGATGATGGAGATGGTTGTGATTATGATGATGATGCTGGTGGTGATAATGGTGGTGATTATGATGATGGTGATGATGATGGTGATGGTGGTGATTATTATGATGCTGATGGCGATAATGATTGTGATGGTGATGGTGGTGATTATGATGGTGATGGTGGTGATTATGATGATAGTGATGGTGGCGATGATGATGGTGATGGTGATGATTATGATGATAGTGATGGTGGTGATGATGATGGTGATGATTATGATGATGACAATGAGTATGGTGATGGCGATGATGATGGTGATGATGATATTAATACTAATATTCATGATGATGATGATGACGGGGATGTTGTTGCTGCTGGTGATGGTGATGATAAATATAGTGATGATGATGGTAAATATGGTGATGGTGATGATGAATATGGTGATGGTGATGATGAATATGGTGATGATGATGGTAAATATGGTGATGATGATGGTAAATATGGTGATGATGATGACGAATATGGTGATGATGATAAATATGGTGATGGTGATGGTAAATATGGTGATGGTGATGATAAATATGGTGATGGTGATGATAAGTATGGTGATGGTGATGGTAAATATGGTGATGATGATGACGAATATGGTGATGATGATAAATATGGTGATGGTGATGGTAAATATGGTGATGGTGATGATAAATATGGTGATGGTGATGGTAAATATGGTGATGATGATGACGAATATGGTGATGATGATAAATATGGTGATGGTGATGGTAAATATGGTGATGATGATGATCAATATGGTGATGATGATGGTAAATACGGTGATGGCGATGATGATAATATTATTTATGTGGCTGCCATTTTTTTGCTTTTATCTATTAATTTTTTTCTGCTGATACCGCTGTTTGGTGTTTGTGAAAAATGCAGTCTGTAAGTCTCGGCTGTCTAGTAACGCCGACTGAAAATACCCAGGGGGAAATATTTCGTTGAAGCGATTGATATTTGAGCAACAAGAAGGAAGTGTTATGCCTATTTTCATCTTGTGGATATTATTGATAAAGATGATAAGCCTCAAAGAATAATTCGATCACGAAAAATCATCATGATAATTTCATTGTTTCATTGTTAGATTTTGATTCTGTAGTTCGGAAATGTGAGTGAAGAGGAGCAAAGAAAGTCTATGTGCTAGTATGTGCGTGTAGGTGTAGGTGCGTGTGTGTGTGTCTTTGTATGTGTATATGTAGGTGTGTATGTTTGTATGTGTGTGTATGTGTTTGTGTGTATGTGTGCGCGAGTGTCTCTCTGTGTGTGTATGCGTGTGCTTGTGCGCGTGTAATTGTTTGTATGAGTGTTTTGTGTTTGCGTATGTGGTTTGTGTGCACGTGTGTGGATATATCTGTTTGTATGTGCGTGTGTATGTGTGTGTCTGTTTGTATGTGTGTCTATGTGGTTTATGTGCACGTGTGTAGATATGTCTGTTTGTATGTGCGTGTGTATGTGTGTGCCTGTGTGTGTGTGTGTGTACGTGCGTGCGCGTATCTCTCTGTGTGTATGCGTGTGCTTGTGTGCGTGTGTCTGTTTGTATGTATGATGTGTGTGTGTGTGTCTGTCTATATGCTTTGTGTGCACGTGTGTGTATATATATTTTTGTATGTGCGTGTGTATGTGTGTGCCTGTGTGTGTGTGCGAGCGCGTGTGCGTATGTCTGTTTGTGTGTATATGTGTCGGTGTATGTGCGTGTGCGTGTGCGTGTTTGCATGTGTGTATGCGTGTGCATGTATCTATTTGCATTGTATGTGTGCATGTGTTTGTGTGTGTGCGTATATGTGTGTGTGTGTTTGTGTGTGTGTCAGTGAGTGTCTAAATATGTGTGTGCATGTGCGAGTGAGAGAGTATCTTGTAAACAAGTTATTGTATATATTTCATTCTTGACCAAACCAGCATGTATACTTAACAAGAGAACATACTGACAACTGAATAACATTCACTATATATATTTATATGTACATAAAAGAATATATATATATATATATAATATATATATATATATATATATATATATATATATATATATATATATATATATAATGTAGGAGGTGAGTTTTATTGTAGTACAATAAAGCAATGCAGATATCGGATAAGAAGCACTCTACAGTTTGTAGGACTGGAGTATACATAATATAAGATCAAAAGATGGTTAAAGGAGTTCCATGTATTTTATTATGCGCATTTCAAAAACAAACATCATCATGCAATAATATTTGTGTTTTCATCAGATAAAACAGGAGAACATGATATGAAGGCTAAAAAACACTTGTGGATAGTGCAGTTTTGATATGTTGATTTAAAACTGCACTATCCACAAGTGTTTTTTAGCCTTCATATCATGTTCTCATGTTTTATCTGATGAAAACACAAATATTATTGCATGATGATGTTTGTTTTTGAAATGCGCATAATAAAATACATGGAACTCCTTTAACCATCTTTTGATCTTATATTATATATATATATATATATATATATATATATATATATATATATATATATATATTAAAGAGTTAAACGAGATTAAATGAGTACATCAAAGAATGAGTTTTACTGTAGATTGGAAGCACAGTAAAAATATTTTCCAGAGTTATTAATATTAATTCAAATATTAACAAAAATATATATTCTTGTGATCAATTAAATTTTATTATACATATTTCAGAGGTACTTGAATCAGGTTCAACAGTACGTCCTCATCAGATAAAATAAAATGATACATGACATACCCTGACATGTTAGATGGTTAAGATTTAATCAAGATTAAATCTTAAATCTTAACCATCTAACATGTCAGGGTATGTCATGTATCATTTTATTTTATCTGATGAGGACGTACTGTTGAACCTGATTCAAGTACCTCTGAAATATGTATAATAAAATTTAATTGATCACAAGAATATCTTTTTTTGTTAATATTTGAATTAATATATATATATATATATATATCATTCACACACGGTAGTGTGTGAATAATATTCTTAAGGTCAACTTTTTCCCAACGACAGCCACTTCTAGGACTTGTCACTAATTCAGTTCTCAACCAAATTTGATCAGATTTTTCACTAGAATGGACTCAGCCCTGGCTACATTTTGGTATAAGGAAATTGAAATTTGGGTCAGTAGAAAAAAAGTTACGCTAAAATATGTGTGTTCATGTAGTGGCGGATAAGGCACCTCATTGACTTTGACTCATCATAACGTTTTAAATTTCGAATATAATTTCATGCTACCTATTTCAGTACATAGAACTCGATAAGGTGAATCGAAATTTGTCAATATTGAAAAGATTGGAGCCATAGAAATCGAGTTGTGTGACTTTAAGTGACGAAATCAGATGAGGAGTAACGCTAAGGGACACAACTCTAGTATAAATCCATCGTAGCTGTACTAAGTAGTTTCCCTTAAGTAACTCAAATAAACATTATCGATAGTTATGTCTGGTCGAAAGTGAAACTGTTACTGTTAAGCTTAAAAGTTTCACTTTTGAAAATTAATTTTACTTCTGACAGAGAAAATTATGCCTGGAGGTCGAAATACGTAGGCAATTTGGTACTTCAGACGCCCTGTTCCAAAGCTGTTTGCATGAATTTATTTTGCGAAATGCTGTTCGTGCGGATAATACTTCTGCAGCATTTTTAATTGTTATCAGTAATTTGTTTTAGAATGTCTATTATTTTGTAGTTACTAGGTAATCAAATCAAACAGTTACTATTATATTAATATTTAACTAGTTCTGCTTTTAATTCTATGTCTCTTTTTGTATCTAATAATTTCTCTCTCCTTTTCAGTAAATAACCTAACCCTAAACCCTAAACCCTAGTCAGTTTCACTTTCGACCAGGCATAACTAGCGATTATGTTTATTTGAGTTTGTGTACGTAAACTAGTAAATTACCCAGTTGTCTATGTCAAAGAAAGTTTTATATCTTTTATACATACACACACACATATATATATAAAATAAATACTTTAATAATACTATTGGGCGCTTCTTTATTTATTATAACTATCTAACCACTCAGCCACGCACCATATCATTCACACACGGTAGTGTGTGAATATAATATTCTTATAAGGCCAACTTTTCCCCAACGACAGCCACTTCTAGGACTTGTCAGTAATTCAGTTCTCAACCAAATTTGATCAGGTTTGCACTAGAATGGACCCATCCCAGGCTACATTTAGGAAATTGAATTTTGGGTCAGTAGAAAAAAAGTTATACCCTAAAATATCTTTCAATTTTCTAACAATAAACACTCATTTTATTATAATAAACATAAATCGCATGCTTTAATAATACTAATGCTTCTTATTATTTGGGGGGGGGGGGAGGGGTTCAGTCAAATCCTGGGCCTGGGGATGGTAAGAAAATAAAAAATATTAATGAGGGTGGAAACAAAATGGATGAAGAAGAAAAAAAGAAGAAAAGGAGTGCTGAAAGACAAAAAAATATAGAGAAAAACAAAAAAATAATGATGAATATAGAAAGAAAAAGCTTGAATACCAAAAAAATTATAGAAATAAGAAAAAATTGAAAATTCTAAATCAAATAATGTTAAATGGCAAGAAAAATATAGAGAAAAAATAAAAAATAATGACAAATACAAACTAAAAAGATCAACTTATCAGACAAATTATAAAAATAAAAAAAGTTATTGAAGAACAGAAATTGAAAAAATATACTAAAAAAAAATTATTCATTAAAGTTTATAAGAAAACAATAATTTCTTGCTGAAATAGATTGAACAAATTTTCGAATTTTTTCGTTCAAAAGGCCATTCTTCACAAACTAACTAAATCTTATTTAGTTAAAAAAAAAAAACATAGCAGAAGAAATTATAAGAAAGGACTGAAAAAAGTTATTCTAGCATTCAATTTTGCTTTGGGCATTAGAAATTTCATGCTCAAACAAATCAAAAATACTGCCACAACAGTTAATAATTTTGTGAAAAATGTTGAAAAAAAAGGACTTTTGCCTGTTTATTGGGGGCAACATTTGTACCATACTTTCACTAATAGCACCTTTTCTTTAAAAGGAATACTGTTGACTATGTTCCATTATATGTATTGAGATGTCATGATTTTGAAAGTATGGATTGTCAAAATGATGAATGTAAATGCAAAAATTCAACACCTGGCCAACCTTATGAAAATAATGATAAAGAAATTAGTCAGGAGAACTTTGATCAAGAAACTGATAAGTTTCTAATTGATGGATGTTTGGCCCGCCTTTGTGACACTAATGATGGTTGTCCTGATGAAAAAACTCAGCTTTTGGAAACAAGACAAATACATGAAGCAATTCAAGAAATTGTACCTGAATTGACTGTTAAAGAAATTCGCAAAAAAATGAAAAAAAAATGAAGAATGCAATGGCATTCATAGTGACTATTTGTATTGTTGTGGTCAATCTGACTGCACCAATAAACTCGAACTCATTAGAAAAAATGCCCCCCCCCCCAATACTCCCATACTTAGAACATTAGTGAATCAGGTGTACAAATTAAGAGCTCTATGCATTTGACTGCATTTGTATGATATTGCTATTTTGGAAGGAAACTGGCCTATGTTTAAAAATTTGGTGGACAAACACACAATTAATCAAACCAGTTCTGAAATTATTGGAGGTTTGCTTGGAAGAGAAAATGAAGTTGACCATTCTGAACCCAACATTGTCAACAGATTTTCTCATCTTATTAAAAATTTTAATAAAAAACTCAAAATATGAAAGTTAATGCCTGTGACATTTGCAAACAAAGAGAATATGACAGTGATTTGAAAACATTGACTGAATGGGATGAAAAAGTTCCTAAAATCATTAAAGAAAATGATCCTTTGCCATGTACTATGTATCTCAATTGCCGATCTTATTTGAAAATAGGAACAATTCCTTTACTGGCTTCAATCAATGGTCTTGAAGTTGAAAAAATTCCCAAGGCATTAGCAAAATTGAATATTTATGAACACATTTTGATACAAAGAGCCAAATGCTTTATTAATGTGATAAAGCTTGTTCCTCAAAAATTCAAAGGACCACCCTCGCAAATGTTGCCTGCTATCAAAGGGATAGCAACTCATTTGCCAATTCCTATGGAAAATACCATTAATCATGTTATGGACACTTTACCATCAAAAGAACACAATTCTTTGGAAATTGTTGTTGTCTCATTGCCAACTAAAAATAAAATAATTTGGAAATCATTAGTAAATATACAAAATGTTTTGGATGCACTTTATTGGCTTACAGAAAACAATGACATTTACAAAGACATTGAAATTGACACAACAAATGATCTCAATGACATTGTTTTGTGTACTGGACAGAACTGCGCAAAAGATTCTCATCATTTGTTGACTCATTTGACCAAGAAAGATGCTGAAACATTCTATGAGCATCACACAGTTCAAAAAATGTATCCATCTTTACCAAATGAAAAGACATTCAAATTTTCAAAATGAATAAATCGGAAGGA
Source organism: Eledone cirrhosa (assembly GCA_964016885.1). Lineage (NCBI taxonomy): Eukaryota > Metazoa > Mollusca > Cephalopoda > Octopoda > Eledonidae > Eledone > Eledone cirrhosa. The sequence continues at coordinate 266,212,689 of OZ024740.1, read as the reverse complement.
GATTTAATGAAAGATAACAATCCCAAATTGGATATGATGTGCTTTCCCATTTTGTTTCCTACAGGGAAAAATGGAATGTTTCAAGATAGGCACTTTGGAAATGTCAAGCCTCATATGTTTGTCAGAAACAGACTTAGGCATTCTGACCCTAGATTTAGAAGAAACATCCAATATCTTTTGTACAATATCTTTTGTACAAAGCTGACAAAAGAGGTTTGGATGCTGGAATTTTTGCCATTATGAAGTCAATGAAATCAGGAAAAATGACTTTGGCAGAATTCAACCAAAAAATACAAAATAATGACAAAGCTCTTGAAGGCAACCTCTCAATGATGATGGCAAATGTCAGGGGTTCAAAACAATTTTCGAATAGAAAGGCATCGGACCTCCATGCTATGGATGAAAAATTTGGCCCTGCAACATTGTTTTTTACACTTTCATGTGCAGAATATTTTTGGCCAGATTTGAGAGAATATTTGGAAAAATTGAATAGTGATATTGCAAATGTCAAAACAGCCAATACCAGCGCACTTTGTGTCAATGATGTTGTTGCTATTAGTGAATTATTTTACCACAGGTTAAATGCTATCATGAATGAAGTGTTTCTGGCAAAAAATAATCCAATTTTTGGTAAAGTTTCACATTATTTCTGAAGAATTGAATATCAACCAAGGGGTGCCCCGCACACCCATATGAAGCTCTGGTGTGATTAGGCACCCATTTATGACAAGGACCCCCCAGAAAAAATTCAACAATTCATTGAGAAACATATTACTTGCAGAATGCCTTGTTCTGTATCTAACCCCACATTGCATAATTTGGTGTCTAGATTTCAAGTGCATTCAAGCACACAAACTTATGGCAGAGGAAAAAATGTTGCAAAAAAGTGTCGATTTGGAATTCGAAAGTCTGATGGAGAATTCAAATTCTTTACTGTGGCAGAAAGTGTAAAATCAAGAAAAAATGGTAGAGGTGTCAAGAAATTGTATCAACTTCAAAGAAAATCATCTGAAAAATATATCAATGATTATAAACCTTTGCTTCTTTTGATTTGGCAAGCCAATGTAGATGTTCAATACATTGGAGAAAATAGTATGATTTTGAAAAGATATGTCACTAGTTACCAAACTAAAGCTGAAAAAAAAAAATGAGGCTGAAGGTGTTTGGGAAAATCTGGATGAAACTAGATCAAAATATGGAAGATACAAATCAGCTGGTCTTCAGCTCATTGGAAAAAGAGACATTGGAGCATATGAGAGTGCTGATAAGTTGTTAGGACATCATTTATTTGGTTCATCTGATCAGGTCATTTGGCTTGGTGCTGATATTCCTAGCAAAAGGAGCCATAGGATCAAATCAAAACAAGAATTGCAAGAAATACCACAAGAATCCACAAATATATTTCATGAAAATATGGTGGAAAATTATTATTCCAATAGACCATTGTTTTTGGAAGAAACTTTATTATATGAAGTTGCTAGTAAATATGAAAAGGTTTCATATCCACGTAAGGAAAAAGAAGAAGCAAAAAAAAAATGATTATGACAAACAAGAAAGGCTACTTTAAAAAAGTCAAAGAAAAAGTTGTCAAAACTCCAAATGTGCCTCTAAACAAAGAACACAAGGAACGTTATTACCACAATATTCTCATGCTTTTTAAGCCTTGGGGAAATGAGGAAATTGATTTATTGAGTGGTTTCAGTTCCTATGAAGAAGCATTTCAAAATTATTTTTCAGAATTACCAGCTATTGCTCAGTATGAAAATATAAAAAAAAAGAATTGCTGATTCTATTGATTTGGCAAAACAATTGGAAATTGAAGGAGAAAAAGAAAGCAAAGAAAAAGTAATTGAAGAACCAAATGAGGAAAATGAAATTATGGATGGTTTAATTGAAGATCAAATGGAAAGAAATGTAACTGATGATTCAGTGGCTGAAAAAGAAGCCCAACTCAATGAAGATCAAAAACGAATTTACAATGAAGTCATTTCAATTATCAAAAATCAAGCGCTTCATTGTAATAAAGACAAGCCTCTACCCAGATGCAGATGTGATGACTGCTTACAGCTTCTCAAATTTGTTTCTGGTGTTGGTGGAGCAGGCAAAAGTTTCTTGATTGACACTTTGTCTGACAAAATAACTCTTATGACTGATCTATCTAATGGAACTCCTGTCATAATATGTAGACCAACAGGCATGAGTGCATTTCAAATAAAAGGAAATACTCTACACAGAACTCTAATGATTGGAGTTCAGCATGGAAAGTTTCCAACTTACAAGGAATTGCAAAAAGTGGACTTGAACATTTTACGCCATATGTATGAAGGAGCCAGATTGTTCATAATTGATGAAATTAGCATGGTTAGTCACTTGATGCTGGCATTCATTCACAAAAGGCTTGATGAAATTTTTGGAGATCTCCCCAAAATGGCATATCCTTTTGGAAAAATGAATCTTCTTTTGTTTGGTGATTTGATGCAATTGCCACATGTAAATGAAAAACCAGTATTTTCTAGAATTTCATCATATGATGCCAAAAGAACAGAAATTGGCATTAGTGGGAATTCATTGTAGAAATACTTTCAATATGATGAGCTAACCATTAATATGAGACAAATAGAAGACAAAGACAACTATGTTGATATTTTGGGAAGAATTAGGATTGGTTCCCCATCAGACTCTGATATTAGCATGCTTCAAAAAAGATGCCTATTTCCTGATAGAAAAGCATCTGTTGAAGAAATTGCTAAAAAAATTGATTGAATTGTATTCTATTCCTGAATTAAAATTTGTATGCATTTTACCTTTGAATGAAGCTGTTGATGAGTTGAATAATGAAATGATTAAAAAATGCAACATAAATGCAGTGAAACTTGCTGCAAAAGATTCTGGTATGAGACAAGTAAATGGAAAAAAGAAAAGAAAAATGTTGAAAAAGGCAAAAAGAAGAAAACTTCTGATACTGCTGGACTAGAAACTTTGCTAAATGTTGGAATTGCAGCAAGAGTGATGTTGAAACGAAACATTGATGTAGATCAAGGCTTATGCAATGGTGTTATTGGAACAGTTATTGAATTAATTGGGAATGGAAGCAATGTTGACAACATTTTGGTGTCTTTTGATACCAAAAAGGACAAACCCATTGCCATTGGAAGAGTTCAAGCAGACTATGAAATTTCTCCTGGTGTTTTTATCACCAGAACACAATTTCCATTGTCTCTTGCTTACTCTATAACAATTCACAAATCACAAGGAATTTCTGTGGATGGAATAATTGCTGATTTAGGAAATCAGATATTTTCTGATGGTCAAGCTTATGTGGCTCTTGAAAGAGCCAGAAAACTTTGCAATGTGTATCTCTGTGACTTTGATCCAAGATCATTGATCATGGTTGACAAATCTGCATGGGAAGAGTACAACAAACTACGGGCTAGTACTGGAAGAGCAGATTTGCCTCCATTGCCACCTTGCAGGAAAAAGCCCCCTTGCATGGCAAATGCTTCTACCATGCCCAAGAAAAGAACTAAAAGACTTAATTTGGAAGAAAATTCAAACCAACCTGCCAAAAAGAAGAAAAGAAATGAAAGCAGCCAAACTTTAATCCCTAAACATCAATTGATCAACCAAAGAAATGCTTGTTTTGCAAATTCAGTTGTGCAATCACTGAATCAATTGCCTGAATTTGTAGAGTATTTGCATAATTTTAACAACATCAATGGAGTACATCAAGAATTAAGCAATATCATTTTTAATAATCATAATAATATTTCTAACTTAAGAAGAATAATTGGAGGAAGATTTCATGATGGAAATCAGCAATGTGCTCATGAATTTTAGAAAGAATTCTCTCTACATTTGGACTTGGTATTTAGAGAAAAACTTCAATTTATTCAAACTGATCATACTAGATGCATCCGATTGCATCAAGCAAATTGCCAAGCTTTAAATAACAATGTTTGCAATTGTAATTCAAGACCTGGATGTGGTATAGAATCTGAACTTCCATTTCAAATAAAAGAGGATTTGATATTAAATCCTATTAATGACACACAACAATTTAAATCTCTACTTTCAATAACAAATACTTTGACTAAATACTGTGATACTTTTTCTGAAAATACTGAGCATCAAATAACTTCAAGAATTGAATTTACTAACGATTTCAAATATCTTGTCATCTCAATTAGTAGATTTTTGATTAATAATGAAGGAGAACAAAGAATTAATTGTGATATTATGAACTTTAGCTAAAAAAAAGCAGCAATTATATGGCACAAATTTCACATTAAAAGCTGCTATTCTTCATGAAAGAGTATCATCTACGGCAGGCCATTATACTTGTCTGGTAAAAAGTGGTGCTGAAAATTGGGATGAAATTAATGACAACATTATCAAAAATAGGCACAATAAATTTCCTCCTAAATTACCTAATGTGGTATTGTTTATGGAAAAAATTTAGATTTTTTATTTTGAACTATTGATCTTGGACTACCAACTTATAATTAGGACTAGTGTTAATTCTGGACTACTTCATTTTGTTTTGGACTACTTGCTGCTTATTTTGGACTAAATGCTGATTTTCGACTACATAATTTTATTTTGGACTAAATGCTAATTCTGGACTACTTAATTTTATTTTGGACTAAATGCTAATTCTGGACTACTTAATTTTATTTTGGACTAACTGCTAATTATGGACAAATTATTGTTGAATTTGAACTCACTGTTTATTGGCATTTTATTTATTTACTACTTAATTTTATTTATTTTTGACTCAGTTATTTTAATTGCTTGTTTTTCTAGCATCTTTAATAACTTCACTTGTTAAGTTAAACTCTAAATTGATCATTATAGTGTAGTCAATTATAGCTTTGTCTCTATGGGCACACCTGAAGGCTTGTAGTAAGGGTGTTCAGAAAAGGCAAATGTCTCTATTGATTATATTCTACAAAATACCTTTTCAATTTTAATATTTTGGATTTTATAGAAATAATGAAATGAAGAATTAATTTTTTATTGATGAAAAAAGGATTGTAAATGCCTTAGCAAATGGTCAATGTAATTTAAATAAAATAATTTGCAGCAATGCCTTCAAAAGACCGAAAAATGCGGGCGCATGTGTATTAATATTCTTAAATAATAATAAACCTGGAAAAGTACAGGACAAGTAGAATTAACTCTTAAAATATGTAATAAATCTTATTGCTGTATCAGATGAAAGAATGGTATTTAACTAATGTATTGGTATGCGATGGGGCCCACCCACAGCCCCGGCGGAGAGAATGGAGCGTCCAAGCCATGCTTAATGACAATCTGGAATATGAATTTGATGAATTAAATGTACAATAATAAGCCTATGACATCACACTTAATCATAAGGAGGTGAAGGTTGTTAAGATGGCATGGAACAGGACGTTTCGGTGCAGGTATTTCTGTGCCAGCGTTTCGGCACTGGCATGTGGAATGGTCATTCCTAGCTCTTTCATGGATAGATTTAGAATAACACAAGAATGACATAAAGACAACCAAGAAAATGTTATACTTTAATTATTAATTAAATAATTAGAAATGATCTAGAAATCACCTTGATTCATTAGGAATGGCCTAGTTAATCTTTGGTGCTAATCTCTAAAAGATAGTCTCTGCTTTCCTTATAAGAAAGGAACAGTAATCCAGATTATCAATCAGAATGATATCGCACATGATCACCAAATTTTCTTTTTGAAATACAGTTGACTATCTCTAATTGTCACCCAAATGAACTGTAAAAATGACTGACAATTAATAACAAAAAATAAAAGTTGGGCCAAAAATGGCACTGAAAATTAGGGAGAGTCAACTGTAATTCGATCTTGACAAATTTTGGCTTAACTTTTTTTAAAATGAAATTAGATTAATAATTTTAATATGATGACAATTTATGCAAAATTTTTTTTTTTACTATTAATTTCAATTAATTTTTAATGTCAATTAATTTTTAATGTCAATTTTTAAGTAATACAGTATAATTAACCCACTAACGGGACAAAAAAAGTGACAACTTAAATGAACTGACAATTTATGTGCATTTGGTTGGCAAAATGGTGATTGCTGACTTAGGGAAACTGATGACTTAAAATCTAATAAATCCCCTAATTCATTATTATTTCTTATTATCTCTTGGCATTGCTAATTTTACTGTACATTGAATTCATCAAATTCAAATTCCAGCTTCAATATTTTAAGAGTTAATTCTACTTGTCCTGTATTTTTCCAGGTTTATTATTATTTAATCACGTCGAAGTTGACTTTGCCTTTCATCCTTACCGGGTCGATAAAATAAAATACCAGTAATGAACTGGGTAATTGCTGGCCTTGTGCCAAAAGTAGAAACAATTATTATTTAAGAATATTAATACACATGCGCCACCATTTTTCGGTCTAGTATATATATATATATATATATATATATATATGTATATATATATATATATATATATATATATATATATATATATATATATATATATATATATATATATATATATATATATATATATATATATATATATATATATATATATATATATATATATATATATATATATATATATAGATGTGTGTGTGTGTGAAGGCGCATGGCTTGGTTTGAGCATTGGGCTTGCAATTGAAAGATTGTGAGTTCGATTTTCGGACCGGATGTTGCGTTGTGTCCTTGAGCAAGACACTTTGCTCCAGTTTACTCTGCTGTAGAAATGAGTTTCAACATCACTGGTGCCAAGCTGTATCGGTCATAACTTTTTCCTTGGACAAAACAAACCTTGCCCAAGCTTGTGCCTCGGAGGGATACTTTCTAGGTACAAAACCATGGAAATTCGTGACACCGAGTGTGGCCATATATATATATATATATGCCCCCCCCCACACATATATATATATATATGTATGCATGCATATATATATATATATATATATATATATATATATATATATATATATATATATATATATATATATATATATATATATATATATATATATGTATGTATATATATGTATGTATATATATATATATATATATATATATATATATATATATATATATACATACATATATATACATACATATATATATATATATATATATATATATATATATATGTATGTATATATATGTATGTATATATATATATATATATATATATATATATAATATAAGATCAAAAGATGGTTAAAGGAGTTCCATGTATTTTATTATGCCCATTTCAAAAACAAACATCATCATGCAATAATATTTGTGTTTTCATCAGATAAAACAGGAGAACATGATATGAAGGCTAAAAAACACTTGTGGATAGTGCAGTTTTAAATCAACATATCATATATATATATATATGAATTAGTTTAGCGAGGTTTTTTATATGAAATCGTGTGTCGAAACAAATATTGTTATACTTGGGGAGGGTCATATTTGTGTAATATTGCCAGAATTAATAACAGAACACACTCACTGTTTGGTTGGTTTTCGCTTCTCGCTGTCTTTTATATCTGTAATCTAACTTACTCGGTCCTCAATGTTGCCATTGACTGACCGACGGTCAAAAATAATACAGATACAATATAGACACAAACACATATATATGGTTTACATAAATCTTTCGTTGCACATCTGCAACATCGTCAGTGGTGTTATATTTTCCTCCTGTTGTGTTGTATGTCTACGCCATTTTTTATTCAGTCTGTCTGTATATTTATTTATTTATTTATTTGCTTGTTTGTTTATTTTATTTTGTCTTCTTTGCGCATGCGTTTGCGTGTGTGTATAGTGTTATGTTTGCTGTGTGACTAGTGTGTATAGTGTTATGTTTGCTGGGTGACTAGTGTGTGTTTATGTGCTTGTTGTTATTGTGCTTGTGTATGTATTTATTTATCTTATTTTATTTACTTATTTATACTTCTCTTAGGTCAGTGTTGTTTGTTTGGGTGTTGTTGTTATTCCACTCATTCTTTCTGTTTAGCTTTGGTCTTCTAATTTCTATTTCACTGGCCTCTCTGATTTGCCTATCTGCTGGGTCATTTCTATGTTTAGATATTATTCTAATTTCTATGTTGTCTATGTTACCGTCATGTTGTCTAGCATGTTCGTATAGTACTGACCCGTTTTTTCGTCCTTTTACTTCCCCTCAATGTTGGTCTATCCTTTCACCTATGCTACGAGCTGTCTCACCTATGTATGTTGTTGTCATGTTTCTGCAAGTACCCTCTGTACATCTTATGCTATAGACTACGTTTCTAGTTTTACAGTTTATCCGGGGGTTCACCTTACATATGATACATTTCCTATTGGTACAGTGGGTTTTCTTAAAAGGGTAGGTTTTGCTGATCAGGGATTTTATGGTGGTTCCTGGCTTTTCTACCACCTTTATTTTTAAGTGGGTCTTTCTCAGGGCCTTTCTACACTGGTTAGCTAATTTCCCTCCAGGGGTGGCGTCCACAAACATGACACTCTGGTATCTCTGGTTGTCGTACCATGATGTGGCTTTCCCTATCTTATGTCTAGCCCTATCTAAGCTATTCCATGATTTGCTCCTGTATAATGGGCAAATTCCTTTCATGTCCAGTTCTATGAGGGTCTTATACTTTTCCATGGCTCCTTCGTATACTCTGACTCTGTCTCTTTGGTTGTAGTCAGAGAACTGCATGCGGTTGATGAAGTGTTGGATGTGTCTTTCCATTTCTGTTGGGTCGCACATGCTGGACACATTCTTCATCACTCGTACCAAATCTGCGATCAGAATATTAAACTTAGCACTACTGGACATTGCTGAGTTTTTGAGTATCAGGTATTTGGAGGCCATGGGTTTAGCATAGTGTGAGTGGATAATTTGGGCTCTCTAGTCTATAGTGTTAATCCAGAGTTCTGTGTCTAATACAGGTAGTCTATTGTTAGGGTGTTTGGAAGGGAAGTCGATAGTTACAGTTATACTCTGGTGTATGGAATTAGCTATCTGCTGGATGCTTTCCATCGTGCTACGTTCTAAATCAAACTTGTTAGTGCTCTCTAGTGGGGGTGTTCTTATAACTATATTGATATCGTCTACATAACGAGAGTACATGATGAGGTCTATGGAGCTTTCATTAAGGAGATCTTTAAGTCTCCTTTCCCACCATACCATGAAAAGGTTGGCAACATCACCAGCTATGCTGACGCCGATGGCTGCTCCCTCATTTTGGGTGTAGATTTTCTCATTGAACTTAAATATGTGGCCCCTTTAGGGTAGTTTTGATACTAGCCCCTATTGCATGTGCGACCATTTTTCTTACCTGATCATTGTTTTGGGGGGTCCGTATAGCTTTGGTCCACCCAATCCACCTTCCCATGGGAGTCTTTTTTGCCATTGACCTAAGAGAAGTATAAATAAGTAAATAAAATAAGATAAATAAATACATAAACAAGCACAATAATAACAAGCACATAAACACACACTAGTCACCCAGCAAACATAACACTATACACACTAGTCACACAGCAAACATAACACTATACACACACGCAAACGCATGCGCAAAGATGACAAAATAAAATAAACAGACAAGCAAATAAATAAATAAATATATAGACAGACTGAATAAAAAATGGCGTAGACATACAACACAACAGGAGGAAAATATAACACCACTGACGATGTTGCAGATGTGCAAAGAAAGATTTATGTAAACTATATATATGTGTTTGTGTCTATATTATATCTGTATTATTTTTGACCGTCGGTCAGTCAATGGCAACATTGAGGACCGAGTAAGTTAGATTACAGATATAAAAGACAGCGAGAAGCGAAAACCAACCAAACAGTGAGTGTGTTCTGTTATTAATTCTGGCAATATTACACAAATATGACCCTCCCCAAGTATAATATATATATGTATATATACATATAAATTATATTTGGGAAATGCAAATAAGATAAAGAAATATTTACCTTTTTACTAAGAGTGTCCCTATTCAATATAAATAAATATATATATATATATATATATATATATTAGAAAGTGAGGTTTTCTTTACAAAATGAAAAATAACCGAGGTGTCCTACACGAGTGAAAGTATAAAGAAAAAAAGATAAAATCGAAAATGCAACTGGAGTCTTATTTTTAAAAATATATATATATTGTATATATATATGTATATATTTACCAAATAAATATATATATTTTTTTAAAATTAAGACTCCAGATGCATTTTCGCTTTCATCTCTTTTTCTATATATATATATATATATATATATATATATATATATATATATATATATATATATATATATATATATATATATATATATATATATATATAAATATATATATATATATATATATATATATATATATATATATATATATATATATATATATATATATATATATAAAATAACAGGAGGCTGGACTGGTGTAATTCCTTAAAGGTTTACATCAAGGTTGACAGTGGTGAACCAACAAACTTAAGTGAATAAATATATATATATATCGTTTCTGAATTTGTTTAGCAAGATTCTTTATCTGAAATCGTGTGTTGAAACCGATATTGTTATACTTTGGGAGGGTCATATTGCCAATAACTAGAGAGACACATACAACACTTGATCCACCGTATGCAGTTCTCTGGCTACAATCAGAGAGATAAAATCAGAGTGTATAGAGGAGCCAGAACCAAATGGGAAAAAATGGTAAATAATGACATAAATGGGACCTGCCCCTTGTATAGGAGCAAATTTTGGAATAGAATAGAAAGAACTAGGAACAAGGCTAATAGAATAAACTCATGGTATGATAGCAATAAATACCAGAGTGTAATGTTCATCGATACAACCCCTAGAGGTGAATTAGCTTACAAATTTAGAAGGGCCCTAAATAAACATAAACTCAATATAAAGATAGTAGAAAGACCAGGTACCTCCGTAAAAACACTTATTAGCAAGACATTCCCTTTTCAAAGACCCTCATGTATAGATAAGAAATGTATAACCTGTAAAATAAGCCTCCATATTAACTGTAAAACTAGAAATGTAGTATATAGCATAAGATGTACTGAAGGACAATGTAGAGACAAAAATATAGTGTACATAGGTGAGACAGCTCGTAGTGTAGGGGAACGGATAAATGAACACTGGCGAGACCTTCAAGATAGTAAAGAATCATCTGTACTCTACCAACATGCTAAAATAGAGAACATAGAAATAAAAATAGAATCTTCACACAGAAAAGACGCAATGTTTAGACAAATTACAGAGGCAATAAACATAAAAGAATTACAACCAAAATTAAATAGAAAATATGAGTGGAACAGCAACATCTCAACTTACAATTAAGGACAAAATGAAAACACACACACACACATAGAACAAACAACCAACCAGTAACATGTAAATAAACAAATAAATAAATGAACATAAACACACACAGACACCCGGATGTGGCGCATGCGCAGACTGAGCACACAACACACACACAGAAACAAAATGGCGTAGGACAGAACAAAGGAGAGGCACAGAAACAAAGAAAGGAATCCCCAGTCACTGAAGAGGTCACAGAGTGTGTGACGAAAGAACTATGACTATATATAAACAACTATTTTGTTGTGGAACCAACCAACCAACCAGAAATTTATAAATTTATAAATTTATTATAAATTTATTATAATAAATTGAAGTGAAAGCAACTGGTGCGTGTGTTTCTTATTGGCAACATGACCCTCCCAAAGTATAACAATATATATATATATATATATATATATATATATATATATATATATATATATATATATATATATATATATATATATATATATATATATATATATATACACAATATATTAATAAATGGAAACTATATTTATAAAACCATATTTATTTTATTATACATATTTCAAGGGCAACCAAGGCAAATTATGGTGCGCTTTCATCAGATAAAATACAGATTTGTTTTATAAATAAATATTGACATACCCGGAAAAAAGACAACCCTAACGGTTGGAGCTTCATGGATAGTGGAGGTATTACATTTATTGAGGGAAATACAAAATTATGAGTGAGTATGCAAATGAGTGTCCGAAAGGTTGAAAAGATAACGGTTTATTTAAATTAAACTGTTGGAAGAAGGTGATATGTGAGGGAGAGAGAAAAAAATAGAAAAAAGAAAAAAGAAAAATGAAAAAAGAAAAAAGAAAAAAGAAAAAAGAAAAAAGAAAAAAGAAAAAAGAAAGAAAAAGGAAGGAGAAAGATAGAAGAGGAAAGAAAGAACGATTATATATATTGATAGTGAAAATAGAGTGCATGAAGAGATAAATATAGACAGCGTAAGTATATCTAAATGAGAGAAGAAATGAGAATAACGTGAAAGAATAATATTTATAATGCAGGATTCTTTACGTTTTGATTATAATACTTATAATGATAGGTTGAAAAATTAGATTAAAATTAAATTAAAATTAAAAATTAAAAATCAGAATTAAAAATTAGAAATCAGAATTAAAGATTAAAATTTACCTTAATATTAAAGATTTAATTTAATAATTTAAATGTTAAGTATTATAAATTATTTAAATAAATATTTATTATTTTACATTAGAGCAAAACTATTATAGTTTATTTTATTGAAAGTTATAAGTCAAAATTTAAACATCAAAATAATTCTAAATTTATGAAAAATTTACGATAGTTTACAAAAGAATAACCACTTAGTTATATTATAAAAACAGGAAGTTAGAAGTGATTTTTTAAGAATAGTAAGGAAGTGTAAAGGAAGTTAGAAGTGATTTTTTAAGAACTCAGATGACTCTAAGGATTAAAGTTATAAAGTTAAAAAGTTAAAAAATTTTATCTTAAGAATATAATTAAAACATGAACCATATCTTATTTTATACGAAGTCATAAATTTACTTGCTATAAAGTTCAAACATTAACATTAAAATTAGAATTAAAACATGAAAAAATGTATCTTAAGAATATATTTAAAGCATAAACCATAGGTTATTCCACATATATATAAAAAAACATGTTTTTCCACATATATATAAACATTTGTATATATATATTAAAAACGTTTGGAGATATAAAAATACAGAAATATAAATATATATATATTTATTCACTTAAGTTTGTTGGTTCACCACTGGATATATAGTCTTAGTAGTGCTTTGGTTGAATTTATGAAATTATATATATATATATATATATGTAAGTGTGTGTGTGTGTATGCATATATATATATATATATAAGTGTGTGTGTGTGCATACATATATATATATATATATATATATATATATATATATGAATGGAAATAACTTTGCCATTCATGTTTATGGTTGTATTATCAATTCATCTAAATATATATATTAAAATACAAATATTAATAAAATAGATGTTCTTTTGATCAATAAAATTTTATTATACATATTTCAGAGGTACAAGAGTACGACAAAATATAATTATTATATTTTGTCTGATGAGGACGTACTGTTGTACCTCTGAAATATGTATAATAAAATTTTATTGTTCAAAAGAACATCTATTTTATTAATATTTGTATTTTAATATATATATATATTTAGATGAATTGATAATACAACCATAAACAGGCAAATAATAATTCAAAGTTCAAATGTGATTTTATAGTCCACAGTAAGATAGGTACAAGACAGTTTAGAGTTTAATCCAATCAGTAAATTTCCAATCATACAAGTTTTACAATATCACAGTGCATATATAAATGAATATTCCTGTTGTATCGATCGAAACCGTTCGTAGATCAATTAAATAGTTTAATGTAATATAATTGTTTCTACTTTTGGCACAAGGCCAGCAATTATCCCAGTGTATTACTAGTACTTTATTTTATCGACCCTGTAAGGATGAAATGCAAAGTTATTTCCATTCATATATATATATATATATATGTATGCACACACACACACTTATATATATATATATATGCATACACACACACACATATATATATATACATATATGAAAAATGGCGTGCTGCGTGGCTGCACATGGGTTACATATGAATAAAATTGGTCCTTCATCAGTGATCTTCCAGCCTTCATTGGTATTTCTTCGCTTATATATATATATATATATATATATATATATATATATATATATATATATATATATATATATATATATATATATATATATACACATATATATATAATTTGATAAATTCAACCAAAGCACTACTAAGACTATTTTACATACCCTACAAATATTACTACACCGTTTGGCGCCGCGGTCTGTATTTTACATATCTCTCTCTCTCTCTCTCTCTCTCTCTCTCTCTCTCTCTCTCTCTCTCTCTCTCTCTCTGTATCGTAAGTCAAGAACCTCTCATAAAAATATGTATGTGCTTTACTTCAAATTCAATCTATTTATAGCTGAGCTCCTCTGTAAAATCAGAATAATAATAGCCCGTCTGTGGAAGGGGCCTCGCGAGTTGGGGTGGCTGTTGCAACAGGTGTCGCTGGCCGTTGTTCGCAGAAATGCCTTTGCAATTTTGTCCACAGGGCGCAGCAGAAACACCGCTCTGGCCTAGGTGTAGAGACTGTCACCCTCTCCTCTTCTTCCTTTATTTCTTCCCTTTCCTAATACTCTTTTGCATTTTTCCTCCCTTTCCTCTCATTTATAGCATTTATAGTCTTTCCAAATGCAACTATTTTTCTCTACATTTTATTGAATAACATTCCATATCTGTCTATTAATTGCATATATGTATGTATTTCTATCAGAAAATCGCTTTCTTAGTTTTGGACGACTTTACACTTATGTTAAACCTCCGTTGATTCTGACCACGAGTGTTTCAGTTTGAATAATGGAAAAGGAGCCTGCATGAGAAATTAACGTGTAAGGGGTTGGGCAGTAAACAGAAATGTGCACCCTTAACGTAGTTCTAATAAAGATTCAGCGTGACACATTGTGTAACAAGGTTGACCCTTTAAATTAAAGGTACAGCTCATTTTTGCCAGGTGAGTGGACTGAAACAACGTGAAATATAATGTCTTGCTCAAGCACCCAACGTGCCGTTCTGTCCGGAAATGAAACTCACGGTCATGATCCGAGCACTCTAATCCCTAAGCAACATTTGCTAACACTTAATATAACCAATTAGGACATTTACTCATATAATGGTAAATGCTAATTATGTAGTTAAATACTTGCTTCCTAAACCAACAAACTGACAGACTGCTATTTCAACAATCTTGTGGATATAAATTTTAAACAAATAATGTAGTCTGCATATTTATTGTTGCTCAATTCCCTATGTAATTATACCCTGCTCATGTTTCATGCAACAAATTTATTTCGGGCGTGATTATTTGATATCAGAGCTGGATAGCATTTTCTGTAATATAACCAACATATTACACTATTTTTCTTAATTCAACATTGACAGAAGTGAGATTTCTCTCATATTTCCCCCAAGTTTCCTAATTCATCTTTCAAACAATGTAAAGACATTTGATATTCTTACTATTCTCTCTAGAATGCAATAGAGGCTTCATGTCAATTTATTCAACGTGAGTGAAAAATAGTCTGGAGTAAGGCTTTCGGCAAGGTTAATTTATAGAAACAGTTCATTGAAGTTAAAAGATTTCCCACTATGAGAAAATTTCTTGGATCAAATTGGATTTGATGAATTGCCGAAGGGGATTAAACGCAGTTTCAAACTCGAGACGGCTTTATCTGTAGCGAACAAGATTGAAACACCTGGAAGCACCTCGAATTCGTTTGTTTATTCTTGCTCTTATAGCATTTCTTTTTCTAAACTAATACAAGCAATAACTAAGTTTGCTTAGGGCAAAGGGGAAAACGTCCTTAACAATTTAATACTCTATAGTATTACAATTCTTGTGTGCTTTTCATAATATTTGGACAGGTTAACATAAATAGCTGATATTGTGCACTGCAGGTCAATATATTTATTTCACTTAATTGGGAAAAGTTCTAAGTGTTTCCCCATTGGTTTTGGTAATACGATACATTCAACGTGGTGAGAAAGGTACATATAATGACGATATTGATACAACACGAGAAATGTTCTCTTCCTATTGAAAAGTATACATTTTATTATAACACAGATCGTCCAGAAATAACAGGAGGTAAGTTTTAATAATCTAATCTCGGTTAAAACAACGCGAGTATCGATGAGAAATCTATGTGATAAGAATATACTGACGCGACAAATGATAATCGTAGTTGGAATATCAAACAATATATATATACTGATAACGAATTTACCGTGTGTATCCTGGATTTTAGAAAAGTGGTACAATATCCCCCACATGCCTTAAAAGGCGAGTAAAAAAATTAGCGCCAGGAAGGGGATATGGCCTTAAAGCATTGTCTTAAATGACCCATCCAACAAAGAGAAGAGTGACGTAAAAAGGATGATGATGATGATGACGATGATGATGATGATGATGATGATGAGGAGGAGGAGGAGGAGGAGGAGGAGGAGGATAGCAAATATAGTTAATTTACCTAATTCCCCCATACAAGATCTATACAAGATCTGATATGTGATCGAATTGGTTCATAGGCATCTTAAAGCTATCAAGGTGCGGGCGGACATGGTAGACGCTGTGTTCTCCGGTGTAGAGTTTCTCCAAGATTTTGATACATTTTTGTGTGCATTCTCAAAATATTTTAATAGCAATCCGTACATAAAAGGACGAGTTATCCATTGAAGTATTTTACTTCTCGAAACAACCATGGAGCGGGTGAAAAAGTGTGTGTGTTAGTGTGTGTGTGTGTGTGTGTGTGTGTGTGTGTGTGTGTGTGTGTGTGTGTGTGTGTGTGTGTGTGTGTGTGTGTGTGCTTGTGTGTGTATATATATATATATATTTATATATGTATATATTTACAGTCTCCAGTCATTCAAAGATGGCAATCCCTTTTCTATATCGACAATATGTAGTCGACATCAGCAACAACAGCGTCAACAACTCAGAAAATATCAACAAAACGATGAGGGCAACAAAATACTTTCACCCTGGTATAACTACAACACTGAGGATTTACTTAATAATTTAACCCCCCTCCCCCCACACACATCCACCACCCCCCATATATATATATATATATATATATATATATATATATATATATATATAAATATATATATATATATACGATATTAATAAATGGAAACTATATTTATAAAACCATATTTATTTCATTATACATATTTCAGGGATACCAAATTAAATTATGGTATGCCTTCATCAGACAAAATACAATATATAACAGTTTTACAAATAAGCTTTGACGTACCCTATTAAAATGCAAACATCCAAAAACAATGGTTGCATTTTAATAGGGTACGTCAAAGCTTATTTGTAAAACTGTTATATATTGTATTTTGTCTGATGAAGGCATACCATAATTTAATTTGGTATCCCTGAAATATGTATAATGAAATAAATATGGTTTTATAAATATAGTTTCCATTTATTAATATCGTATTTTACTCCAAATACTTGTCGAGTGCTTTATATCAGTTATAAAAATATTTACTTGTTGTATCCCAACAATTTTAAATAGAACTTTTGCATATATATATATATATATATATATATAATTAGGAGACGAACCAAGTTGAATAGAACGGACATAGCTTCGCCCGTTTCCTCGCTCACTCAATGGAAAACTAAGTTCGTATTATTAAAATATGAACCCAGCTGGCCAGATTGCACCCTTTCGTTAAACAGCGGGGAAAACGACTTTGTGTGGGTAAGATGATAAATAAATAAATATATATATATATATATATATAGCATCATCATCATCATGGTAAGATGATATATATCATCATCATCATCACAACCAAACGAACACCACTATCACCATCACCACCACTACCACCACCATCATCACAAACACAGTATACACGTGTTTACATGTCTAGAAGAAAGAAACGGAGAGGAAGAACAGAACTACAAGATCCTCAAAAGGGGAATGGTTGTGGCCGAGATAAAGCACCCCTGCCATGGTTCACTGGTGATAAATACAAGCAATTAGCCAGGATCAAGTGCACCACGCATATACGTACACCATTACATATATTTAAACCTTACACCCATATTACATACACACTATGTAAATTTACCTACGTGAAATATACCCAAACACGAATGGTACATCTGTGTATATAAGATAATCTGTCTATATAAATAACTATATTATTAACTAGGATTGGCAGTATCGGTAGAGTCGGACGCCATGCTTTGACGCAAAGAGTTACGGCCCTTTCCATTCTGAGTTCAAATCCTGCCGAGGTTAACTTTGCCTTTCATCCTTACGGGGTCGATAAAATAAAGTACCAGAAATACACCGGGTAATTGCTGGCTTTGTGCCAAAAGTAGAAATAACTAGCATAGGCACCCGGCGTTGCCCGGGAATGAAATTGTTCCTTACATATTAGAAGAAAAGAGCAAAATATGTTGTATAGAAATGTGTTATTCAAAATTCAATTTACTCTTCAATTGGGACACACGATGAAATCAATTCTGAGTTCATAAAAAAAATAATTGTTGTGAGCAAAATAAATTTCCAATTTCATGAAGGCGTGTGTGTGTTCACCTTTAACCAAAGGAAGCAAATGTTGTTAGGAAAAATAAGTAAAGGTAAACAGGGCTTGTTAAGAAGAGCGATAACGTACCTGTATGTCCATTGTAGCGCTTATAACACTGTTTTAGCAGATGCTGGTCGATATGAATTTACCATTGCTGTAGCCATCAAACAATTTTAAGTAGGGCCTCTTAAATAGGGTTGTGTGCGCGTTCACTGACAGCCCTAAAAATGAGGGCTCACCATCAACAATTTCGGCCCTAAAAAGGGCCGTTTGATCGTTCGCTTGCAGCCCTTGAAAGGACTTTGACTGCGTTCTCCAACGGCCGCAAAAAGTACTTCAGTTGCGTTCATTGGCAGCCATTAGAATGACTTTGTATGCGTTCACGATTTGTTCAGCCGCCTTAAATTGCCGCGCCGATTGTCAAGCTGGGTTCCTCTCTGAAGGCGATCACCTTTAACCGAGGGAAACATACGTTTTAGTTAAGAGACTGTTTAAAAACTCATCAGGCTGGCTAAAGAAATGGTGATTACGGACCTATCTCCTCGCTATTGCATTTACAACACCTCGTTGTAGACGATGTTTCTTGTTTTTCCTCGGCGTGCAAATGCGAAAAGACTTTCCTGCTGTCCACTCTAGAGCACCCAACGTACAATTGTCCGTGGGAGAAACACGGTTCTTCCAGAAGAAGTCCGGCCACAGAAAGAGTATGGCCCTGGAACTTGTTGATGGACATAGCAAATCTGACCCGAAGTGGAAATTGGAGTCTTCGGAAGGTGAACGGAATTTCTGCTCCCGAGGGAATGAGAGGAATTCTCGGAATGAAGACATCATCACCTTTTCCGCATCCAGAAAGGATTGTTGCCTCGATTACATGTGCCATCAATTTTTTTACAGCCAGCCGTGTCCCGTTGCACAGTCTTGGTGGTTCCAAATTCCGCAGCAGCATTACAGGGGTGCCAACTTTAAGGAGAAGCATGTGAAGCGGTAGTCCTGGGGGCTCCAAAGATTGAGGAACTCCGGCGGAAAGTTCACCACTTCATTGGGATCTGGCATCGTGTCAACAGATTTGTAAGTGTGAAGAACACCAGGATGGGAGTGCAGTAGTTGGTCGTTGGTTTTGTTAACAACAACGTTTTTTGGAGCGAGCACTGCTTTCACACAACCATCCGTGGTTCTGGTAATTGTCTCTCAAATCTGGAAACACTTTGTCTTTCAGCTCCCCCGCAGAATCAACTGAGGTCGAAAATGGCCCCACTTCCAACGTTCCTGCAGCGTCCAGAGGTATTTTGCCGTCACCAAATTTCAAAATGTCCTGTGCAAATTCTGCGGACGTTTGGTCGCCGTGTAATTGAACTCTCATGTTGGTTGTAAGAATCAGTGTCCTGACATGGCGCCACAGAGGAGAGGCCTTTAGGCATGCTTGGACCTCATCTGCTCTTGTGCCTTTGGGAATGACGGGAAGAGTCTGCCTGAAGTCACCCGAAAGCAGAAGCGTAACACCTCCCATGTAAGCCTGGTAGCTTCTGATGTCCTTTAGAGCTCTGTTTAATGCGTCCAGAGCTCCCTTATGGGCCATGGTGCACTCATCCCACACAATGAGCTGATATCGTTTTAGGACTTGGCCCTGGTGGGAGGTCTGGCTGATGCTGCAAGTAGGCGTTTCTGACGTTGTTAAATTGAGAGGCAATTTAAAACTGGAGTGTGCGGTCATGCCACCGGGCAACAAAGTGGCAGCAATTCCAGAAGAGGCAACAGCAACCGCAATGTCCTTGTGCATCCTGACTTTTGCAAGGAGGAGTCTCGTTACAAATGTTTTCGCCATCCCTGCAGGAGCATCCAGAAAGAACATACCTCCTTTTCTGTGGCGCACATGGTCGGCAACAATGGTGTAAGCACGACGTTGGTCCGGAAGAAGTTGTGGTTCAGTTTCAAGGACGTACTTGGTAAGAGCATCAACGTCGTAGGACGTTTCTCGGAGAAGAGCTGTAGGAAGTACTTTTGACCCTGTACGTATTGTTTGGGGCAGACCACATGAGGGCAAATAATTTCCGCTGATTATACAACTCTATCCTCTATGTCAATCAACGCTAGATTGAAGACCTCGTCGCTGGTACCTTCCATCTCAGGGTATTTCATTTGCGCCTGGCGTTTGTAGTCCTCGGATAAGTCATCTTTATACTTGAGCCATAAAGAGATAGGATTACTCAGTTCGCAAGTTTGCAGCAGTACTGCAAATAGAGATCGTAGGCGCATAGGCGATTGAAATGCAATAGCTTCGAATAAAGTGGCATCCCACTGCGCACCGTCTTCTAGCAAGCCGTGCTTGAAGCAAGCTTCCCTGTAAGTGCTGCACACAGAACCGTCGGCAGTTCTAAGGTCATGAAAGGACTGGGGTCCTCTAACCTCATGTAGCAGAAGACGGAGGTAGAAGCACTCATGCTGGTTCGGGTGCACTGTGTATACTCTCCCTAGGCAACTGTCAAACTTTATGCCAGGATGTCCACCAACAGGCTGACCTACCTTTCTGCGAACCCATTGTTTTTTATTCCACGTGTAATAGGACGACACCTGAGGATACAGCAGGGTTTGAGCAAATGAATCGGCCTGATAAAGTTTGAAGAATGCAGTGAGGGTGGTTTCCCGTGGTTCCTCCACCATTTGAGCAGCATTAACGTCAGTGAAGTACACCCTTTGACCGTTCTCCAGGTGGACTGCGAGCTGTTCAATTGCAGGGTGCCTTTGGTGTATAGGGAAACCGAAAATGCGCCAGAAAGCCTCGTTGCTGCTGATGTAACGGCCAACTTGGTATTGCGTGACCTCATCACGGCTGTTGTCCTGTTGTAGACCGAACATAGCAGCGTCTGAGCCCTTATTCACATATTTACATATGTACTTGATTGACTTGACGGAATTACAGAACTCGACATTGATGTGAGCACCGAAGGTCTTGGAAAGAAATGGGCAGTATGGCACTATCCATCTGTTGTCGACCTCGTGCTGTCCAACTGTTGCTGTAAAGCCATCGTCTCCGGGTTGGCGTCGTCTGTACAGTGGGTTTCCGTCAACGCCAATCTGGGCTTCTTGGAGGAACTTTCGGGGAAATCTTTTGCTGCAGACATTGTCGTTCAAGCAAGGTGAGCTTAAATTGAAGCCCCGCCCACATGGAGCATGGACCATGTTTGTCTTCACTATGTCATAGAGGTCTTTGTCTATAGACGGATCGGGAAACTCTGCGGAGATGATGCTGCCAATGTCATTTGAAGATATTTTTGTTGACATCCAAATGAGGATGTGGGCGTGCGGTAGGCCCCTCTTCTGCCACTCTACGGTGTACATGTCGCACTTTACTGGGCCAAAGACTTGGCCTCTCTTGATGAGCTCCATGAGATTGATAAGCTTCAGCCGAAAGACTCGGGCCAGGAGGTCATGCCCGTCTTTGGCCTGTTGCTCTTGGAACAGTTCTGCCCCGATCTCCTTCCACAGTGGGTTGCAAGTGAATGCAATGAACAGATCGAGCCTGTCATAATGCCGTACGTAGGCCATAGCATCCTGAGTTCTCTCGTGCATGTAGCACGGACTTCCGGTGAAGGTGGAGGGTAAAATGCAGACTTTTCCTACGTTTATGGGAGCTGCGTCATTGTTGATGGCATCTCGGAGATGGATGTAGCTCTCGGACCGCAGTTGCCTTTGGTGTGACCGTATGAAACACAGTCTCTCCGATTCCATTTTTGCGCACATATCAACGGCGAATTGCTGAAGTAGGTCTCTTGACTGGTGCAGGTGATTGAAGGAATCGTGGCGAACCATGAAGCGGTAGGAGTAGAAACCCATGCATGAAACTGGTTTGTTGACGGAGTGTTGAGTGTTTACTGGATTATGCTGGTGGATTATTCCGTACTGATAGCCGTCTTCACCATTTACAAAGAGAAGTGGATACTGGAGCGCATCGTAAGACCTATGTGTTTCGCTGATTCGCTGAAGAGTGCTATCTCGACGCTTGAGGACAATGTCAGGTGGATTATGCTGACCCCCATGCATAAGTACAGTGATTTCATTGCATGCTGGATAATTATACCGACCCGGATGCTCCTCAGATGGCATTTTCGAGGCATCAATTACCACATTAAAATTGGCTGTGGTATCTGCTTCCAAGGCATACTTAAAGCTAATGACAAAGCTGTTTGTTGTGTGCAGAATGTCTTGCAATTTCCTTATAAGCTCGACATTGGTACCGGGTGAAATGGAGTTCCTCATGGCTGCCTGCTCGTTGACATTCCCAACAAAGTTCAGCTGAAGAAATTGAGGTTCTTGATTGGCGGCAGGTTGGAGGGATCCGATTCTATGGTACACCTGACCTTGAACCTTAAATGTGGGCATAAATTCGCCTTCCTTGACATGTGCGCCCCGAAAGATGTCATTTGGAAAGCACAGTTATACCTCCGGATGTAAGTCAGGAAATGCCGTGACTCCGCAGTACTGCCTGAATATAGGAGCTTCAACGGTTGTGGTGGATCCTCCAGGGGACGTAATTTTACTTTTCCATTTGCGCAACACAACCAGGTGTTTCTCCGGGCCACTTTTTTGCATTGCAGAAAGAGCACGTCTTTGACATACTCCCAATTCGCATGTCTGGATGGCCACTGTAATCAAAGTCAGGGTTGTACTCGAATGCTTTCAAGGACCATCGTGAGCTACACGGCCTTGAAATACCCTGTCCAAAGGCCCTTCGTTGAGCATTACATTGTAGTCGAATGTCCCGTTCTTGCGAGGTCTGTGTATCTCGCACAACAGCAGTATTCGCAGAATCCGTACTCCGACGTCTTTTACGCTGGTCGTACGTCTCGGCAGCTCGCGCAAGAGCAGTATTCGCAGCATCCGTACTCCGACGTCTTTTACGCTGGTCATCCGTCTCGGCTGCTCGTGCAACAGAAGTTAATGCGGCATTAGCGGTTCGGCGAATGGTTCGTTGATTGTCTGTTTCAAGTGCTCTTCTGGTGGCAGTACGTTTAGCATCTTGCGACCGTTGAATAGCAGATTCCACTAACGATTCGTTTGTCCGCCCTGTTCGTGTTGTTGCTGATTTCGCAGTTTTTCGGCCAATGGAGTATCTCTTCCTTCGAGGCATGACCTAAAAGCAGTACAAAGTACACTGAAACTCACTGGTAGAGTAAGGAGTAAACTCGTCAGTGAATTAAAAACCGATGCATGTGATTTCCGAGCGGGGTATGGATATGGAGAGGGGTAACAGTAAGAGCAGCGGTTGGAATGAGTGTAAGTTAGTGAATATGTTGTCAGTGACAAAAATGGCGTAAATGAAACGCCACACGCAAGTACACACACACACTGAAGCACGCAAACACAGACGCGCACGCAAACTCACACACATGTTAATAGATTTAACTCATAATGGAACCCTGCGCGAACACACACACACACACACACACGCACACACACACACGCGCGCACGCACACGCACACACGTGCACACGCACACACACACGTGTTAATTACTTATAGCTTTCCTTCCCCCTCTTCCAGTGTCTCTCTCTCTCTCTCTCTCCCGCTATCCCTCTCTTTTAGTCTGTCTGTTTCTTTCACTCTCACTCTTTCTCTTTATAACTCACTCACATTAATACTAAAGGGTTAAGGTATTGTTCTCAAGATAAATAATATTAAATCTATGAGATTTTTATATTATGTGAGATAAAGCCTTTACCATGAAAATAATATAGTATATATAGAGTAATGTAAATGTCAAAGGGTTAATTCCATCAGACCACAGACCATGTGAGAGAGTTTATAATCACTCACGCACACATACACACTCACGCATTCAAACGCACACACACTCACACACACACGCGCGCACGTATACACACACGCAATAGTTAATCCACTGTCATGTATCTTTGACGCATACAACTCTCAAAAGACGGCGTCTGTCACTCTCTCTCTCTCTCCCGCTATCCCCCTCTTTTAGTTTGTCTGTTTCTTTCACTCTCACTCTTTCTCTCTGTAAATCGTTCACATTTCTCCCCTCTATCGAAAAACGCTGTGACAAATGTGGAGAAGTAGGAGGAGGAGTAGAGAGCCACTTCTTCACTTCACCTCTCCGTTTCTTTCTCTCTCCTCTCACTCCCTCATTATGTACAGACATTGGCCACTTCACTAATTCGATCCCTAGGTCAGAATAATTTGACATTTTCTTTTGCTCAAAACACTTCCGGGGCCATACGCGTTACATACTGGCACAGATACATCCCTATCATGTTTGCACACACATATAAATCTGCCTAAATAATACATTTACAATGATTTCTTTTTCTCTTACCTGAATTATATATACACGCACACATACACATGGACATGTGAGTGTCAACAAACAAGCTTGTATATATAACATATACTCTTGGGAGTTTGTGTGTGTGTTGGTGAGAGTATGTGCGTGTTTGTGTATACATATATACATTTAGATTTCTAAGATTTTTCACTTGAACACCCCCTGTGTTTTTTAGGTCCCCCTGCATACCCCTACCGTTCTTTTTTGTTTTATTGCTGTTGCCTTCGGATCTGGTGTAGGTGAGATATGATGCCTCCTTCATATCATCACCCTGCCTACTTCCCCATGATTCCAGTTTCTCACTTACACCCACGCACAGTTAGCCAAGCGCTCTGGTCGGAGACAACCAGCCACACACCCAAGTTGCCGCATAGTGCTCCTGTGCCCAGCTCCATGCCTCACCCATCATCCCCACCAGGTGACACCTGCAGCACATACACCACCAGGAACAAGCGGAAAAAAGGCTGACGCGATGAGCCTCTAGTGCCCTCACAGCGTGAAATGCAGCAAATGCCTCTTCCCCTCGTTAGCACAGCAGCGGCTATCCACTACACCACCAGATGAGAAAGTGAGCTTGTCTGATGCTCAAGCCTCGCTGGTCAACATCACTCGGCTCGAGTCGCTTCGGAAGATCCCACTCAAGATCCCGAAATCAGCCTGGGTGCCGATGGCCGATACCCTCACATCCTCAATTATGAGGGCCCTAGACTCTAATCGGGACACTGACTGGGAACGCCTCTTCTATTTCTCCCCACTCACCTTCGTCCTCCCAAACTCTAGTGCAGACCGAGATGGCCTGTCAACAGCAGCTTTCGTCAAGGAAAACGCTTCCAAGTGTGCCCAAGCATGCCACACACTCTGCACTCATGTGCCCTCAATTCTCCACCCCCGAGGTCAGCACAAAGCCTTTACGCGACCGCGCCAAACTAATCGAGGGTGATGTATCGGTCGCGGTCAGAGTGGTGGCCTTGGAGGACACCGTTCTCCACCCCACCGAGGAAGTCCTGGTTACTCTTCGACTCAAGCAGACCTCTGACACATACCCCCACCTGATCCTCACCTGCTATATGTGGCATCAGAGCAGACACCATGTCTACCATTAAGTCCTTCCCTGCTACCAACAGCGGATATACAGATGGTCTCCGACCTGGGTACCTGAAAGTGTTGCTATCCTCCTATCAGCCACCTTCTGAGTGCAATTGTGGAACTCATCAACAGGTTCATCTATGGCACCATGGACCCATACGCCCGAGACCTCTTCTAGTCGGCCAGGCTGACCGCATTCCGGAAGAAAGCAGGTGGCATACGTCTCATCGCTGTGGGCAATGTCTTCCGTAGGCTGGCTGCTAAGGTGGTCTGCAGGTCCATCATATTTGAACTGGGCGAGGAGTTCAAACTGGTGAAACTAGGGGTCCATGTGTCCGGTTGGTGTGAGTGGGCCGCACATGCAGCTAGGCAGTTCTTCAACAGCTGCCCACTAGAACCGGCGCCGAGGGACGCCAGGCACCGCAATGTCAAGCTTGACATGAAGAATGCCTTTAACTGCATACGCCGTGACCGATCAAGGCCTGCCTCAACCGAGTCCTCTCTTCCTACCCGCTGGCCTACCTGTCGTATGGAGTCCACAAGCATGCTCCTTGCTTCTGACATGGTTATACCCATTGCTCTTGGGATAGACCGCATTTCTCAGAGCACTACGATCCCTTTCAACGTTTGGTACCTGGATGATACCACGTTAGGCGGGCGATAGGTGGTTCCTGCTCTGACGAGAATCGGCTATCCGCTCTACCATAAGGTCAAGGCCCTAGCAGCTCATGACCCACACGAGTAGACCGGACATGATTGACGCCCTTCCATGCCTCTTCCCGTTGAGGAATTGCTTCTCTATGCCGAAGCTCCACTACACGCCGCGGTCATTGATTTGACGTAGCAAACCCTTTTACCTCGGTTCGTAGTACAGACATTTGGATGGTCTACCCTATGAGATTTATGTAGGCATGCCAGGCTTGTTCTCTGACGTCCTCGAAGTGGTCTACTGCAACAGGCAGCAGAACGGGAGAATTCCTAGTTCTGTAAGCCAGTAGTGACGCTGATCAGGAAAGATGCGAACAAAGGGGATACCATAACCGTGCTTAAGCGAAGACCGAAAATGGGTGCTTGACACAGTCCCTTACCAGACGAAAACGGCAATCAGTGGAAACTCCATGGCAAATTTATCTAGGGGATTAGTGGAGGATAAGTACGACGATGTTCTCGAGGAGACTCTAGGCCTCGAAGAGGGTGAACCAGCCAATCTATTCGGGAGGAATTTACATCCAGATATGGATAACTTCCAAAGGTGTCTGACCTGGAAGTGCTACCGAGAAGCTTTACCAGTTGAAGACAATATCTAGAGGCATGGAGTGCCTGCAAGGGATCCTGCCAAAGGAGCTGTCTAAGATGCGAGCGAAACCGATCTGCACGCATTTGTTCAGTGCCCAGGGGCCACTGACCTGTGGAATTATGTCGAACGACTACTGTCACGTGTGGGACAAATCCAGTTGACATCTGAGTCCATCGTGAGGATCACCCCGCCGCCTTCATTAAAATCTAAGGAGAGGCAGTTTTCCTCTGTCTGCTGGCTATGGCAAAAGAGGTAATATGATGGACGTAATTGAAAGGACAGGACAGACGGACACGAACTCATCCCTTACTTTAAAAGGAAGGTGAGAGTGAAGAGAGAGGTGCTGCATCCCAGTAAATTCGCTGAAAGGTGGGTGAATTAGGCGAAAATGGCCCAAGTGAATGGGCCTTCTCTGTATATAAGCCTGTAGGTTGAAGAAGACAAAAGAGGGACGACGAGAGCAGTTACAAAACGTGTTCCTGGTGTTGAGGGTTATTCTACGAGATGTAAAATAACCGCAGTAACGCAGTAAAATTATTGGGGATTTCGATTGTTTATTGTTAAACTTGTTTACACGATTTTCTGTAAAGCTCCCGCCGTCACGTCTGGTAATTTCCCATTTCTTGTGTACTCTTGTGGCAAATAAAGAAATCTATCTATTTATTAATTTATCTGTCAGTTTAGCGTTCTTTGTTTACTTCTTCCCTTCTTTATTTCTTACTATCAAATTGTTTAATTTCACTCACTCACACACACACACGCACACACACACACACACATACCTATGCGCACCCGCTTGCTTGGCTATCTATTTATGTAGTTATCTACCTAAATACATTTAGACATGTATTATTCTAAAACACACAACAACATGCACCTAATTACCCGTGAAACAATTTTCAAATGAAAAGTTCATTTCAGTTCTTAAAAATAATGAATGCCACTTTTAACATAAAAAGCATGGACTACTTGTATAAGAATATTTCTGAGTGCTTTTCAATTGAAGTGTATTTCTGAAGTAGTCAGGAATAACAGAATATAAGTTCTCTGTATGGGATCTAAACATAAAAAAAAAGTATGCATTATATATATATTATGTCACAAATGAATGACAAGAGATGCAAGTGTTTTATTAAATAGGGTTGAAAGAAATATGCGAAATATTCTTGCATTCATATATACCAAACAAAGTTTATAAATAAAAAAAAAAGAAACGAAAAAAAAGAACATATGTGTGTGTATATTGACAAACGTACATGAACACACGTATGTAGTTACATATAACACATTACGTTCATAAATATGGCTAGCTATTTATCTATCTATCTATCTATTTCTCTCTCTCTCTCTCTCTCTCTCTCTCTCCTCTCTCTCTCTCTCTCTCTCTATCTATCTATGAATCTATCTACCTACCTAGCTACCTACTTATAGGTTTGTATGCCTCTCTGTCTATCTATCTATATACTTATGGTCGCGAATTGAAATAAAAAATGTCGGATAGAGTGCATTCTGAGTTCTAATCCCGCTGAGGTCATCATTGTTTTTCGTATGCATGTATGTATGTGTATTTATACACACACATACATGTATGTATGCATGAATATTTGTATGTATGTATGTATGTATGTATGTATGTATGTATGTATGTATGTTTTCTCTTTCTCTTAATTTTGAGTATATTTTTTGACCGGCCACCTTCCTGGTGGCAAGGTTGTAAAAGAAAAGAAATTGTCATCCCTTGAATCGCAAGAATGTTTTGCAAATTTTGAAGGTGCCAGCTATCGCAGCCATTTGTAGACTATGAATTAGGGAGCTGCGCTTTTTGTCCGCAAATCCAAGTTCAGTCATACTTTGGTCCAAGCGGGTTGGTATATAACCCGTAGCACCAATAATGATGGGTATGAAGCTAAAGGTGTATCTTGGATACTGGATTTGTAAACTCCTCATCAATGGTCCGTAGATGTCCTCCTTCTCCTGTATTTTTCTGACAACGTTTACATCAAGTGGGCAGCTGATCTCCACAACAGAACACGATTTCAATGTGTGGTCCCAAACTACAATATCAGGCCGGTTGTGCTTTAATTTGGTGGCAGTTTTTATTTTCAGGTTCCACCAGTATTCCTTAGTGCCATCTGTCTCAATATATTCTTCCTCGTTTGTTGTTGATTTTGTTTTCCGAAGTGCGTTCCAGATGGTTCTAGCTATCCCATCGTGTCTCATGGGGAGGTAGTAGCGAGATGACATTCTTTCGCAGCTGGCAACAATGTGGCTTACATCCTCGATCTTTGTTTTACATAGCCTACATTTATTGTCAGCTGCTGGCCCTCCTCTTTTGTGCAGCAGATATTTGGTAGGGAGTTCTTGTTCCTGTATTGCATAGAGATATCCCTCAAGGTGTGATGTCATAAACTTGTCGGAACTCCATGCCAGGCTTTTTGAGTGGTTTATCCCCTCTATGGTCTGTGTTTTACGCCTCAAGTATCCATGCACAACTTTTTCTGTAAATTGGTCAATTTTTTTTTCTTGTCTGAACATTGAATAGGATCTTCCGATTTCTCTGGGTGAGAGATTTATATCGGGCTTTATTCCATATCTCTCCTCCAGATCAGTCGCTATTCTAATGATATTTCTTTTTTCATGGTCATAAACCTGGGCAAGATGGTTGCCAACCTTTTTCCTCTGTTGAAGGTGTTGCTTCAGTGTCACTATCCGGGTCTCATATGTTGTTAATATTGATTTTAGACCCCGGCCACCTTCCTTGCGTGAGAAGTATAGCCTATCCACATCACCATTGATGTTAAAGTTCCCAGTAACACTGAGAAGTTTTCGAGTTCTAACATCCATCTCACTTAGTTCTTGCAATGACCAGTTCAGCAGGCCAAATGTTGGCGTTAGAATTGGCACAGCATAAGTATTGTGGGCAATGTATTTGTTGTATGCTGACAGTTCTGATGACCATATTTTCTTTACTCTTCTGAGGTATTCAGTTCTGGTTCTCTCCTTATTTATGGGTCCATCATATCTGACATTCTCATCCTGTCCAAGATATCTGTAGTTGTCACCTGACTGCAGAGGTTGTATTGTCAGGCCGTTCATCTCTAGATTTCTAGAGGAGGGCACAGCTCTTCCACGTTTTACTGCCAAATATGCACACTTGGACTCACCAAATTTCATTTTGATGTCGGTTGAAAATTGTGTAATGAGGTCCAATTGTTTCTTGATGTCATTGATATTTGGCCCATACAACTTCAGGTCATCAACAAAGAAAAGATGGGAGATACTTCTGGTCCCACTTCTTTGTCGACCTTGTTTCCTGAGTAGGTAAGATAGTGGATTCAGTGAGAGAACGAAGAGTAGCACTGACAAGCTATCACCCTGAAAGATGCCCTTCTGGTAATGTATCTTATCAGTCTTATGTATGTATGTATGTATGTATGTATGTATGTATGTATGTATGTATGTATGTATGTATGTGTAAATAATTGTCACAGGTGTAGTGTTTGTACCAGAGGTTTCAAGTCGCTGGCTGGACTAAAAAGTCACACTCGTTCAGCGCTTCGGTAGGGGTTATCCTACATGGATGTAAAGTAGTGGCCGTACTCGAAAACGAGTTGGCAGCCACCATGTATGTATGTATGCATGAATATTTGTATGTATGTATGTATGTATGTATGTATGTATGTATGTATGTATGTATGTATGTATGTATGTATGTATGTTCTGGTTTTATAATTTCACAAATGTTTACCAATAGAGAGAGAGTCGGTTTCTAACATAGTTACACGACTCTCTCATTGGAATTTACACATCAACTAGGTAGTTTGTCTGCATGTCTGCATGCATGTATAGACATGGATGTTATTGTATGTGTGGATGTGCATGTTTTGAGCTGTATGTGTGCATGTGCATATGCTTTGTATCTGTACATGTGTATATGCAGTTATTAGATGAAAAATGTTTGGAATGTTTTACATATTTTTACTGTTCCATTAATGGATTGTACTGGTAATTTCCTAACTAGTTGTGTTCTTTCTGTTCCTGTGAAGCCCAGCTTCTCAAGATTAGTATTGAGGCAGTTACTAACATATCCCAGTGCCCCAATAATCACAGGCATAAATCTGAAAGCATAATCAGGGTGGAGTATCTGCAGATTTCTCAACAGTTCTGCACAAATATTCTCCTTTTCAATAATCTTTGACATTATATAGGCATCTGTTGGACAGCTAACTTCCACTACTGTGCATGCCCATAATATCTGGTCGGTTAAGCCTGGTCAGTTCTGCATAAATATTCTCCTTTTCGCTAATCTTTGATACTATAAGGGCATCTGCTGGGCAGTTAATTTCCACTACTGTCATGCCTTCTTTTCCCTGTCCCATATCATATCTGGTCCGTTATGCCTGCACTTTATTGGGGTTTTTACTGGAACATTCCACCAGTACTCTTTCATATTATGTATATGGATGTCTTCCACATTGCTGTAGCTTTTAATGTGCTTATTATCGGGGCTATCTTTTCTACGGATTGCATTGTGCAGTGCTTTGGCCACTACATCATGTCTCATAGGTAGATAGTATCGCGATGTCACCTTTAGACAGCTGCTTATGACATGGGTGACATCTTCGATGTTACTTCTGCAGAATCTTCAGTTGTTATCACATCTAGGTGTTTTGCCTGCATCCCTATCTCTTTTGTGAATCAGGTATTTCGTGTTGATTTCCTGTTCTTGGATTGCAAAAGCGTATCCTTCATATTGTGAGCCAATATTGGTTGTTGGTCCAAGATAGACTACCTTCTTTATCTGTATTACTCTCACTCTGGAGCTTCCTGACAACATATCCATGCATGATTTTTTGCTGATAAGCATGCAGTTTTTCATCCATGGATTCACTGCGATACTGCTGAGCGACTTCCGTAGGTGTGAGCTTTTGATTATCACACAGGGAATATCTTTCGAGGAGTTCCTTCTCAAATCTCATGATCTTATCTGTTTCATGCAGATAGACTTGCTCGAGAGACGGGCTCCTACGCTTCGCGGTTTGTAGATGTTGTCGGAGGGATATGATGCGACATTCAAATGCTGTCTGGACTGATGTTAGGCCTCTGCCTCTCTGCTTACGTTTCAAGAAAAGACGGTCTATGTCACTGTTGATGTGGACGTTTCCGGTGTTGTTTATTATTTTTCGAGTTCTTACATCAATTGTTCGGATTTCGTCTATCGTCCAATTGAGTATTCCAAACATTGGGGTTAGGACAGACACAGCAAAAAAATTGTGAGCTACTGTGCGCAGAGAGTTCCGATGACCATATCTTTCTTAATCGTGTGTAGTATTCCCAGGTTACGCGTTCCTTATTACAGATACCATTATAGGATATGTTCTCATCTATCCCCAGGTATCTGTAGCAGTCCTCATCAGATATTGGTGAAACAGTTAGGCCATTGATGACAGTGTTGCTAGATTGGGTTGTTGTTTTTCCCCGCTTTACAATCATATATGAGCATTTATCTTGGCCAAACTCAATTCCTATATCCTTTGAGAATGTTGTAACAAGGTCAAGATTTTTATTCATCTCATCGATGTATGTATGTATGTATGTATGTATGTATGTATGTATGTATGTATGTATGTATGTATGTATGTATGTATGTATGTATGTATGTAAAAAGGGCGGAATAACTCATAAGAATCAACTGCCATCCAAAAATGTGTAAATTTGTATATACACATGTACATATGTATGTATATGTATATATATGTATATGCATGTGTCTATGTGTATGTACATGCGCGGGGGCATAGAAATAGTCGGGCTGGACACCCGATCGCGTGGTTAAACCACTGGGAGTGAAGGACCCCTAGCCTTTATCAAGGCATTCTTCTAGGAGAATGCAACTCAGGAAACTGGGATAACTCCGACATAAAACCTGCTGTTCAGTAGTTACCGATGATGTTGATCTTTCGCCTTTTCGGGTTATAGCTGCTGTCGCTCAGAGAGTGGGATTGGCTCAGTGCACAGTCTTTTCTCACTTTAAAACAATTCTTCACGCACAGGCATTGCACGATAGAACTAATTAATAATATTAATAATGGTATATCGTGCAATGGCCATAATCGATAACGAGTGAGCAACAATCTGTATGTATGTATGTATGTATGTATGTATGTATGTATGTATGTATGTATGTATGTATGTATGTTATCTCTTTCTCTTAATTTCGAGTATATTTTTTTTGACCGGCCACCTTCCTGGTGGCAAGGTTGTAAAAGAAAAGAAATTGTCATCCTTTGAATCGCAAGAATGTTTTGCAAATTTTGAAGGTGCCAGCTATCGCAGTCATTTGGGAGCTGCGCTTTTTGTCCGCAAATCCAAGTTCAGTCATACTTTGGTTCAAGCGGGTTGGTATATAACCCGTTGCTCCAATAATGATGGGTATGAAGCTAAAGGTGTATCTTGGATACTGGATTTGTAAACTCCTCATCAATGGTCCGTAGATGTCCTCCTTCTCCTGTATTTTTCTGACAACGTTTACATCAAGTGGGCAGCTGATCTCCACAACAGAACACGTTTTCAATGTGTGGTCCCAAACAACAATATCAGGCCGTTTGTGCTTTAATTTGGTGGTAGTTTTTATTTTCAGGTTCCACCAGTATTCCTTAGTGCCATCTGTCTCAATATATTCTTCCTCGTTTGTTGTTAATTTTGTTTTCGGAAGTGCGTTCCAGATGGTTCTAGCTATCCCATCGTGTCTCATGGGGAGGTAGTAGCGAGATGACATTCTTTCGCAGCTGGCAACAATGTGGCTTACATCCTCGATCTTTGTTTTACATAGCTTACATTTATTGTCAGCTGCTGGCCCTCCTCTTTTGTGCAGCAGATATTTGGTAGAGAGTTCTTGTTCCTGTATTGCATAGAGATATCCCTCAAGGTGTGATGTCATAAACTTGTCGGAACTCCATGCCAGGCTTTTTGAGTGGTCTATCCCCTCTATGGTCTGTGTTTTACGTCTCAAGTATCCATGCACAACTTTTTCTGTAAATTGGTCAATTTTTTTTATCTTGTTTGAACATTGAATAGGATCTTCCGATTTCTCTGGGTGAGAGATTTATATCAGGCTTTATTCCATATCTCTCCTCCAGATCAGTCGCTATTCTAATGATATTTTTTTTTCATGCTCATAAACCTGGGCAAGATGGTTGCCAACCTTTTTCCTCTGTTGAAGGTGTTGCTTCAGTGTTACTATCCGGGTCTCATATGTTGTTAATATTGATTTTAGACCCCGGCCACCTTCCTTGCGTGAGAAGTATAGCCTATCCACATCACCATCGATGTTAAAGTTCCCAGTAACACTGAGAAGTTTTCGAGTTCTAACATCCATCTCACTTAGTTCTTGCAATGACCAGTTCAGCAGGCCAAATGTTGGCGTTAGAATTGGCACAGCATAAGTATTGTGGGCAATGTATTTGTTGTATGCTGACAGTTCTGATGACCATATTTTCTTTACTCTTCTGAGGTATTCAGTTCTGGTTCTCTCCTTATTTATGGGTTCATCATATCTGACATTCTCATCCTGTCCAAGATATCTGTAGTTGTCACCTGACTGCAGAGGTTGTATTGTCAGGCCGTTCATCTCTAGATTTCTAGAGGCACAGCTCTTCCACGTTTTACTGCCAAATATGCACACTTGGACTCACCAAATTTCATTTTGATGTCGGTTTAAAATTGCGTAATGAGGTCCAATTGTTTCTTGATGTCATTGATATTTGGCCCATACAACTTCAGGTCATCAACAAAGAAAAGATGGGAGATACTTCTGGGCCCACTTCTTTGTCCACCTTGTTTCCTGAGTAGGTAAGATAGTGGATTCAGTGAGAGAACGAAGAGTAGCACTGACAAGCTATCACCCTGAAAGATGCCCTTCTGGTAATTTATCTTATCAGTCTTAACCTGCTCCTTCTCACCTCTAAGGATCAAATTGGTGTACCAGTTATTGGTCAGGCGTTCAACAGCAGCTACCAATGGTTGTGGGACTTTAGCTAACTGTAAAGCCTTAATAATCCACCCATGAGGTACACTATCAAATGCTTTTTGATAGTCCAGCCACACCACAGTCATGTTTCTGCGATTCTTTGTTGTTTTTTCCTGAATCATTTTGTTAGTTAGTAGGTGATCTATGCAACCCCACACCTCCCTCTTTCCACCAGCTTGCTCAGGTGTTGTGATGTTGTTGGTAGCACAGTGATCCTGTAAGAACAGGTTAAGGCACCCAGTATATAATTTATGATGTTTTGGCAGGCAATTGGGCGGTAATTTTTAGCAAGGGGGGTTTGGCTATTTTTGGGAATGAGGAGAGTAGTGGCAGTTGATAACCATCTGGGTAGTTCTTGTGTGCCTTTAATGGTTTCTGTAAACAGCCGTATGAGATCTTGCCGATAGAAGGTGAAATTCTTCAACCAGTATCCTGTAATGAGGTCTGGGCCTGGCGATTTCCTATTCGACATTTTCTGTAGAGCTGTTTCCAGTATTGACCCATCTATGTCATATTGTTTTGTCTGGACATGTTGGCAGTAGTCCTGTTCCAGTTCTTTTAGCCAATTAGCTTGTCTGTTGAATCCGTCATCCGTTTCCCATACAGATCTCCAGTAGCTCTCAACCTGTTCTTTTGAAGGGGTGTCGTTTACAGGGATTGAGCTTTTGCCACCGATGTATGTATGTATGTATGTATGTATGTATGTATGTATGTATGTATGTATGTATGTATGTATGTATGTATGTATGTATGTATGCATGCATGTAATGTATGTTCTGGTTTTATAATTTTATAAATTTTTACTAATAGAGAGAGAGTCGCTTTCTAACAAGACTTTCACATTGGAATTTAAACAACATCAACTTGGTAAATATGTCTGCATGTCTGCATGCATGTATCTGGATGTTAATGTATGTGTGTATGTGTATCTTTTGAGTTATATGTGTGCATGTGCATATGCTTTGTATCTGTACATGCAGTTATTAGATGCAGATTCTTTGGAATGTTCTTTCTGTTTCTGTGAAGACCATCTTTCCAAAATTTGTACTGAGGCAGTTACTAACATATCCCAGTGCCCTAATAATCCCAGATATAAAACTGTATAGTCAGGGTGGAGTATCTGCAGATTTCTCATTAGTTCTGCAAAGATATTCTCCTTTTCACTGATCTTTAATATTATAAGGGCATCTGCTGGGCAGCTAACTTCCACTACTGTATACGCCTTCTTTTCTCTGTCTCATATCATTATATCTGGTCTTTTATGGGCGGTGAATTGGCAGTATCGGTAGAGGGTCAGACATGCTTTCTAGCATAGTTACGTCCCTTTACGATCTGAGTTCAAATCCCGCCGAGGTTAACTTTGCCTTTCATCCTTACGAGGTCGATAAAATAAAGTACCAGTAATATACTGGGTAATTGCTGGCCTTGTGTCAAAAAGTAGAAACAATTATATCTGGTCTTTTATGTTTGTATGTTATTGGGGTTTTGACTAGAACATTCCACCAGTACTCTTTCATATTATGAATGTGTATGTCTTCCACTTTGCTGTAACTTTTAATGTGTTTATTGTCGGGGCTATCTTTTCTACGGATTGCATTGTACAGTGTTTTGGCCACTACATCATGCTTCATAGGTAGATAGTACCGCGATGACATCTTTGGATAGCTGCTTATGATATGGGTGACGTCTTCGATGTTAATTCTGCAGAGTCTGCATTTGTTGTCACATCTAGGTGTTTTGCTTGCATCCTCTTTTGTGAATCAGGTATTTTGTGTTAATTTCCTGTGCGTGGATTGCAAAAGCGTATCCTTCAAAGTGTGAGCCACTGTTGCGGTTGTTGGTCCAAGATAGACTACTGTGCTTATCTATATTATTCTCACTCTGGAGCTTCCTTGCAACATATCCATGCATGATTTTTTGCTGATAAGCATGCAGTTTTTCATCCATGGATTCGCTGCGGTGTTGCAGGGCAATTTCCCTGGGTGTGAGTTTCTGATTATCATGCAGGGAATATTTTTCAAGGAGTTCCTTCCCAACTCTCATGCAGACAGACTTGCTCAATAGATGGGCTCCTACGTTTGGAGGTTCGTAAATGCTGTCCAGACTGATGTTAGCCCTCTGCTCCTCCCACCTGCTTACGTTTCAAGTAAAGGCAGTCTATATCACTGTTGATGTGGAAGTTTCCGGTGTTGTTTGTGATTTTTCGAGTTTTAACATCAATTGCTCGGATTTCGTCTATCGCCCAATTGAGTATTCCAAACGTTAGTGTTAGGACAGGTACAGCAAACACATAGTGAGCCATTGTATTATTGTGTGCAGAGAGTTCCGATTGCCATATTTTTCTTAACCGTGTGTATTATACGCTGGTTACGCGTTCATTATTACAAATACCGTTATAGGATATATTCTTATCTATCCGCAGGTGTCTGTAGCAGTCCTCATCAGATATCAGTGAAACAGTTAGGCCATTGATAAAAATATTGTTAGATTTGGTTGTAGCCTTTCTCCGCTTTACAATCATATATGAGCATTTATCTTGTCCCAAACCCATTCCTATATCCTTTGAGAACGTTGTAACCAGGTAAAATTTTTATTCATCCCGTTCCTGGCATAGAGTTTCAGGTCATCCACAAAGAAATTATGGGTTACGTTCGTATTTCTGTCATCCTGTGAGTCAATGATGTATGTATGTATGTATGTATGTATGTATGTATGTATGTATGTATGTATGTATGTATGTATGTATGTATGTTAGGTCACCAGTTGGTGCTACTGGTCACATGTATTCCAGTACAACCTGTCCCATGGTCGGGTCGTTGGCGACTAAACTGGCAACCCCACCAAGGTTTCTTGGTGAGGAGGGTGACTTTGGACATCCTGCAGGACTAAAAACAAAACCTGTCAAAGGGCAAAGGAGCTCTTAAGAGTCAATGGCCATCCAAAATCACTGGGAGAGATGACCCCTTAGCCTTTGTCAAGGCAGAATTCTAGGAGAAGGAAAACTTTGATATAACACCTGTAACTCTGATGGTATCCAATGATGTTGACTTGTACTTCTTTTTGGTAAATATCATCTTGGTTAAGAGAGTGGGATTGGCTTGTGCAGTGCCTTTGCTCACTATAAAAGCTTCACGGCACAGGCATTACTTTATATCTGGAGATCTCTCTGCACTTGTCGTCACATGGTACCAAGGGCCCAGTACTATGTGTCAATAATTGTCACAGGTGTAGTGTTTGTACCAGAGTTTTCAAGTCGCTGGCTGGACTAAAAAGTCCCACTCGTTCAGCGCATCGGTATGAAGTAGTGGCCGTACTCGAAAACGAGTTGGCAGCCACCATGTATTATGTATGTAAGTATGTATTTATCTATATATGTATTTATGTATGAATGTTCTTCTGGTTTAATTATTTAATGAATTTTCTGGTATATATTATGTATATATAAATTTGAGTGACCTCCGTTGGTCCGTCCACTAGAGATGACTGCGGAAGGAAGCGGTGATGACATCACTCACTAGAGGTGATTGGGGAAGGAAGGGCTGATGATGAACTACAGAAAACAGTATTTTTGTAAATGTGTCTGTGTTTGCGCGTTTATGAAAAAATGTTTTTATTTTTGGCTCAAGGCCAGCATTTACACCAGTGCGTTACTAGTGATATATTTTATCGACCCCCGTAAGGATGAAAGGCAAAGTTAACCTCGGCGGGATTTGAACCCAGAACCTAAAGGGCCATAACTCTAAGCTGCAAAGCTAGGTGTCCTACGCTGCGCGTTTATGATAATATACTCATACTCGCGTCAGCGCGTTGGAAAACATTCTAGTTTTATAAATATTCACTAAGACAGACAGAGTCGGTTTCTATATCAGACACAATACTCTTTCAATGGAATTTAGGTAAATACGTATGTATGTCTGAATGTGTATGTACAGGGTTAGATGTTATTGTTTGTATAACTATATATTTTGTGTTATATGTGTACGCATGCAAATGTTTCTTTATCTATACATGTGTATATGTAATTATTACATGCTGAATTTCTGAAATGTCTTACATATTTTTACAGTTCCATTGATGGACTGTTCTTGCAACTTCCTAAATAGTTGTGTCCATTTAGGTTCGGTGAAGCCCAGCTTCTCAAGATTTATACTGAGGTAGTTAGTAACATAACACAGAGCGCCAAATATCACAAGTATAAGTCTAAAAGTATTGGAAGTGTGGAGTATCTGCAGATTGCTCATTAGTTCAGCATAAATGTTCTCCATTTCACTGATCATTAGCCTTTTATTAACACCTGCCTTCCTCTCTCTGCTCCATATCACTATGTCTGTTCTGTTATTGGGGCTTTGACTGGAAGATTCCACAAGTACTCTTTCATACCACGTATGCATATGTCCTTCACATCACTAAATATTCATATGTATGTACGTATGTATGTACGTATAAATATAAAATGTGCATATATATATATATGTATATATATATAAATGTATATATATAATATAATATAATATAATATATATATAATATAATATAATATAGTATATATATATATATATATATATATATATATATATATATATATATATATATATATATATATATATATATAAAATCAGCCATTTTTCAATTATTCTTCTAAATAGTTCTTTAGAGCTTTTTGAAATTTTGCCCATGCAAAAGATTTCTTTCATATTCTGCACTTCATCCCTCGCTAATACACACACAAACACTTACACATACACACACACATACACCCACCCACACGCACACCTACACACACACACACACACACACACACACACACACACACACATATATATATATATATATATATTCATATATATATATGTATAAATATATATGCATATATACAATCATACATATTACACACATACACATTATATATATATATATATATATATATATATATATATACACGCACACACACATATATATATATATATGCATATATTTTTATACATATATATATGTATATGAATATATATATAATATATATATATATATGTGTGTGTGTGTGTGTGTAAGTGTTTGTGTGTGTATCCATGAACATCATTTATTACTTTTCTCTCTGCATGGCGTCTTTTTTATTTTTGATATCTTCTGTAGGAAGCTATACATATATGTATATATATATATATATATATACATACATATATAAATATATATCATACACACACACACACACACACACACACACACACACACACACACACACACATACACACACACGTACACACACACACACACACACACACACACACACACACACACACACATATATATATATATATATATTCAAACACCGCCACTCACGAAACGCACACACACACATACACACATATGTGTATGTGTGTTTGTGTGTTTGTATATGCAGAGAAAATCAAAGAAAATGTATACCAAGAATAACAACTTAATAACAACTAAAATCGTCAAGACCACCAGCAGCAGCAGCAACACCAAACGCTATCTTTAACAAAGCGGGAAGCCATCCCCCACCTCCGCACAACCTACAGTAACGACATCAACCACAAGAGCAGCAGCAACAACAACAATAATATAATGTAATAGAAATGAAAAAATATTGCCCTATAACGTTTTTCTTGCTTATTGAATAGATTAGAATGGTCAAGGTAGGAATTTTCAGTTTATTTGATGTTTGCACTTGTTGCTATATTAACAACAGTAGCGACAACAACAAAAAATACTACTACTACTACTACTACTACTACTACTACTACCACCACTACTACTACTACTACTACTACTACTACTACTACTACTACTACTACTACTACTACTACTACTACTACTACTACTACTACTACTACATCCTTTGTTGAAATCACTCTTAGTTTAATTCTACCTTTCATCCTTCTCTGGTCGATAAAATAAAGTGCCAGTAATGCACTGGGGTCGATGTAATCGATATTACACCCACCTACCTCAAATTGTTGGCCTTGTGCCTAAATTAGTGGCAGTATCGGTAGAGGGTCGAACGCCATACTTTTCAGCCTAGAGTTACGGCTTTTTACGGTCTGAGTTCAAATCCCGCCGAAGTTAACTTTACCTTTCATCCTTACGGGGTCGATAAAATAAAGTACCAGTAATACACTGGGATCATTACTGGCCTTGTGCCAAAATTAGAGACAATTATGAATGATGGGTTTCACAGTAAATTTGATGATTACCGGATGTTGAGCTTCAACAAAGATCTTAGACAGACTGCAATTTTCTGTGTACATGCATAGTCTCCAACAAAGCTGTCTTTTGTGTCAGAGAAAATTTTGTTTCGACGTTTATTTGCATAAGATACTTTCTCAGGTGTAGTGTTATCGAACCCAAAGCTTCTATGATAACTGGAATTATCTCGATGTTGTTAGGTGGTTGTCACAACATTCGGACAATTTCAATCCCGAAACCAATGTATTTTATTTCATCAATTTCATTGGAGGCTATGTTGTGGTACCATCAATAATCTAGTATCCACAACAATCCCTGTGCTTAACTACAATATCAGGTCTATTGTGTTCAAGTCTGTGGTCCATTTAATGGTAAATTCCCAACATATTTCTTTCTATTATCTGGGACTTGCTGTGTTTGTACATGTGTGTGGGGTGAGGGAGGTATTTGTCGGACACCTGATATTCATATTTTTGTTTCATATTAACCAGAGAAGGTACAAACAGATCTTGTCATATCTTCTTCTTTGCAGCTTTTGAACTAGCATTTTGCACGGGCTCAATATGTGGGTGACACGTTTTGTATAAATACTCAAGAGAGGTTACTTCTCCCATGTACCAAGTCTTAGAAAGCCACGGCTGTTGATAACTAAGACACAATAATTGAACCGACGCGTGGCTTAGTGGTTAGAGAATTGGATTCTAAGTCATGAGGTTGCGAGTTCAATTCCCGGAGCGGGCAATCCGTTATGTCCTTAAGCAAGACACTTTACTTCACGTTGATCTTTCTGCCTGTAGTTACGACCGGTAGATAGTATCAGCAATTGAAAGACCGATGGAAACATTGTTTTCTTTGTCCGATTTGATGAGTTAAACCCTACTCTGTAAGAGAGTGAAGTCTGAAATCTTGTCTATAGTTTAAAAAATAAATTATCATTATCATAATTTATACCATTAGTTTTGTTCTATTTATATACAATGGATTTTAGTATTAGTTTTCCTCTTTATTTTTCTTGCTTATTGAAATTTACTAT
Source organism: Eledone cirrhosa (assembly GCA_964016885.1). Lineage (NCBI taxonomy): Eukaryota > Metazoa > Mollusca > Cephalopoda > Octopoda > Eledonidae > Eledone > Eledone cirrhosa. Next base: position 266,170,093 of record OZ024740.1, on the reverse strand, counting down.
ACTAAAAAAACAACACAGAATGTGACATAATACTGTCCGTGAATAAACAATGGTTGTGGTAAATAAACCCTTATTTTATTAAAAGTTTCATTGTGTGCTTTATTAATTGTCATTGAATAAGATAATATAACTGGAAACTTAGTTCTTTGTAAAAATGTCACTTTAGCAACCAACACTTAATTATACTAAATCGTTAAACACTTGACTATTTATAATAAAATTAATATTAGTAAAAGGGTACTACAGACTTAAATTGTTTCTTCTTGCCGCGACATGAGTTGAAATCTCGTCGTGGTTAGCTTTGTTTTTCATCTTTACAGGGTCGATAAAATAAAGTACCAGTCACGCACTGAGGTCGATTTAATCGACTTTTCTCCTCCCCTCAAATGGTTGGCCTAGTGCCTAAATCAGAAACCATTATTATTATTAGTGGCAGTAATTTCTCTTTTCATCTTTCCAAGGTTAATAAAATGAATACTTGTTAAGTACTTGGGTCGGTAAAATCGAATTTTCCTTTACCCCGAATTACTGGCCTTGTGTTAGAAAGAATACTATCAACAACAAAATTTCCAAAGGGTGCCTCGAGGTTCATTAGGCTGATGCCTGTTTCCATGGCGTGAAACGATTGAGAATTCAAGACTTCCCCCCTGGAGAAGACGATAGTCCGTCGCAGGGTTAAAGTCTGTCTCAAGTCCCGAGCCTTATCTGGCCTGTGCTTATCCCGGTTTGCGTGGGATAAATTGACTGAGAATAGAAGAAGGGCCCCTGGACAGGATGCCAGTCCATCGCAGAGTTAAAGTCTGTCTCAAGCCCGGAGGCTCATCAGGCCAGTGCTCATCCAGGTGCTCATCCTTGGTGTGAAGTGACTGAGAATACACGACCCCCCCCCCCCCCCCCGACAGGACGCCAGTCCATCGCAGTGTGAAACTCTCCTTTAGCTGAGTTTGCTGGATCCACGTTAAATGAAGTGTTTTGTTCAAGAACACAAAACAAAACACAATCCAGAAATAGAACTCACGATGTTATGATCGTTAGTCAAACACCTTCGCCACTAAGCCACGCGTCTCGATCATCAATAAAAACAATAAAAATAATAACAATAAGTATAATAATAAAAATTCTTAATAATAATAATCATAATATAACGTTAGTTTATTACACTTTGATCAATGACTTAGCACTTAACTCTTCTAACACTAATCATGCTACAAATCTCAGCACATTTAACCAAAGGCATCACTTCTTTCTATCTTTTTTTCCCTTTCTTTCCTTTTTTTCGAAATACGCTCTCTCTCTCGTCTCTCTCTCTCTCTCTCTCTCTCTCTCTCTCTCTCTCTCTCTCTCGCTCTCTCTCTCTCTCTCTCTCTCTTTCTCTCTCTCTCTCTCTCCTCTCTATATATATATATATATATATAGAGAGAGAGAGGAAAAACGTATTAATAAAATATCAGCTAATAAAGATATATTTGATAAAAACGCTGAATACTACACCAACGCGTTAAAAAGAGCAGGATATATGAATAATATAGAATATGTAGATAATAATAATCCAAGTTTTATTCCTAATAATAATAATAAAAATAATAACATATATAAGAGAAACTCTAATAATTATAATTCAAACACACACGCTAAATAAATCGTGAATACGAACTAGATCTAAACCAGTCATATGGTTTGCACCCCCTGCTTCGGTCGCAGTTAAAACACCAATTGCAAAACTATTCTTTAAAGCTCTTGCCACCTCTTTCCCTACTCAACATAAATACCATTCCATTTTTAATAGACATACCATTAAATTCTCAAATTCTACAACCAGTAACATGGCCCAAAACATTGCCAAATTAAACGCCAAAATCCTAAAACCAAACCAGCATAATGATCATAATAATAGAGTTAACATAAATGATACTAAACCAAAATGTAATTGTAGAAATAAAACTAATTGCCCTTTGCAAAATAATTGTTTAGATAGTAATTTGGTTTATAAATGCACCGTAAAAACTGATCACAAAATATACAACTACATTGGATTGACCTCGTCCACATTCAAAGCTCGTTTTGCGAACCATAAATGCTCATTCTCGAACTCTAAGAGGAAATCATCCACGTCTTTATCACAGCTCATATGGTCATTAAAAGAGAAGAATTTAAAATACTCCATTCTTTGGACAAAACTTCGGAACTGTGGAATTTACCGCAACTCTAGTATATCAAATAACTGCCCGCTCTGTACAATGGAGACCCTGTTGATTATTAATAACTATGAGACCCTAATTAACAAAAAAAGTGAATTATTCTCTAGTTGCCTCCATAAAGCTACGTCCACTTTTTTAGCCTCACATAAAACGAGAAAAAAAAAGAAGCAATAACACCAAACCAATAATAACTCGGTTATCAGGAATATATAATCAACAATGAAAAACATTAATGGTCTTTAATATTGCTTTATTTTATAGCTATCTATAGAAGAAACAACGCTCGAATAAATGACACTTGTTCATTAACATGCTTAAATATTGATACACACAACATTATTTTGTTAACTTTGATCAATACCATCATTTCTTTATTTCCTTATTTCTCTATCTATCTTCTTATCTATGCTTATAATTTAGTATAATACCTAATCCTTACATATTTACGGAATTTATCTATAACTGTTAATTTTTAATACATTTTTGATCTCTTTTAAATTATAGTTTAATACACAATCCATACATTTTATGAATCTTTGATCTCTTACTTATAGTATAATATAATATAGTATATGCATATATTTCTTTTAAATATATTTACTGCACTATAAAATCTAAAATTTAATACAAATTCAAACTTATATATAAATGTGAATTTTTGATCTCTTATTTATAATATAATGTATTATAATATGTATGTAGTTATATATTATATTTTATATATTTTTAAATACTTTTAATTATACCTACCACATTTCTATATATATATGATTCAAATCTAGAGAAAATATCCAAACTAAAAATTATTATAGATATTATTTTGAACTCTGAATTATCCATGCACTCATTATTGTTTTTCTTATATATATATATATATGTATTTAAATGTAACACGCTGAACTCTACTTTATAAAATTATAACTGTTATCATTTACCTAAAGTATACTACACTAATAATACCTAATATATTTCTATATATATACCTCCCTGTTTCTAATAATATGTTGATATCTTGGTTGAAGAATAATTAGTACATTTACACCCAGTTATACATAGGTGTATATTTATCCTTAACATGCTTCAATCTATTATCTTATTTTATTTTTATCTTCGTCGTTATTATTTACCTTAAACATACTGACTCATTAATATATACCTATATGCATAATAGATATTTAAATATTTATAACAATAAGTACTTCAAAAGCTTTACATACCTAATATGTTGGTATTTTTGTTAAAGGTTAAATTTAGTTAAATAATCAACAGTATAATATTTCATTCTTTATGTGCCAGCTAAATACTTTAAATGTTACCCTCATAAAATTCAGAAGTTTAGAAATGATAACACACTTATCGAATTTATAAAAATAATATATAAATGACCAGCAAATAATCCTGAAATCTGGAGTCTTCACCCTAATATAAATGAAATATTTTCAAATTTAACCATTTAACTTTCGGAAAAAATCTCCTTCTGTATATATATCATCCCCCCCCCTTTATTTTTCCCTCTTTATAAATCCTTTTCCAGTGGCTATCACTGGCTGTTATGATTCATGAGACGTTTTCCTAGATATATCGTAGTATCATACATTTTAAAACCTTTAGAACAGTTACTGTATGCAACGTTTTTTCTTAATCACTACCTTGATTAAATCTTAACCATTTAACATCTCAGGGTATGTCATGTATCATTATATTTTGTCTGATGAGGACGTACTGTTGTACATCCGAAATATGTATAATAAAATGTAATGGATCAAAAGAACGTCTATTTTATTAATATTTATATTTTAATATTAATAACTCCAGAAAATTATTTTTCGTACAGTGCTTCCTCTACTGTAAAATCTACTGTAAAACTCATTCTTTGACATAATCATTGAATATTGTTTAACACTTTAATATATATATATATATATATATATATATAATACATATACATATATGTGTGTGTGTGTGAACCTTGTTTTTGTATCTCTGTGTTAGTCTAGTGCAGCGGTTCCCAAAGTGGGTTCCGCAAAAAAGTGTCTGGGGTTCCGTGAAAAAATGGTAGAGGGGAATATTTATAATATGACCACATAACACTATTAGACTTTGAGGTTCCCCCAAAAGTTTCTGAACCAAAAAGGGTTCCGCGTTTGAAAAAGTTTTGGAAACCCTGGTCTAGTGTATTATAAAACTATATATATATATATATATATATATATATATATATATATATATATATATATATATATATATATATATTTATATATATACCCCCCCCCCCATACACACAGACACACACATATACATATGTATGTGTGTGTCTTCTTCTTCCTGAGAGGGTCGTGGGGAAACGTCCTCAAACACTCCTTCCAGCGGGTCATGACAGAAGAGTTCAAATTCAGTAGAGTGAATTTGGCTGCTAAACCCACCTACCTTCTTCTGACTACCGAATGCTGAAGCTGGCGCATTACTGCACCAGCTCCTGCAATTCTTGCACATAATTCAGCCTCATGCGTTCAATCACTCGTGGTCGTGGCCCGAGATTCTTGAACTTCTGTGCGTGCTTCAGTGGAAATCCAGTCACATGTAGAGTGCACTTCGCAGGCTTTCTTGAGAGGATGAGTGTCTCTAGCAGCGCTGATTTTCATCCCAGCCATGCAACACTCGGCATCAAACGTATCAAGTGCATGACGGAGATCATCTTCTCTCGAGTTTAGTAATACCATGTCGTCTGAAATTCTAGCCAACTTATTTTGCTCCCGCCAGTCATAATACTACTTCCAACCCGGCTGTGCATGTCAATCCTGTTCATGTAAAAAAATGAACCGGAGACGTGACTGTGCGCACTCTTGGCGGAGTCATACTCCTACATTGAATGGTTTCGATTTAGTACCATTTATCTGAACACAAATAATCAGGCATTCGTATAGAGACATCAAAACAGCAAGAAGCTGACCATCGATCCAATACTCCTGCAGAACTTTCCGCAACGGTTTCGAGGAAAGTGCTCATATGCCTTTTCAAGGTCGATAAAACAAAAATATACCTCTGGCAATACTCTCACGATTTTAGTCGACTGTGCTATATCCGGAGTGAAAACCGCACTGTTCATCAGTTAGCTTAGACTGAACAATCTTCCTGCATCTTTTTGCCAGACGCTTAGCATAAATTTTACCGGGGTAGCTTAACAAGGAGATCTCTCTGTAATTGGAACAATCTCTCTTGCCTCTCTTTTGAAAAATTGGTATTATCACTCCGATTACCATAGCTTAGTTCTCTTTCCAGAGATCCAGGTCACCCGGCTCACACGAATCAGCCAGAGAATACCTTCTCTATTTAAGGCTTTTAACATTTCGGGCCAGATTTCATCTTCCCCAGCGGCCTTGCCACATTTGAGTTTATATATATATATATATATGTAAAAGGTAAACTGAAATAACAAAACAATCGCTTGAAATAGCAGGAAGAGGGTCTTAACGTTTCGGACGCTAGTCCTTCATCAGAAGAAAGAATGAGAAATTAGAAAGATTGAAGGGATATATATATATATATATATATATATATATATATATATATATATATATATATATATATATATATATATATAAAACGGTAGATGTCTGTCTGTGTGTGTGTATGATTTTTATGCATTTCCACATTTCTCTACCGATTTTGATGAATTTTTTTCCAATGTGCTCCAAATTTACCAGGGCAGCTCAACGCATAATTATTTTTGCCAAAAGTTTCCTGCTTCTATGAAAAAAAATCGATAAATCTAAATACATGCTGTAACCCTCTCTCTTACACGCTTCATTCCTCTCACTACTACCATCAAAATATATGAAACTACATATATGTTGCAACTCTCTTTAAAAGGTTCATTTTTTCCTCTACTCCACTCTCAATCTCCTCTGCAACTCTCTTTAAAAGGTTACTGCCTCCGTCTACTACCCTTTACTGTTTAGAAAACTTCTTTTGAAGGAACGCGACACAAACTTTGAAACCTAAGCAACAAACAGTCATAACGACATTCATACATCAAATAGCAAAATTTAACAGGCCGATAACACTAAATACATACTGCTCTCTCAACGTTACATTTTACACACATTTTACATCAAATAAGAAATACTCAAAAGCAACAGATGAATTTATAGAACAATAAACGTAACAATAACGACGCTTAAGCATTTATTTACATGATTCTCAACAAAGACATTATATTTTATTGTTGTCCTTTTTGTAATTTTCTTTCTTTGTTTTTCTCAATATGAGACAAAAAATTGAGAAAACTCTTTTCATGTGATTCTATTCAAAGTCAGGACAATTAATGCTTTTGGTCAGGAGAAAGCCATGAAGCAAAACAATTTGAAATCAATCAACAATAAGGGCAAAAATCGATCATGATCATTCTACCTCTCTATAATTTAACTGCTTTACTCTCTCTATCGCTCTTCACTCCCTATATGACAACACTGCAGAGAGAGAAAGAATGTATATGATCAAATGGCGCGTTCCCTATATGCCCTCTCTCTATAATTTAACTGCTTTACTCTCTCTGTCGCTCTTTACTCCCTATATGACAACACTGCAGAGAGAGAAACAATGTATATGATCAAATGGAGCGTTACGTATATTCCCCCTCTCTATAATTTAACTGCTCTACTCTCTCTGTCGCTCTTCACTCACTATATGACAACACTGCAGTGGAGCGTTCCGTATTGGCACACAGCTTATCTGGGGCATTTTCAATCGGCTTATTGCAAATAACAACCCGCAAAATAACACTTCATTTTACAGATTAATGCTATAGACATATGAATCTGAATGTAACCCGTGAACCTTTTCCTGGACAAAATTATTCGAACAGACATGACCTCATTGATAGAGTGTTCAGACTGAAACTGGCTAATCTCCCATGGCCAACTTATGTTGCCTGTTCTCCCGTAGGGAGCAGGAATGAACTTTTTGCTTACACTCGTCAAGGGATGACATGCAATATCGTCTACAAAGAGGTGCTATAGATGTTGGTGCAGGCGTTGGAGGTGTTGGAGCTATGCCGTCTGGAAAACTGGTAGGGTCACCCATAGCGAACAGATCTGACACCCAGCGGCACCACGGCCACAATCTTGCAACTTTGGTCTACTAAATTCAGTATTGGAAGATTATTAACCCAACATTGATTGTCCAAAATGCTAATTGGTTCGTAACTATTAATAACCGGTTCAACTGCTTTATGCACTTAATTGATAAGCTTATGCGCTTTCAAGCTACGTTTGCCTGTATGTAACTTTTCTTAGCAAATGAACAAACCCGAGCAACGCCCGGCTAACCAGTTTAGCCGGGCGTTGCTCGGGTTTGTTCATTTACTAAGAAAAGTTACATATATATATATATATATATATACATATATATATATATAAATATATATATATAAATATATATATATATATATATATATGTATATATATATATATATATATATATATATATATATATATATATATATATATATATATATATATATATATATATATATATATATATATATATATATATATATATATATATATATATATATATATATATATATATATATAGAAAAAATTTACGAAATGGAAATGCGGCTATATAGAATTTATTAGGTAACAATTGTTTCTATAGTGTATGAGTTACCTATACCTCGCTACTTGAATAATACACAAATATTATCAAAAACAATATATTAACAAATGGAAACTATATTTATAAAACCATATTTATTTTATTATACATATTTCAAGGGCCACCAAGGCAGATTATGGTGCGCTTTCATATAACCTCTACTTATATATATATATATATATATATATATATATATATATGTAATGAAATTTCCGTTGAAAACAGAAAAGGTCATAGAAGTGAAGAGTGCTCTATGTAAGTACCAGAGCAAAATTTAATGTATAAAAATCATATATTGCCTCGTCTGACGAACGAATGAAGACGTTTCTTTCGTATTCGCCTTATTCGGGAAACCTCTGGTAATGAGGTCATTATATTGTATTGATTTTTATACATTATATATATATTAATAAAATGAAT
>OZ024740.1:266151817-266154317 GCA_964016885.1 Eledone cirrhosa | reverse complement strand
GTTGGCAGCCGCCATATATATATATATATATATATATATATATATATATATATACATAAAATATGTAGTTTAGAAAGCCACAACAATGCAGATGGGAAATCTCGAGGTAAGAAGTGAGTGAGAAATAGGAGAAAAGTGAAAATGAAAATGAAAACAAAACAAAGGTAGAAGGGTTACCGTAGAGGAGATTTAATCCCAATATTTCGGGCTCACGCCCATCAGCGGGGGAAAAGTTCCAAAAGGGGGGGGGGGGGGCTAAGCCGGAGAAAGTTGTATCGTCGTTAAAACTTAGGAATGCCGTTATGGGGAAAATTCAAACGAGGGAAAGAATGCGCGTGCGCGTGATAGGCTGTGGCAAATGCTACTGACCAATTGGGTTAAATCAATAGGGTGCGCTAGCGTGTGAAAGCCGTAAAATATGTGTATAAATATATATGTGTGTGTAACTGTGTGTGTATATGTGTATGTGTGTATGTATGTGAGTGTGTGTGTGTGAAAGATAGTGGGCCGTAGAAGCTGGAAAACAAAGAGTGTGAAAGGTGGTAGGTTGTATAAACATGTGTGCGTGTATAAATATAGATGTGTGTGTGTATGTGTATGGGTATACATATAAGTGCGTGTGTGTGAAGGATAGTAGGCCGTAGGGGCTGTTACTAGTCACTATGGTTAAATTAGCCATGTCAGCTCATTTCTCTCAGCCCGGTTGTTAAGTGGGGGTCTGAGGTTCTTAATAACAAGTGCTTCCTTTATCCTTAAGGATCCGATGCTGCGTTCAGTCGCTAGGACTGTGACCAAGGGTCTGCCCTGTGGGTTTCCGCATTTAAGGATGTGTTTACGGAAGGAAGATGCGTTGGTGTTGACATGTTCCTTGATACGAACATGTAGGGGTCGGATTGTGCTACCTATGTAAAACTTGTTACATTTATCGCATTGAATCTTATATACGACATAGGTGCGTAGGCAATCTGCCCCCCGTATCGGGCAGTTGCTGAGGGAACACGTCCCATCTGACTCGTCGGGTTTGTTGGAGAGGCATCTTCGGAGCGAAGGTCCTGTGTGGGCCAAATGTATGTCAAGTCCCTCCCTCCGTATGGCCCTGCGGATGGCGTTCGTGGTATATTCACTCAGGTGGGGGATTTTAAAGAAGCACCTGCTTTTATCTAAGTTTCTAGTGGGTGTCTGTCTATTGGGTCTAGGGTCTCTAATTCCGTTAATCAGTCGCTTGGGATATCCATTAGACTTGAGTAGATTACGGAATTGCGTGGTATGGGTGAGACCACCCATCGGGTCGCTGCATCTATTAGTGATCCGTGTAAGTTCATTTAGGACATAGCCTCTCTTAGCGTTGTTGGGGAGGGCTGAGTTGTAATGCACAAATAAGTCCTTGCACGCTGCCTTGCGGTAGAAGGTGGTGTTTATGTCTCCTTCTTCCGAGATGTTGATACGGAAGTCGAGGAGGGCGAGTGACCCGTCTTCTCCAGGGTGTTCGATGGTGAAATCGACGTGATGGTCAGTGTCGTTGAAGATTTGGTGAATTTCATTCGCCATCTCCCGGGAAGAAGTGAGTATCAGTATGTCATCGACGTATCTGGAGTAGAAGGCGACGGCGTTGGGTTGGCAGGTGTTGAGTGCCTTGCGTTCCAGGTGGTCCATGTACGAGATCGCAAGTATGCCGGACAGACTAGAGCCCATAGGTAGCCCAGAGATCTGTTTGTACGTGTGGCCGAGGAAATTGAAGAATGCATTATCCACAACGAAGGAGAGGAGTTGGTGGATGTCCGTGTGTGTGAGTCCGAAGCAGTGTAAGTTAGATGCTCGGACTCGTTCATAAAATATATATATATATACACACACCAAAGCACACACATATATATATATAATTATATTTATTCAATTTCTTACAACAAAGCTATGATGCTTCAGCCAAGAGATTTGGTAGTTTGCTGAGCTTCTTCAGAGAGTTGCTGCGGTATTATCCACGTCAATCATATATATATATATATATATAATATATATATATATACATATATATATATATATATATATATATATATATATATATATATATATATATATATATATAATATATATATATACATATATATATATATATATATATATATATATATATATATATATATATATATATATATATATATATATATATATATATATATATATATATATATATATATATATATATATATATATATATATATATATATATATATTGTTTTGATGTGTAAGAAGTGTTAAGAGGTATGTAGCAGGTAAGAGGGAAGCTAAAGTGCCTGACAGTGAGGTTTTGCAACAAGAGCAACGATAACAAAAAATCTCAACTTTAACAGTACTAAAAAGAATAAAATCTGTAAGGAGAAAAAGAAGTATTAATCAAACGATTATGGTTAGGTAGCAGGGGCAGTGTGTGAGCAACGTGAATTTACTTACAATGAACACAAGATTAAGAGCTGCCTATAACAGCAAGGGTTTTTAGCCGATG
>OZ024740.1:266099317-266146817 GCA_964016885.1 Eledone cirrhosa | reverse complement strand
CGGTAATGCCCGGGCAGTGTACAAATGCGTGCGCGACCCTTTCCTCGTCGCGCACGCATCTCTGACAGATCTTTTTCGAAGGGCCCCTGTCCCGGCGCCCGTGTCTGTAGAGCTTGTCTCGAATTGGTAGAGCTCCTCGGTAGCACTGCCAGGCCAGGGACTTTTGGAAGTTGTCCATTAGTCCCGGGCGGAGGGTCCTACCGAATAGACTGGCCAGTTCGTCCTCCTCTACGCCTAGAGTTTCTCCGAGCGCGTCGTCGCACTTGCTGCAGACCAACCTTCTATAGAATGTCGAAGTGGAGTCTCCACTGATCGCCTGGTTCGTTTGCTAGAGGACTGTGAGCGCCTGAGCACATTCGATGCGCCAGTCGCCCATTTTCCTCGGTCTTTGCTTGACCCAGGACTGCAGATCGGTCAGCGAGACGTGTCGTGGGAAGGCTCGCCTCACGAACGGAGCCCACACCGTTTGTCTGGTGAGGAATACGTGGATGTGGCGCAGCCTGAGCGCGTGTTTGCGCATCGTCAGCCACGGCATCCCCAGCCCTCCGTTTGAAGTGTTTTGGCAGCAGATGGATCTTCTCACAAAAGGAGCCCGTTTCTTCCAAATGAATTGGAAGAGCGCGCGCTCCATTGTGGTGAGCGTTTTGGCTGGACAAGGCACGACGGTCAAGCGGTAGTAGATGACGGACGATATAAAAGTGTTCGCCACCGCCGCCCGACCATTCAAGGATAGTTTGCACACGGCCCACTTCTGGGTGAGTGCAAACACCTTGGCCGTCACCTCGTTCCAGTTCTTCTCCACCTGGAGGTCCGGACCAAGCCAGACCCCGAGCAGCTTTACCGGTCCTTCCGTCCAGCGTCCGACGACGCCATCGGAAGGCATCGGTTTGCCTCTCCAGGTTTTGCCTCTCCGAGTTGCAAACCGACGGATTTGTCCCGGTTCAGCTTCGCTCCTTTGAACCTTTCGTATTCCTCCAGTAAGGTGCCGACCTCACCGATATGCGAGGTGCTCGGCACCATTACAGCTACGCCGTCAGCATAGGCCGACGCCGCTTTTCGTAGTCCCGGTTCCAAAGGGAAGCCCTGCAATAGCTCCAACTTCCGCAGTAGTGGCTCGAGAGTCTGTACGAACAGAAGAGAGGAGAGAGGGCTTCCCTGTCGGAGGGATCGCGCGACATGGAACGGCCCCGAGAGGCAGCCGTCCACCCCGACCCCAGAGCAGATGCTGCCGCTGTGCATTGCAGCAATCTAGCCCCCGAACACGGGTCCGGAGCCCGCCGCCCCGAGCACTGCACCCAGGCAACGATGGTCAACCCCATCGAAAGTCGAAGCCGATCAGGGACCCCCCCCCCATGATGCATCGCACGAGGTGGAGGCCGCCGCGCGTGGACCCGGTCGGGACCGCGCATGACCGCGCCTCTCCCACCAGGACCGACGACAAGCGTCAGCCTCCCCGGCAACACCTTGGCTAAAATCTGCAACTCTGTGTCTAGCAGAACCATGGGCCAGAAGTTGCTCATATCATCCCCCCTATTTTCGTCCTTCCTGACTAACGTGACTACGCCCCCGGTCACAGAACTGGGAACTCTCCCGTTCTGCCGCCAGTTGCAGTAGACCACTTCCAGGAGACCTGAGAACAGATACAGAGAGAGAGAGAGAGAGAGAGAGAGAGAGAGAGAGAGAGAGAGAGAGAGAGAGAGAGAGAGAGAGAGAGAGAGAGAGAGAGAGAGAGAGAGAGAGAGAGAGAGAGAGATTATCGTTTAGCCATAGGTAAGCTGATGAAGCAAACTTATGACCAAAGACCTTCAGGTTGTGATCACAAGCTATTTTTACTCCAGACAGTATATCGTATATCTAGAACTACATAATCTTTTACCTTGCACTCTGAAAATATAGCTATTTTTTTCTTTATATACATGTATATGCATGTATATAAAGAAGATTAAATGAGTTGATAATACAACCATATAAAGGCAAAAAAACCTGTATTTATATTCTATATCCATACCTTTATTGTTCTGGCCTTCTAACTTCAAACGTTTATACCTCACTACACAATGCTTCAAGTAAACTACCATTTCCTTCTATATATATATATATATATATATATATATATATATATATATATATATATATATATATATATATATAGATATATATATAGAGAGAGATAGAGAGATAGAGAGATAGATATAATTTAGCGAGAATCGCATTTCGGCGGGTAGAAATTAGCGAAACGCAACTTCAATAATGTGCAGACAAGCGCTCCATGCATATGAAGAGGATAGCAGAGCTATAAACATAAGTTAAAACGGTCATACACGCTGAGACGATGGTTAAGAAGCCGTAGCCACCATAGCCAAAAAAGCGAACAAGCTAAATGGGTCAAACAAAATGAGATATGATTGAAATAGTTACCCGGACCCTCGGGGAAGATGTAATACTCCGAAATTTGGGTTTCTGCAACACCTAAATCAATAATTGTTTCTACTTTAGGCACAAGGCCAGCAATAACCCAGTGCATTACTGGTACTTTATTTTATCGACCCCATAAGGATGAAAGGCAAAGTTAACCTCGGCGGGATTTGAACTCAGATCGTAAAGGGACGTAACTATGCTGGAAAGCATGGCGTCCGACCCTCTACTGATACTGCCAATCCAAAATCAATAATACTGTCTGCTTATAAAAATAAAAATAAGCTTTTGGTATAACGATCACTTTCTCAACGGGTTTTTGTTCATTTTTCGGCGGAATCTCTCATATATATATGTAGGAGGTGAGTTTTATTGTTACACAATAAAGCAATGCAAATATCGGATAAGTAGCACTCAACAATTTATAGGACTGGAGTCTAAATAATATAAAATCAAAAGATGGTTAAAAGAGTTCCATCTATTTTATTATGCGCATTTCAAAAACAAATATCACCATGGGATGATATTTGCGTTCTCATCAGATAAAATAGGGAGACATGATATGAAGCTTAAAAAACACTTGCGAGCAGTGAAGTGTTAGATCATCATATGAAAAATAAGATGGATATATGAGATTGGGAAAAAAGGAAAGGAAGGGGGAAGAAAATGTAAGGAAGAGGAAGAAAGAATATAATAAGAAAAAAATATATAATAATAAGGAAAGGATGACGGGAGAGGAGTATAAGAAGGAAGGATAAGAGAGGAGGAGAAAATGAGTGAGAGAGAGAGATAACATAAAATTAAGAAATTAAAAGTTAATGAGGTTTATGAATGGTGATGCTTATGATTAAAGAAAAAGGAATTAAGAATACTATTTATTTAAGGTTTATATATTGAAGGGTTTAATAATATGTGCGAAAGGGCATTTATTAAAATGTATTATTAAAATAAAATATATTAAGAAGATAAGGTGAATGAAGATAAGGTTAAATGAATTATGAACTTAGAGGAATTAATTAGAGTCCAAGTTTGTTTCTATATATTGTAATAGGAAAAAGTAAATAATAGGTATAATACGAGCACGGAAGGAGAGAAGAAAGAAGAAATTCAAGGGAAAAAAATATATAACGTCAAAAAAATATATCTAATATATATTTGTGAAATGGGCGGTGGTTGAAATTCAGATGTGCACGGTTAAATGGTAGTAGACGTGGTCGGACGGACTTGAAAATTTACACACCTATGTAAAAAGTGCCAAGGAAGCAAATAGATGAGGTTTAAAATCTCTAACTTGAAAAATGTGGTCACTAGGGCCCCAAAACTATCGCGTTCGGTGAGTTATTTCCCCCTCTTCTAATACTAACTCATCAATTTATTTCGCTGCGTTCTTTCGCAGCTTTCTTTCGCTGTTAACATACAGTACCATTTTACGAAATGCCAAACCGAAAACAGTCACTGTTTTCCATCAAAAGAAATAAAACCCTTAAAATGCGAAGAAGGGAGTCATGTTCTCAAGTACGTTTTTTAAGATATCATTTTCATTTTATTTCTAATATATGTTAACCACAGTTAATATATGTTAACCAGCAGTAAGTAGTATTTTTCGATTCATTGTCTTATTTAAAATAACATATCAAAGACAACGTTATTTCGCTGTTAATAAACTTTTAGCTACTACAGTACGTTTCATTTTCATTTTTAAAATACAATTGCTCTATATTAAATTTAAATAATTCTATAACGATCATACAGTACTGTTTTATGAAATCGATTCTGCAGTAGAGTTTTACGAAATGCCAAAACGAAAAAGGTAACTGTTTTCTAACAAAAGAAATAAAACCCTTACATTGCAAACCCCCTGTTCTAATACTGGGGTTAGTTATTTCCCCCTCTTCTAATAAATATCTAATATATAGAGACCCCTCTTGCTGACCAGGGCAATCAAAGTGTAAACTATCATACAGTACCGTTTTATGAAATCAATTCTGCGGTACCATTTTACGAAATGCCAAACCGAAAACAGTCACTGTTTTCCATCAAAAGAAATAAAGCCCTTAAATTGCGAAGAAGGGAGTCATGTTCTCAAGTACGTTTTTTCAGATATCATTTTCATTTTATTTCTAATACATGTTAACCACCACTAACAGTAAGTAGTATTTTTCAAATCATTGTCTTATTTAAAATAACATATCAAAGACAACGTTATTTCGCTGTTAAACTTTTGGCTACTACAAGATTCCATGGTTACGGAGAAGATCGATGAAACAGGAATTTCCCATTCAAATTGAACTGAGAGTAATCTGTTAACGCAGAAGTAAATATTTCGGGAAACGTTGCAACCGAACGAAAACAGGAAGACGATATTTTGGTTCGTGAAGACGTTCCCTGGTAATGAACGGGAAAAAAGCGAGGATAATACGTCGTTATGTGGAGCGTGAAGAACAATTTCATGCAAAGACAAGACCAAGTTTATGGTATGAATGGAGTCGTTAGACTAATATTCTATTTAAAATAACAGAATGATTTCCAGCCCCGGAGTTTAAGAACGATGTAAATAAAATTGTAAACGAAAATGTCAAAGGTTATTAAAATAGTAAAAGTAAATAGTGAAGATTTAGGCCAGTACATACGTACGCCCCGACGGACATACACATACATACGCACACACAAATACATACACACCCACAAACACACAAACACACACACGTACGCACGCGCGTATGTATAAATCTTATGCATTTCTACAGTATTTTCACCAAACTTAAGACACAGGTTACTTATGTACTCGGGATGGTCATGGGCACTGTCATTTTTCCAGATATTGATTATAGGGCTCCCCGGCAGATAACCCCTTTAACCACTTTAACCACTTCCTTGGAGTCGACTGAAGCACTGCAGTGCAATGCAACAAAACGTCATAACTTCTGGAGTTCGCAACCGATTTTCACAAAACTTGACACATGGGCTACGTTTGTCCTACAAATGAATGTTAACTCTCAGAATTGGCAATGTTGGGTAGGAGACCCCTGGGGGGCAGGAACCCCCTTTTGGAAAAAGCGGATGATTTTGTAAAAGTATAGTTTTCGAAGCAGCACTGAAGTATTGACATAAATGGTATTCAGAACTGCTAATTAATATCCGAGCAACGCCGGGTACCTCTGCTAGTGTATATATAAATTAGAGATAATGGTAATCTCTAATTTTAATTCTATAATAAATAGACGTACGGATTTATTTTCGCTCTGCTTGCATAAATCTCATAGAACTTTCCATAAAGTATACGGCTAATATCTTACTACCTAATTAGTTTAAAATCTTTTCTCAAACGCTTTCATATTTTTTACAAATATACCCATCTTTCTAGCTTATTTCAGTATATTATACAATATTACTCATACTATGTCGGTAGCGGTCCCCTTAATTTACCATTATCTCCAATTGTAATTCTATAATAAATAGACGTACGGATTTATTTTCGCTCTGCTTGCATAAATCCCATAGAACTTTCCATAAAGTATACAGCTAATATCTTACTACTTAATTAGTTTAAAATCTTCTTTTCCCAAACGCTTTTATATTTTTGACAAATATACCCATCTTTCTACCTTATTTCAGTATATTATACAATATTACTCATACTATGTCGTTAGCGGTCCCCTATTTTTCTTATTTTTCTTCTTTTTTAATTTCTAATCTTTAATCTGCAACTTTTGCTTCTCAATTACTTCTTAATTCATATTATAACTCACTATATCATTTTCCTTATATTCTCGGCCATACACATTTATATTTCTAATATATACTAATATTACCATTAGTGAAATTTTGTAAACATATCTTTTTTTGACGTTATATATTTTTCTACCTTAAAATTTCTTCTTTCTTCTCTCCTTCCGTGCTCGTATTATACCTATTATTTATTTTTCCTATTACAATATATAGAAACAAACTTGGACCCTAATTAATTCCTCTAAGTTCATAATTCATTTAACCTTATCTTCATTCACCTTATCTTCTTAATATATTTTATTTTAATAATACATTTTAATAAATTCCTTTTCGCACATATTATTAAACCCTTCAATATATAAACCTTAAATAAATAGTATTCTTAATTCCTTTTTCTTTAATCATAAGCATCACCATTCATAAACCTCATTAACTTTTAATTTCTTAATTTTTTTTTAAAATTATGTATTATCTTACAACGTTTTTTTTTTATTTCTGTGAGACAGTGTTTCTCAGTATTAAAGGTTATCTCTCTCTCTCACTCATTTTCTCCTCCTCTCTCATCCTTCCTTCTTATACTCCTCCTCCGTCATCCTTTCCTTATTATTATATATGTTTTCTTATTATATTCTTTCTTCCTCTTCCTTGCCCTTTCCTTCCCCCTTCCTTTCCTTTTTTCCCAATCTCATATATCCATCTTATTTTTAATATGTTGATTTAACACTTCACTGCTTGCAAGTGTTTTTTAAGCTTCATATCATGTCTCCCTATTTTATCTGATGAGAACGCAAATATCATCCCATAATGATATTTGTTTTTGAAATGCGCATAATAAAATACATGGAACTCTTTTAACCATCTTTTGATAATGAGGGACAGAGACCGCAGGAGAGAACTCGTCCATGTATCTCAGGAATTTTACCCGCCTTAGAATATATATATATAAAATTGAAAAAGTGAACAATAACATGATCAACAGTACAAACAAGGAAATTTATTTACAGTCTAAAAATTGTTTCAATGATAGAGTTGTCTAAAAATTGCTAAACACTAGCAATTTTTAGACAACTCTGTTGACCATGTTATTTTTCAATTTTTCAATTTTATTACTCCAAGATATACTTATATAGGAATACAAGTGAAGTCATAAACTCGTCATCCACGTAAACCTCTTGTTGAGTCATACAACGCCGTACGCTTAAACTATCCTCGATAAGAAGTATTCACAGCCTCTAATCGGATTACCTATAACGATATCTTGTTATCCTCTCTATATATATGTATATATATATATATATGTATATGTATATAAGTGTATATATATATAATTAGCCGTCGAAACGGCATGAGCTCAGCTGTCGGGGTCTTACTGGTTCCTATTACCCACTCTACTACCTCAAGTATTGAGTACTTTGGTGCGTTATGGTCCACCTGGTTCCTTACCACATTTCCTTCGTTATATATATATATATATATATATATATATATATATTGTTATGCCTTGGGAGGGTCTTGTTGCCAATAAGAAACACACGCACCAGTTGCTTTCACTTCAATTTATTATAAATTAAATTTATAAATTTAGGAATTTATAAATTTCCGGTTGGTTGGTTGGTTCTACAACCAGACGATTGTTCATATATTGTCAAAGTTCTTTCGTCATACATTCTGTGACCTCTTCAGTGACTGGGGATTCTTTTCTTTGTTTTGTGCCTCTCCTTTGTTCTGTCCTACGCCATCTTGTTTTTGTGTGTGTTGTGTGCTTAGTTTGCGCATGTGTTACATCCGGGTGGTTGTGGGTGTTTATATTTGTTTATTTATTTGTTTATTTACATGTTACTGGTTGGTTGTTTGTTCTATGTGTGTGTGTGTTTTCATTTTGCCCTTAATTGTAAGTTGTGATGTTGCTGTTCCATTCATGTTTTCTATTTAATTTTGGTTGGAGTTTATTTATGCTTATTGCCTCTGTGATTTGTCTAAACATTGCGTCTTTTCTGTGTGTAGATTCTATTTTTATTTCTATGTTCTCTAATTTACCCTTATGTTCTATTTTAGCATGTTGGTGGAGTACAGATGATTCTTTATTATCTTGAATCTCTCGCCAGTGTTCATTTATCCGTTCCCCTATAATACAAGCTGTCTCACCTATGTACACTATATTCTTATCTCTACATTGTCCTTCAGTACATTTTATGCTATATACTACATTTCTAGTTTTACAGTTAATATGGGGGCTTAGTTTACAGATTATACATTTCTTATCTACACTGGGAGGTCTTTGAAAACGGTATGTATTGCTAATAAGTGTTTTTATGGAGGTACCTGGTCTTTCTACTATCTTAATATTGAGTTTATGTTTATCTAGAGCCCTTCTAAATTTGTAAGCTAATTCAACTCTAGGGGTTGTATCGATGAACATTACACTTTGGTATTTATTGCTATCATACCATGAGTTTATTCTATTAACCTTATTCCTAGTTCTTTCTATTCTATTCCAAAATTTGCTCCTATACAAGGGGCAGGTCCCATTTGTATCATTATTTACCATTTTTTCCCATTTGGTTCTGGCTCCTCTATATACTCTGATTTTATCTCTCTGATTGTAACCAGAGAACTGCATACGGTGGATGAAGTGTTGTATGTGTCTCTCTAGTTCTTTGGGTTGCACATGCGGGATACGTTTCTCATCACCCGTACCAAATCCGCAATCAGTATGTTGATTTTGGTATGGTCCGAAAGAGCTGAGTTTCGGTGGATCAGATATTTGTAAGTCATGGGTTTGGCATAATGGGAATGGAGGATTTAAATAATGATACAAATGGGACCTGCCCCTTGTATAGGAGAAAACTTTGGAATAGAATAGAAAGAACTAGGAATAAGGTTAATAGAATAAAGTCATGGTATTGTGGAACCAACCAACCAGAAATTTATAAATTCCTAAATTTATAAATTTAATTTATAATAAATTGAAGTGAAAGCAACTGGTGCGTGTGTTTCTTATTGGCAAAAACATGACCCTCCCAAAACATAACAATATCGGTTTCAACACACGTTTTCAGATAAAGAATCTTGGTAAACAAATTCAGAAATGGAAAAAATATATATATATATAGAGAGTAAATATATATATATATATATATATATATATATATATATATATATATATGTAAATATATATATGTAAATATATCAGTAAATAAAGGATTATGAGTTCATGCAATTGACTTATGTTTCGTCACTATTATAACTCCGGAAGGGAGGTGGATTGGCAGTATCGGTAGAGGGTCGGACGCCATGCTTTCCATTATAGTTACGTCCCTTTACGATCTGAGTTCAAATACCGCCGAGGTTGACTTTGCCTTTCATCCTTACGGGGTCGATAAAATAAAGTACCAGTAATGCACTGGGTAATTGCTGGCCTTGTGCCTAAAGTAGAAACAATTATAACTCCGGAACTCTTGAGTTCAAATCCCACCGAGGTTAACTTTGCCTTTCATCCTTATGGGGTCGATAAAATAAAGTACCAGTAATGTACTGGGTAATTGCTGGCCTTGTGCCAAAAGTAGAAATAATTATAACTCCGGAACCTATATCTTCGTTGAGTGCTCCCTATCTGCATACTGAAGTACTGGATTTTACCAACACTTACTTTCTTGCTTATATATATATATATATATATATATATATATATATATATATATACTTCTACAAGGCTAGAATTGTTTCATTCGGAGGAAATCATCAGGAAAGCTTTCTGATGATTTCCTTCGAATGAAACTCTTCTAGTCCTGTAGAAACCATTTCTATATTAAATATTTATACTCTGCTATGTATTGAGTACCTTACTTACCCCCCGATTGAACCAGGGATATACATATATATATATTAACAATAGTAATACATGGAAAATATCACTATAGCATCATATTTATTTCATTATACATATTTCAAGGATACCAAATTATAGTATGCTTTCATAAGTTAAAATACAATATTTGATGTATAAGATAGTAACATACGCAAAGTATAAACCTCCACGGTCAGCTTACAATAGATATGTGAAATAGAATCTCAAAATTTTGTAGAATATAACTTAATAGGGATATATTAAACATAAAAAGACAGTTATCATAGACGCTTGAACATTTTGAAAAATAGCGGTCATGAGGCGGCTGTATTAATTAGTGGATATATATATGCACAAATATATATAAGCGTAGAAATATTCGCGTATATACGGATATGTAGATTAACATATATATACACAGACGCACATCTTATATTTTAAAGTTAGGAAAAATATTTATATTGGTTATATAAAAAAATTGTTGTAGGGTAGTATATTATAGCATATAGGTATATATGGTTAAATATATGGATATATAGTCATGTATATAACTAATTTTAAGAATGAATGTATGAAAGATTTATCAATATTTAATTTGCATAAATAAACAACGACAGGGAAATAACTCTTATTAGTTATAACGTTTTATAAAGAACTAGCAGTTTAGCCCGGCGTTGCTCGGGTTTGTTCATTTGCTATGAAAAGTTACATACAGGTAAACGTAGCTTGAAAGCGCATAAAGCTTATCAATTAAGTGCATAAAGCAGTTGAACCGGTTATTAATAGTTACGAACCAATCAGCATTTTGGACAATCAATGATGGGTTAATAATCTTCCAATACCGAATTTAGTAGACCAAAGTTGCAAGATGGTGGCCCTGGTGCCGCTGGGTACCAGATCTGTCCGCTATGGGTGACCCTACCAGTTTTCTAGACGGCATAGCTCCAACACCTCCAACGCCTGCACCAACATCTATAGCACCTCTTTGTAGATGATATTGCATGTCATCCCTTGAGGAGTGTAAGCATAAAGTCCATTCCTGTTCCCTACTCGGGAACAGGCAACATAAAGTTGGCCATGGGAGATTAGCTAGTTTCAGTCTGAACACTCTGGCAATGAGGTCATGTCTGTTCGAATAATTTTGTCCAGGAAAAAGTTCACGGGTTACATTACGATTCATATGTCTATAGCATTAATCTGTTATATGAAGTGTTATTTTGCGGGTTGTTATTTGCAATAAGCCGATTGAAAATGCCCCAGATAAGCCGTATGCAGTGTTGTCATATAGTGAGTGAAGAGCGACAGAGAGAGTAAAGCAGTTAAATTATAGAGAGGGGGAATATACGAAACGCTCCATTTGATCATATACATTGTTTCTCTCTCTGCAGTGTTGTCATAAAGGGAGTGAAGAGCGACAGAGAGAGTAAACCAGTTAAATTATAGAGAGGTCGGTATTGTTACGTTTGTTGTTTTTTAAATTCATCTGTTGCTTTTGAATATTTGTTATTTGATGTAAAATGTAAGTGTGGAAAATGTAACGTTGAGAGAGAGCAGTATGTATTAAAGTGTTATCAGCTTTTTAAATTTTGATATTTGATGTATGAGTGCCGTTATGACTGTTTGTTGCTTAGGTTTCAAAGTTTGTGTCGCGTTCCTTCAAAAGAAGTTTTGTCGTTGTTCTAAACTGTAAAGGGTAGTAGACGGAGGCAGTAACCTTTTAAAGAGAGTTGCAGAGGAGATTGAGGGAGGAGTAGAGAGAGTGATGAACCTTTTAAAGAGAGTTGCAGAGCAGATTGAGAGTGGAGTAGAGGAAAAGATGAACCTTTTAAAGAGAGTTGCAACATATATGTAGTTTCATATATTTTGATGGTAGTAGTGAGAGGAATGAAGCGTGTAAGAGAGAGGGTTACAGCATGTATTTAGTTTTATCGACTTTTCTTCATAGAAGCAGGAAACCTTTGGCAAAAATAATTACACGTTGACCTGCCCTGCTAAATTTGGAGCACATTGGAAAAGAATTCATCAAAATCGGTAGAGAAATGTGGAAATGCATAAAAATCATACACTCACACAGACAGACATCTACCGTTTTATATATATAGAGATTACGTAAAATCGTATTCTAAAAGTGATTTAGATAAAGGTATTTGTTATTTTGAATGAATACATATATGTTTATATCTAGTGGAACCTATAATTATATTTGTATATTGTTATTTATATGGTAAATAAGTGAATAATATATATAATACAGATACCTAATAATTTAACCATGAAGCTTATGAAAAGATTTAGAGGTTCTGTGTAAGCAAGAGCTAAAAATCCCATTTTTTTATTATTAATAATAGATTCTGCGTTAGTAATAACATGAAGGATTCCTTTGTTACAGAGATGACATATTTTCAAAATAGGGGAATTTTGGTAAGGTGTTGCGCTTTGAAGTGTTTTCCAAGATATTGAATAATCAATGTTTTTGTTTTTTAAAGACCAAATTAATTGCGATAGGGAAGTTGAGAATTTCTTATCTATTCGTTTAAATGTATGTTTATGGTTATACTAACGTTCTTTAAATTTTGATGAAGTCGCCCCTATGTAATTATACAGTTTATCATTAGTTTTAACTTCGAAAGAAAATCAACTGATGAAAAGAATAATTCAAAATATAATTTCGACCTTGTCTTTAAACCCAAGAAAAACCCACCCTTTAATAAACACTTAGCACTCAACGTCATATTACTTCCTAAAAACAAGGATGACGGAGTATATTAATAAAGAGGAAATGTGAAGTTGAATATGTTAGGGCCCTTTATTAATTGAGCCTTTATACATATTTCAATGACGATAGATATCGTGATTTTTTCAGGCAGCAAAAATTGATTAAAAGGCAACATTTCCGAGCCAGTTTTGGGTGGAAGAGAGCGGACTAACAAAATGTGTATGTTTTTGTCTTGAGTGTCCGTTCCCTTCTAACTATCAGAACATCCCGACAGCCCTGCTTTGTCACAAGGGTGTGGGTGGCTGACCACTCAACTACAACCGAGAATACCACCAACCTTATTTGTTCTCTCTAGCTACCAGTCCCCTGTCACCTTGGCCGACAACTCGATATGGTCAATGTGAGTTCAGAACAACCAAAATTTATTTACTGCTAGATTTGGTGGCCAGCAGAATTTAGTGCATTCGTACCCGCTACCCATTTGTGGCGGGATAATATACAGACCATCAAAGCCAAATTGAGAAAGTTACCTACTTATATGGTTAATATAACTTATCATTAAAGGTTTCACAACCCGAAAGTAAAAAAAAAAAAAAAAAAAAAAAAATTGAAATTTAGACGTTCAGAGTTAATAGTTAGAAGTCCGGAAAACTAGACAACAGTCTAAGAATAATATCTAACTGGCAAAGTGTATATTCGTACTAGGGATTGGGTAAAGAGCTGGATATTAATTTGTTATGACTCCCCATGGAAAAAACTGGCCCCTTGTCGAGAATGACAGGCAATATTTAAAGTATCTAATGTAACGAATGTAAACATTAAATAACCAAGTAGTTGGTATCCGGTCAATCCGGTGGAGACAAATAATACATTGATGATTTAAGGAAAAATGTAAGGAAAGGTACAAATGAGTAAGGATGAATGGGAAAAATGGGATTATAAAGAGAATAAAGGAATATTATATATATATATAAAGGTAAAAAAGAATTATAGGGGGAATGAATGAGAGGAAATGCAGGAAAAAAAATTGAAGGAAAAATCTGTGATAAATGTCAGAGTTGAGGCGAGTTACATAGAGTCATATATATTATAAAGGTAAAAAGAATTATAGACACACAGACACACACACACTCACACATATATATATATATACATATATACGTATGGGTCATATCGAATATTATTATTAATATTCGATTCGTTTGTAAACAAATGGCCCGATTAAAGCTGTGCCGTGCCGATGACAAATCGTTATCCGTTTGTTCAACAATGGGGTCGATTGTTTTCAAACGAATCGAATATTATTATTAATATTCGATATAACCCATACGTACATATGTATATGTATGTGTATGTGTGTGTGTGTGTGTGTGTGTGTGTGTGTGTGTGTGTGTGTGTGTGTGTGTGTGCGTATATATATATGAGTGTACGTATGCATACTTACATTTATGTATCAGCTGTGAAACTCGCTACATTCGTAGTTTGTAGTTACGATGGAGATTCAGTATAAACATAACATTAAGAAAAAAACTGATGTTACATAAATATTTTATTCATAATAATTATTTCAACGGTTCTCTCATGCAATCCAAGATGTAATTCATGCGTTTGTTGTTGCTATTAGAACGGTATCTTCAGATAAAAATCGGTTTTGTGATATGCCGCAGGCAGAAAAAACGCGTCCTTCTGTTCGTGCGCCCGAAGTTCCTAAAGGGTTTTTCCCAGCCGTCGTGTTTTCATTTTCTGGAGTGAAGTGCTGAAGTGCTATCTACGTGTAAATTAGCGAATATGTACTCACGTATCCCCCACAGAATTAGGGTCATAAATTCCATAGGATAACCCTTCAAGTGTGTTTTGTTGACCTACACCAAACAATAGTCTATGCGTAGCTAGATTTCAACAGATAGTAGAAGCAATAAACGAAACTCCGAGGAAAGGCGATATAGACAGTTAGGGGTAGAGATATAGTTGATGCCATTAACAGGGTATTACTATCAATGCTATTACAACGGCCAGTGTAGGTGATGTGGTCGGTGTTGTTGACGTTGTTGTTGGTGGTGGTGTTGTTGCGGTTGTCTTCAATTTAGCTGTCATCAAACTGTCTATATCGTCCTCACTCAGAGTTCCGTTTATTGCTTCCACTATCTTTTGAAATCTAGCTACGCATAGACTATTGTTTGGTGCAGGTCAACAAAACACGCTTGAAGGGTTATCCTTTGGAATTCATGACCCTAATTCTATGGGGGGTACACGAGTACATATTCGCTAATTGACACATAGATAGCACTTCAACACTTCACTCAAGAAAATGAAGACACGACGGCTGTGAAAGACCTTTTAGGAACTTATAACGCGTTTTTTTTATCTGTCGCATATCACAAAATCGAATTTCATCTGAAGATACCGTTCTCATAACAACAACAAATGCATGAATTACATCTTGGATTGCATGGGAGAACCGTTGAAATAATTATTATGAATAAACGATTTATGTAACATCAGCATCCTTTTTAATGTTACTCTTATATATATATATATATATATATATATATATATATATATATATATATATATATATATATAACATTAAAAGGGATGCTGATGTTACATAAATCGTTTATTCATAATAATTATTTCAACGGTTCTCCCATATATATATATATATATATATATATATATATATATATATATATATATATATATATATATATATATATATATATATATATATATATATATATATTATATATATATATATATATATATATATATAATATATATATATATATATATATATATATACACATGACTCATGCATTTTTGATACACATACCCACATTCACAAGCATAAAAGTCTGTATATTTCAACGAACATGTGCTTATCTATGCAAAGTGTCATCTAAACATTTGCGTGAAGATGTTCGTGTATTTATATGATAAACGATTTATCATCGTTAGACCATTTTCTAAATATATGTGTATTTGAACGATGAAACTATAAAGGCAAACAATAATTTAAGACAAACCTAGTAAATCTCTACGTACAGAGACAGACGTGGTTGTGTGGTTAAGGAGTTCGCTTCCTGTCTATTTGATTTCAGGTTCACTCCCACTGTATGGAATTTTGTGTAAGTGTTTTCTACTATAGCACCATGTTGATAAATGCCTTGTGAGTAGAATTCCATAGTCGGAAATTGCAGAAGCCTGTCGTATATAGTTGCAGTTTATTTTGCAGTGGCACAGACAATACCTTTATACGGTTTGGAGTCATGGACCCACATCGCGCCCACATTTATAAGCTTGATATCTTCCACAAACATTGTCTTCATCCTATCTCTGTTTATGCACTTTCTGACAGAGTCCCCAGTTTCGATCAGTTCCTGAGGTGCAACATTAGTGGAATTGAGACATGTCTGATGCAATTCCCAACTTAGATGAGCTGGTCAAGTCATACGGATGTCTGCCGACCGCGCACTAAAGGTACTGTTATACACTCAGCTTCATGATGGTGTACGTAATGTAGGTAGACCATTACTCAGATATAAAGACAAACTGAAGTGAAAGATTAAATCTGTGAACATATCTTTTACTTCTTTAAAAACCCTAACTGCTCTCTGTAGAAAGTGAAGAACTGTCTGCCACAAAAGTATAAAAAAGTTGAAAAATTTCATATGTTCCTACTGTATATACTTTGTCTTTCATTCTTTCCAAGCTGATAAAGAAAAGTATCAGCCCAGTAACGGCGTAGGATTTACTCATTTTTGCTAAATCAAAGGAGGAAGGGCTGAGAAGATGTCTCTGTCTGCGCGTAAGTGCATGGACACCTAAACCCTTAGTGAACGCATGGTATTTACTACCAAGTTATACACGATTGCAAGTGACGGCTATGGTAGTTAGTTTACATGTGTTGGTATTGTCACATAAAAGCAACGAGAGACTTTAGTGCCATAGCTAGCCAGCTGAAGTAGCAAGAATGCCACAAGGACATTTGTGGCACATGGATGATAATTCCAATTCTGGAATTCAATTCATTAACAGATTACGAATAATTAATATCAGTCCACCTGTTTTCATTTGCTTGCACACACACACATACGTGCGCACGCGCGCGTGGACAAGCATAAACATACACACGCACATAGGCATGTACACACATTCACAATTACATACACACAGTGACATGTACATAGTTACGCTTACATACACGCAAATATATCCGTATCCTTTTATATTTGCTTCCATATACGCCCCTTTTCTGAATCACTCAGTATTCGTTCCATGTATGTATGTATGTATGTATGTATGTATGTATGTATGTATGTATGTATGTATGTATGTATGTATGTATGGCGGAAGAACTCATAAGAGTCAACGGCCATCCACACGTGTGTAAATATGTATATACACATGTACAAATGTATGTATATGTATAGGTGTATATACATGGGTGCATGTGTATGTATATGCACGGGGACATAGAAATAGTCGGGCTGGATACCCGATCGCGCGGTTAAACCACTGGGAGTGAAGGACCCCTAGCCTTTGTCAGGGACATTCTTCTAGGAGAAGGCAACTCAGGAAACTGGGATAACTCCGATATAAAACCTGCGGCTCAGTAGTTACCGATGATGTTGATCTTTTCTTCTTTTCGGGTTATAGCTACTGTCGCTCAGAGAGTGGGATTGGCTCAGTGCACAGTCTTTCCTCACTTTAAAAAATATCTTCACGCACAGGCATTGCACGACAGAATTAATTAATAATTATTAATAATGGTATATCGTGCAATGGCCATACTCGATAAAGAGGGGACAGCCATCATGTATGTATGTATGATTGTTCTTCTGGTTTTATAATTTCACAAATGTTTACCAATAGAGAGAGAGTCGTTTTCTAACATAGACACAAGACTCTCTCATTGGAATTTACACAACATCAACTAGGTAGATTATATATGCATGCATGCATGTGTAGATATGGATGTTATTGTATGTGTGGATGTGGAAGTTTTGAGTTGTATGTGTGCATGTGTATATGCTTTGTATCTGTATATGTGTATATGCAGTTATTAGATGCAAAATATTTGGAATGTTTTACATATTTTTACATATTGTACTTGTAATTTCCTAACTAGTGGAGTTCTTTTTGTTCCTGTGAAGCCAAGCTGCTCAAGATTTGTATTGAGGCAGTTACTAACATACCCCAGTGCCCCAATAATCACAGGCATAAATCTGAAGGTGTAATCAGGTTGGAGTATCTGCAGATTTCTCATCAGTTCTGCATAAATATTTTCCTTTTCGCTAATCTTTGATATTACATTGGCATCTGCTGGGCAGTTAACTCTCACTACTGTGCATGCCTTCTTTTCCCTGTCCCATATCATAATATCTGGTCTGTTATGCCTGCATTTTATTGGGGTTTTTACTGGAACATTCCACCAGTACTCTTTCATATTATGTATATGGATGTCTACCACATTGCTGTAACATTTAATATGTTTATTGTCGAGGCTATCTTTTGTACGGATTGCATTGTACAGTGTTTTGGGCACTACATCATGCCTCACAGGTAGATAGTACAGCGATGACATCTTTGGACAGCTGCTGATGACATGGGTGATATCCTCGATGTTAGTTCTGCAGAGTCTGCACTTGTTATCACATCTAGGTGTTTTGCCTGCATCTCTATCTCTTTTGTGAATCAGGTATTTCTTGTTGATTTCCTGTTCTTGGATTGCAAAAGCGTATCCTTCAAAGTGGGAGCCAATATAACAGTTGTTGGTCCAAGATAGAGTACTTTCCTTATCTATATTACTCTCACTCTGAAGCTTCCTGGCAACATATCCATGCATGACTTTTTGCTGATAAGCACGCAGTTTTTCATCCATGGATTCACTGCGATACTGCTGAGCGACTTCATTGGGTGTGAGTTTTTGATTATCACACATGCAATATCTCTCGAGGAGGTCCTTCCCAACTCTCATGATCTTATCTGTTTCATGCGATAGACTTGCTCGAGAGACGGGCTCCTACGCTTCGACGTTCGTAGATGTTGTCGGAGGGATATGATGCGACATCCAAATGTTGTCTGGACTGGTGTTAGGCCTCTGCCTCCCTACTTACGTTTCAAGTAAAGGCGGTCTATGTCTCTGTTGAGGTGGAAGTTTCCGGTGTTGTTTAGTATTTTTCGAGCGAGTTCTAACATCAACTGCTCGGATTTCGTCTATCGTCCAATTGAGTATTTCAAACGTTGGTGTTAGGACAAGCACAGCAAACACATTGTGAGCCACTGTTTTGTTTTGCGCAGAGAGTTCCGATGACCAAATCTTTCTTAATCGGGTGTAGTATTCCATAGTTACGCGTTCCTTATTACAGATAACATTATAGGAAATCTTCTCACCTATCCCCAGGTATCTGTAGCAGTCCTCATCAGATATCGGTGAAACAGTTAGACCATTGCTAGATTGGGTTGTTTTTACCCGCTTTACACTCATATATGAGCATTTATCTTGGCAAAATTCCATTCCTATATCCTTCGAGAACGTTGTAACCAGGTCAAGACTTTTCTTCATCCCATCCATGTTCTTGACATAGAGTTTCAGATTATCCACAAAGAAATTATGGGTTAGGTTCGTATTTCTGTCCTCCTGTGAGCCAATGATGTATCCTTCACATTTCTTGATCAGAAAGGACAAGGGGTTTAATGACAGGATGAATAATATCACAGAGAGACTGTCTCCCTGAAATATACCCCTGCGATATTTTATTTTATCAGTGAAAATTGAGACCTCCTTCTCTGTCTTTAACCTTAGGGTAGTAGCCAAAGAAGAAGACAGCTTCTCTATGGGACTTTAGCAATTTGGTGGGCCTCTATCATCCAAGAGTGGGGAACAGAATCGAAAGCGTTCCTGTAGTCCAGCCAGATTGTAGCCATATTCCTCATAAATTGTCGCACCTCCGACATCGCAGTTTTGTTGATTAGGAGTTGTTTAGCACATCTCCAAACCCCTTTATTTCCAGCTGCTTGTTCATCTGTGATGATGTTATTATTTTCACAGTGATCTTGGAGGTATAGGTTCAGGCAGGCTGTATACATCTTATACATAGGTTCTGGCATGCAATGGGTCGGTAGTTTTTTGCCAAGTGGGTGTTTTTGTTCTTGGGGACCAGTAATGTTTGTGCTAATGTCAACCATTCTGGTATAAGTGTATCTCCCTTAAGAACTTTTCGTAGAGGTCAGTAAGATATCTTCGATAGAATATCAGTTTTTTGTACCAGTAGCCAACAATCATGTCTCTTCCTGGTGTTTTCTTATCTTGGAGTTTTCCTATCACAGTCTCAAGGGTACTCTTGTATGTATGTATGTATGTATGTATGTATGTATGTATGTATGTATGCATGGATATGTATGTATATATATATATATATATATAGTGATAATAAAAAAATTGAAGACTAAAATCCCAAGAGGGCTCGATAAGGATAGTTAGTTTCAGTAGATCCCGTTAAGGGTGAAAGCAGCGACTCTTTGCTTAAACTTTAATCTGTTATTTTAATATATATATATATGTATATATATATATATATATATATATATATATCTATATATATATATATACATATATAAATATATATATACATACATATTTTTTGTTAACCTGTTTAGCTGCTCGTCTTTTCGGCTGCCTGGCTTGTCAATTCACAGCCATTTTTATAATGTGTCTGGCCCTTATAAAGTATGTTAATTGGTCTGGCTTCTTCCTAGTCGATCGAGCGCTTTCCTTCCGGCATATCTCGAAAATTGCGTTTCGTTTTGTTTTGGCCGCCGCCGAAATACGATCTCGCTGAAATTATAT
The DNA here is from genome assembly GCA_964016885.1 of Eledone cirrhosa. NCBI lineage: Eukaryota > Metazoa > Mollusca > Cephalopoda > Octopoda > Eledonidae > Eledone > Eledone cirrhosa. The sequence goes on along the minus strand of OZ024740.1, from coordinate 266,126,258 downwards.
ATATATATATATAAGTGAATCCAGAAATTTGATTTTCGATAAATGAATGTTTTGCAATACTGACACGCGGAAGTATCCAAAGATAAAAATGATATTTTAATGATATATTCCTAGGATATAAACGTTGGAAGTAGGAGAGTAGAGAAAGACTGGAAACCAGGGGGCGAAGATGGGCAGTAATTTGACCACTGCTGCTGACCCACCAGCGCGAGGGTGTTATCGTTGAGGGTCGAAATATCCAGTGAACGTTGAACAACGTTTGACCACATCAACGCCTCCTGACCAAATCTATGTTCATAAATGTGGAGCATCTTCTTGAAAATGTAATCATGCCAGTACAAATGACACGCAGTATTAAATGTGTATGTAACTTTAGAGAAATAACTATTTGAGAGAACGAATATAGAATTAGAACCTCAAACCTTGTGAATGGAACGTGAACTTCATATTGTAGCAGCATGACTGCTATAGGATATTGTGTGTATGTTTGTGCGTTTAAATTTCAAAGAGTTATAGACAAAGTTACATCTATATATACATATGAATAAATACATAAATACAAATGGCGTACTATCATGGCTCATACACACATACACAGCCACACACACACACACATATATATATATACATTTACTTACACAAACGCACACACACATATATACACCCACGTGCACACTCACACGCACACACACACACATATATATATATAGATGTATATACATCCACTTACACACATACACATATATACATCCACTTATACACTCACATGCACATGCACACATATATAACTATATATATATATATATATATATATATATATACACCCACTTACACACATACGCATGTATACATCTATTTACACACTCATATGCACATACATACAGACATATGTATATACATCCACTTACACACAGACTCACGTATACACCCACTTACACAATCAGACGCACATACCCACAAATATATACATCCACTTATGTATATATGTATACATATATATATATATATATATATATATATATATATATATATATATATATATATATATATATATATACACCCACACATACATGCATATATATATCAAACAAACAAACATTATAGACGTTCGTTGTATGCCTACAAATGTATATTTCATTCCCTTTCCGTTATATTTCTTAATATCTATATTGTATAGCTATCTTTTGCCTGAAGACATTCCACTGCGGTATCTTAATGATATAACATTTATAACTATGTTGAACGTTTATCTATAGCTACAGGTTAGCAAATTACAAGAGATATATTAATAATAAATATTTAAGAGCTATGTTACACGTCACTCTAACAATAGCTATTGGATATCAAGCTACAACTTCTTATGTAATGATACATTATTAATATCTTTCAGACAGGAAAGACAACGGAGTGCTCGATTAAATACTTTGCAGTGTTTAGTTTCATCATTCTACGTTTTGAGCTCAAATCCGGCTATAGTCAACTATATTGTTCATCACTCAGGGATTTTCATGAATAGGTTCCGATCAAATACTCTAAAGTCTAAAGTCTATCTACAACTCGGATGCTCATCAGACCGGTGCCTATCCCAGTTTTCGATGGTGTTAAGCGATTGAGAATAAAATACTCACCCCTGAACAGGACGCAGGTCCATCGAATGTTTAGAGTCTGGCTCAAGCCCAGGGACGTATCAGGCCAGTGCTTATCACGGTTTCTGTGGCGTTAAATGACTGAGAATACAAGCCTTCCTCCGAGACAGGACGCCAGTCCATCGCAGGGTTAAACCCCCAGCTATTGCTGCTGGTAATCATTTTCAGGTGAGTATACGGGAGCAGCGTGAAATGAAGTGCTTTGCTCAAGAACACGACACACAACTCAGTCCAAGAATCGAAGCCACGAATTTCTTATTGTAAGTCCAACACACTTACTACTAGGCCACGCACCTTCGCTGGTCAAATACTCGGATCAATTCAATTCGACTATATATCTCCTCTATACAATCTGTCTCATCTTTGTGTTCAAGTAAGAAACTATATAAGGTGGTTAATCGTCAGAGTCGTTAGGACATTAGATAGAATACTTTACGGTATTCAAACCGGTTGTCAGCGTTCTAGCAGAAAAAAATCCCGCCGAGATCAGTTTTGCCGTTCATCCTTTCAAGGTGTAAAAATAAAATACCAGTCAAGTATTGGAATCGATTCTTCCTCTATATCTCTTTCCCAGTTTTTCTCCCCCATCTCAGTCTTTCTCTCAAAAGAATTGACTTTGTTCAAATCTGGTGGGGGATGTGCTCCATCAGGTTTAACATGCCAAAGTCACGCTCTACCACGCTCGGCAATGTGCCGTTAAAACTCAACCAGGAGTTATGGCATAGATAGAAGAAATCGACTATATTCAAATCTGAAGCAAGCTGGGACCACCATGTTTAAAATGCTAAAGACGCGCCCCGGCGTATGTCACAACGACGCCCCTACGACTTCATCAAGTGTTATAGGTCTATGGGTGTCATAGATGGAACAAAAAACGATACTTGTTGAAGAGTAGGGAATTTTTTTTATTTTGTAAGAAGACAGAAAGAAAATATTGAATTACATGAATCGTAACGTATTAGGGTCGGCTGAATGAAAAGTTCATAGGCTGACCAAGATTCCACAGTTCTAGCATCACTCATAAACAGCCTATGAACTTTTCAACCGATCCTCGTATATATATATATATATATATATATATACGAAGGTCGATTGAAACGTTCATAGGATGACCAAGATACTCCCATGGAATGACCAAATGAGGTTTATTTTTCAACCTAGTGCCTGGAAAGGAACAATGTTGTTATTAATGATTTCTACTTTAGGCACAAGGCCAGTAATTTGGGGGGAAGGGAAAGTTGATTGAATCGACCCCAGTACGTTACTGGTGCTTTATTTTATCGACCCCGTAGGGATGAAAAGCAAAGTTAACGTCGGTGGGATTTGAACTCAGACCGTAAAGGTCCATAACTCTATGCTGCAAAGCATGGTGTCCGACTCTCTACCGATACTGCCAATCCACCGCCCTACAATGTTGTTACTTATAAGAAGAGTTGAAATTAATGCATGCAAGATTTTACAGCCCAAGCATCATTCCTTCATAGTCAGCCTATGACGTTTTCAGCATATCCTCGTATTATCCAATGTTTTTTGGTTCTTTAGGTTGAATTCAATAGGAAACATCATTAATTTTTCTTTCTCCATAATTAGAGTTGTTACTTTAGTCTTTCACTTTTCCATGTCTTTTCTTTCTCTCTTCTATTTTCATTATTTTGTCCTTTTTCCATTCCATTCCTTTATTCAATTTCTCTTCTTTTTTTCATTCATTCATTCATTCATTCATTCTTTCTTTCTTTCTTTCTTTCTTTCTTTCTTTCTTTCTTTCTTTATTTCTTATATAGTTGACAGTTTCTCTAGAAAACCAAAATAAAGATCTTTTATACTGTAACACAAGTGTAAACTACAATGGGTTCTACCTACTTATACTGTGTTTGCAGGTGAACCTGAAATCAGCAATACAAACTGTCAAAAGCAAACACTCTTCAGTTATCCAGTGCTACTGCAGAATATAGCAGCGAGCTGTATCTATCGAGTTCGACTATTTACAGTCTAATTATTGTTATTGAGCAGGTGTAGGCTACTATTACTAGCAGATGCGGCGAATTGGCAGATTCATTAGTTTACCGGAAAGATTGATTCATAGTATTTGTTCTGATACCTTGTACTCTGAGTTCAAATCATGCCAATTTTACTTTTAATCCTTTTGGAGAAAAATAAATTGTCAGTCCAGAAGCATTGGATTGGTGGAATTGTTACAGCCTTAGTTTTGCCGTATCTGTCTCAACATTGTAGATCTGGGATGAAGTCGAATCTCCTGTCAGAGGAAACAGCTATGGCATTTTTGCCAGGATAGATAGTATCTGCAATGGAAAGACCAACGGAAACACAGTTTCTATTGGTCCGATCTGAGGATATGTCCCTTCCTTACTCATTGGTAGAATGATCATTTTTAGAGACTTAGTCGTTGACTCATTATATTTTTTTAATCGACCGAAAAGATGGCAGACCTTATTCGCTTTCTAAGTGGGGTGAATTCGTCAAATCGGATCAAGGATACAATGTTTCCATTGGTCTTACCATTGCTAACAATAATAATATATACGGGTCGCAACTCCTAGAAAAATGAACAATCTGGAATAAAGAGCCTTGCTCAAGGACATAACGCATCGCCCGGCTCGGGAATCGAACTCGCAATCTCACGCAAATTAAATCATAGTTTACTGGGTTGAAGCATCGAGAAATAAGCTCCCCACTTATGGCTTCAATAGGATTCTAAACGAAGAGCTGTCTTTCGGTTCTTTGATATCAAATTATTTTGACCACCTTCATTAACCGCTGCACCGTGGAGCTATAGAAGATAGCATAGAAACTGTTGTTTTTGTTGCTCCGTTAGTTTTGGGGTCAAGTGTTCCACGTGTTTGATCAACGGAACAGCCTGCTCGTGAAATTTACGTACAAGCAGTGGACTTTTTAGCGAGACTCAACGTTACACCGTTGACTAGAGTAACATCAAACAAGGTCTCTTGCTCAATGGTAAAGCGCGCCACCTGAGATTGAACTCAGAGTCTTATAATCGTGAGCTGAACACCCAAAACATTAAGCCACTCGCTTTTTTTCTATTACCGATAACTAATTTGTTTTTAATATCTAACAAATGATTCACACTTAATCTATTTATCTATATGATGGATAATTTACACCTAATATATTATCTATTTAATATCAGGTATATGATATTTACACCTCATTTATCTATCTATAAAATTTGCACCTTCTATATCTATATAGTAGCAAATGATTTATATCTCAATATATACCCAATTTTCTTATCGATTACAAGGAAGATAAGAATACGATTAAAGCTACACCGAAATCTAAGAAATTATAAAAGTATTATTTCAATTCCTTAGCAGTATATTGTGTAGCGGTATTTGGAGGGGACCTCAATTCAAAAAGGTACTCAAAACATTAGTTGAGAATATAGGTATCTTTATTTTATATAGAAATTACTTCTACAGGACTAGTACTAATCCGCACGAATGAAACAGTTCTAGTCCCGTAGAAGTCAGTTCTCTCTCTCTATATATATATAATAAAATGTTGTAGCTTGCTTGAAGCATTGTATATAATATACAACTATTTATACTTTTGGCACAAGGCCAGCAATTACCCAGTGTATTACTGGTACTTTATTTTATCGACCCCGTTAAAAGAGATAGAAGGCTAAACAATGCAAAATGGACTGTAAGATGAGGTAACGAAAAGTAAAAGATCATATTTGTTTTTTTTTGTTTTTGTTGTTGTTATTCTTTTATCTATCCAATATTTCGGGAATAAAAGTCCCTTCTTCAGGGTTTAAGGAACTTTCAGTGGATAATGTTCCAATTTCCTCTCTTTAGGATTAAATTTTGATTTTGATTAAAATTTTTTCTAAATCGTTTTCGAGCGTTTTTTTAGGGTTACTTCGCTTTCCACGTGAATGACACAATACTGACCTAAGGTAAATATAAATAAATAAATAAATATACATAAGTACACTAACAACAAACACACATAAACACACACTAGTGAACAAAGATAGAATACAAAAACACACACACTCAGACACGAAGACACACACCAAACAGAAAACACGCGCAAACGCAAGCGCAAACAAAGACAGAGAAAGAATAAATAAATAAAATAAAAATGGCGAAGACATTACAATACAACGGGAGGAAACATAATAGTACCACTGATGATGTCAAAGGTGTGTGACGAAAGAACTTTGATAGACTATATATATATATATATATATATATATATATATATATTTATATTTGTATTTTTAACCGCTGGTCAAGCAATGATAAGCCTTGATTGCCAGATAAATTAACTATGGAGATATAAAAGATGCAGAAGCGAAAATCAATCCAAACCAAACAGTGAGTGTGTTTTATTATCATTTCTGGCAATATTATACAATTTCATATCAAAAACCTTGCAAAACAAATATATATATATATATATATATATATATATATATATATATATATATATATAAAGAAAAAGAGATGAAATCGAAAATGCAACTGAAGTCTTATTTTTTTTTTAAATATATATATTTAATTGGTTCCTTTACCGGTTTCGCAGTTCTTCTGCTTTTCAAAAGGTGAGTTGAGATGGAGGGTCTGTGGTTTTTCTCACAGATGTGAGAAAAACCACAGACCCTCCATCTCAACTCACCTTTTGAAAAGCAGAAGAACTGCGAAACCGGTAAAGGAACCAATTAAATATATATATTTAAAAAAAAAATAAGACTTCAGTTGCATTTTCGATTTCATCTCTTTTTCTTTATACTTTCACTCGTGTAGGACACCTCGGTTATTTTTCATTTTGTAAAAAAAACCTCACTTTCTAATATATATATATATATATATATATATATATATATATATATATATATATATATATATAATAGGAACCAGTAAGACCCCGACAGCTGAGCTCAAGCCGTTTCGACGGCTAATTCCGAATTAGCCGTCGAAACGGCTTGAACTCAGCTGTCGGGGTCTTACTGGTTCCTATATATATATATATATATATATATATATATATGTGTGTGTGTGTGTGTGTGTGTGTGTGATTAAGTATTTAAAAAAAAATCAATCTTCATATATTCATCACATACTAGAGAATTATATTTAGACATTTTTTGTTTCTATAGTTGACAGTATTGATATCCCATGAGATATTTTACTCATTTCACAACTTCAGCAGTAACATGGGAATGCGCTTGGAGTAAAAGTTTCAGTGCACACAATATTCATATTTGGTATTAATTTTGCTGAACGTTCCGAAGAAAATATTCAAAAGATAGTAAATAAAACATTTAACTATGAAGATGTTTTTTAATTTTCGAATATACCAAAATGAATAGATATTGAAACCAAAAATTAATTATTTATGAGATTTCAAAATATAATCGCATATATATGTAGTGGTGATTTTTTTCATCATTATTGCATCTAAGGGCGGTGGATTGGCAGTATCGGTGGAGGGTCGGACGCCATGCTTTCCAGCATAGTTACGTCCCTTTACGATCTGAGTTCAAATCCCGCCGAGGTTGACTTTGCCTTTCATACTTACGGGGTCGATAAAATAAAGTACCAGTAATGAACTAGGTAATTGCTGGCCCTGTTCCTAAAAGTAGAAACAATTATTGCATCTAATTTTTATAATGAAACGAGGATAAGGGCAATGAATTGATAAAAGCGTGAGAGCGTCGGACAAAATTGTTCCCGGCATCTATTTACAGCACTTTACATACTGTTCTGTTTTCAGCAATCCTGATATGGCTTATTTGAGCTGTATCAGTGATATTAATCCCCAACTCACTATATCTGATATAACGTATGGCGTCCCTGATACCTTTGTGGCAGTAAATGGAATTATACAACTCAGCAGTAGGCCCCGATAGATTCCCTGCTAGTGTCCTGAAGGTTTGTCGACACGAAATTTCATCTCCTCTAGCTAATCTGTGAATGAACCCACTGGACGCTGGTTATACACCTGAAACTTTCTGTCCCAGTCTGTTGTCTCAATGTTCAAAAAGGGAAACAAGTCCCTTGAAGTGAATTATCATCCGATCTCACTCACTACTCATATCGTTAAGGTATTTGAGAGGGTGGTGAGATCACGATTAACTCACTTTTTTGAAAGCAACAATCTGCTGAACCTCAACCAACATGTGTTCCGCAATGGAAGGAACTGCCTAACGCAGCTCCTGCATCCTTTTGATGACATTTTAAGAGCTTTGGGATAGGGCTCTGACACTGATGTCATATATTTTGATTTCAGCAATACCTTTGACAGGGGTGATCATAACACATAATACTAAAATCACTATCCAACGCTGGTGTCTCCGAAAAGTTACTAAAATAGGTCAAGTACTTCCTGACAAACAGAGCCCAACATGTAGTCAAAGGAGTATAATGAATCCAGTCAAAGTCAGTAGTGACGTCCCACAAGGCACTTGTGTTGGGCCCACTTCTCTTCCTTATTTATATCAATGACAGTATCGACGTCATCAAGCACAGCAACATAAGAATCTTTGCAGATGATTCCAAGCACTAGAAGGTCATCAATGGAGGGGAATACCGGATATGCCTTCAATCAGAGCTACTGAACGAGGATAAATTTGAACTAATCCACTTTGGAAAAGAGGTTGCACTGAAACAATCATATTCTCTTGCGCCAGGTGAAACCCTCGTGGCATCCAATAATATCAGAGACCTGAGAGTAATTGTTGATAACAATCTAAGCTGGGCTACTCATATATACAACAAAGTTGACATGGACCACAATATGTGTTGGTGGTTTCTCAGAACTTTCCAGTCAAGAGATGTCCGCCTTGAATTTAAAACACTTTTGAACAAATTCCTCTCAGAAATTCCGGATAAACCCCCAGACCTGGATATGTCCCCGTAAACAATAACTTTCTACTTGAGTGGATCATGGAGTCCAAATCATAATTTGAAAGACTTCGCCAGGTGGTGCTATTAAGTTAGACATGGCGTGGGCCAATACTGACCGAAACCTATGAAAGTTAAGAAAGTATATATATATATATATGTAAAAGGTAAACAGAAATAACAATATATATATATATATATATAACGGCGATGAATTAGTTTTTCGAGGTTTTTGATATGAAATCGTGTGTCGAAACAAATATTGTTATACTTGGGGAGGGTCATATTTGTGTAATAATATTTCCAGAATTAATAACAGAACACACTCACTGTGTGAGTGTGTGTGTTCTGTTATTAATTCTAGCAATATTATTACACAAATATGACCCTCCCCAAGTATAACAATATATATATATATATATATATATATATATATATATATATATAACACACACAAAAACAAGATGGCGTAGGACAGAACAAAGGAGAGGCACAAAACAAAACAAAGAATCCCCGGTCACTGATGAGGTCACAGAATGTGTGACGAAAGAACTTTGACAATATATGAACAATTGTCCGGTAGTGGAACCAACCAACCGGAAATTTATAAATTTATACATTTTTTCAATTTTATAATTTAATTTATAATAAATTGGAGTGAAAGCAACTTGTGCGTGTGTTTCTTATTGGCCCTCCCAAAGTATAACAATATCCGTTTCAACATACGTTTTCAGATAAAGAATCTTGCTAAACAAATTCAGAAACGAAATATATATATATATTTTGAGTATATGTTGGTTGTATACCAACACCTCAGTATGCAGATGGAGCACTCGACGAAGTGCGCAGGTTGGTTTGGTTACTCCGGAGTAATGTAAAATAAAATAAAATAAATAAGTCAAATGTTTAAAATTTAGCTTCGTTTATTACTGCTATATATATTTCGGTGACAGCCATATTTGGCTGTGACCTCTTCAGGCAGTCCGAATTAGTGTGGTATAGACAAGTACATATGTTGTTGAGGTGTATAACCTTGTCCATGTACCCACTAATTCGGACTGCCTGAAGAGGTCACAGCCAAAGATGGCTGTCACAGAAATATATATAGCAGTAATAAACGAGCTAAATTTTAAACATTTGACTTATTTATTTTATTTTATTTATATATATATATATATATATATATATATATATATATATATATATATATATATATATATATATATATAAGCAAATAGATATTTAATTTGTTGGTAATTAAACAAATATATATATTTATAACTAATTCGAAGCACTCGACAAGTTATCTGGAGTATAATATCAATGATATTAATAAATGGAAACTATATTTATAAAACCATATTTATTCTATTATATATATTTTAAAGGTACCAAAACTTTGGTACGCTTTCATCAGATAAAATACAAAGTTTATTTTACAAATATTGACATATCCAGGAACGAGATCTTAACAGTTCAAGTTTTACCTGGATGGTGTATTTTATCTGATGAAAACGTACCAAAGTTTTGGTACCCTTGAAATATATATAATAGAATAAATATGGTTTTATAAATATAGTTTCCATTTAGTAATATCATTGATATATATATATATATATATATATATATATATATATGGAGGAGGTTATAGTTCACTTGAAGCATTGTGTAATGAGGTATAAACGTTAGAATATGTGTAATAAGGCCAAGGCAATGCAGATATGGACATAGAAAAAGAATGCAATAGTGAGAGATATTGATGTGAATTCGTCTTTCACCTTGAATTTATTTAAATGTCCTAGGACATTTAAATAAATTCAAGGTGAAAGACGAATTCACATCAATATCTCTCACTATTGCATTCTTTTTCTATGTCCATATCTGCATTGTCTTGGCCTTATTACACATATTCTAACGTTTATATATATATATATATATATATATATATATATATATATATATATATATATATATATATATTCACCAGGCTAAACATTCTAATTTAGTCCAGAAATAGCCGTCGAAACGGCTTGAACTGTGCCGTCGGGGTCATACTTTTTTCTATTTCCCACTCTACTACCCTAAGTATTGAGTACTCTGGTGTGTTATGGTCCATCTGGTTCCTTACCATAATTCCTTTGTTATATATATATATCTAGGGCGGTTAAAATTCCCGAGATCCATGGACGAGTTCTCTCCAGCGGTCTCTGTCCCTCATTATCGCTGCCATGTCCTGCGTCTCCAACAGACCAGTGTCTGTCCTTAGGGCATAAACATATGTTAACCTCGGTATTCCTCTTCCAGTGTGTCCATGCAGGGGATCCCACAGGGGCACTGAGTGCATTGTCAACTCTGGATGCCGGTGCGCATGTCCAGCTAACCTCAGTCTCCTCTGTATCACTTTTGAGCTATCGGATGCTGAATTTGCCGACGACATAGTTTTGTTGACAAACACAGTGAAGGACACAGAGGATTTGATGCAGGAGGTTGAGACTGTGTCGATGAGTTTCGGGCTGAGAATGAATGAGATTAGGGCAAAATATCTGGTAGAGAATGTTGAGAAGCCAGAGAGGATTACTAATGTAGGCGGGAAGCCGCTAGAGTTGGTTGAGGACTTCCTGTATTTGGGAGCAAAGATTGGGAATACGGAAGATGATGTGGCTGAGAGGAAGAGCAAAGCCTGGGCAGCGTGCCACAGCTTGAGATCGGTGTGGCAGTCGGACATTCGTAAAGACCTGAAGATCCGCCTCTTCATTGCTGTAGTGGAGTATGTGGTGCTATATATATATATATATATATATATATATATTAATTCGAAATATTAATTCGAAATATTAATTCGAAATATTAATTCGAAATATTAATAAATATAGACATTCATGTAATCAAATATATTTTACTATATATATTTCGGAGGTACTGTGCTGTTTCCTCAGTACGTCCTCATCAGATAAAATATATAAATTGATGTATGACATACCTCAACTGTGCTGATGGTCAATTCCAGTCTTGGCAGTGATTAATTATAACAAAACTCAATATTTATATACCGTAAGTACTAACATGACAAACTAAATATAAGGGAGAGGGTGAGTAGGAGAAAGTGTAGAAAAAAATAAATAAATAGATAAATAAAATACATAAACACATAAGTACATACATGTTAAATATTTAAATATTTAAATATTTAAATATTTAAATATGTAAATATCCGTATTAGAGAAAAAAGCAAATGAGAGAGAGCTAAATAGAGAAGAAAAGGAAAAGATAGAGAGAAGATAAAAACGAAGGGAGGGAGATAGAGATGGTAGAATATAACTACATAAGTAAAGAAGAATAGCGGTACATGATGCGTGACCGTTTTTTTTCAAATATTAAGTTAGGTAGAAACGATCAATTAAATACCGTGCAATTTTTACTCTATTATATTTGATAGAAATTATATCAAAATTAAAACAATATAGAATAATATAAAATAATATAACATATTTTCAATGATAATCTGGAGCATAGTTAAATTAGTAAATACATTCAATAATTTAGTTATGAAATTCAAAGTTATAAATATTATTAACTAACAATGATGCTTACAAATATAGTAAATATGATATTATTAACTTAACTTACTTGGATATTAACATCTGTATATGCATTTTATATGTTTAGAAATATAAATATTATAAACAATACTATTTAAATCAATATTTGTCAATTACTTTTTTTATTAATTAAATTACCATAATTAGCAATTATTAATAGAGTCTCAATATTGCACTGATTTCAGTTAGGTGAGATGGAATTATTCCGATATACTTCACAGTTTCGAAGTTTACTCCAAGAGATTGAGTATTTTATACTTTTCTCTTTTAAAGACCATATTAATTGTGATAAAGAAGTAGAAATTTCTTATCCGGATTAGAAAAAGAATGTTTATGTTTGGAAAATCTCAGTTTAAAGTTTGATGAAGTTGCACCTATGTAGTTATAAGTAATATTATTATTTGCTTTAATGGTACATTTATATACTAAATTCTTATGAAGGCAGTTATTTTGCAAAGGGCAATCAGATCTTATTCTACAGTTACAGTTCGATTTCATGCTATTTCTATAATCTAAACTGTTCGCATTATCATTGTTAATATTTGTAGGTGTTCTACTGTAAGTGCATAAATTAATGTTATTGTTATTCTCAATAACTATAGTATCATTATTATTAATATTGTCATTATCGCTAATTATATGTTAGTTATAACTAAAAATTCTGCTATTTATTTTTGCAATATTTAAAGCCATATTCATAGTTTTTGAGTAAGATAGTTTAACTGTGTGTCTATTGAAGATAGAGTAATATTTATGTGTTCTAGGGAAACATTTATCTAATGCTTTAAAAAATAATTGTGCTAAAGGTGTTTTAATAGCTAAAGATGCTGGTGGGGCATACCAAATAATAGATCTAGTTCTAATTTTTTTCCCCGATTTATTCTCGAAATTGGTATTTTTATTTATACTTTTATTATTTTTATTTTTATTTTTACAGTCTGTTTTATTTATATTATTCCTATTATTATGAATATTTAGTTTATAATTACAATCATTATTTTCTATATATTCAATATTATTTTTATATCCTGCTTTATGTAACGCTTCATTATAATATCCAGCTTTACTATTAAAAATGGATTTGTTAGCAGATAATCTAGTTAAACGTTGTTGAACACTATTTTTAACACATTTAGGATGATTGGAATAAAAACTAACATAATTTACAGTAGAACACCTATAAATATAAACAATGATAATGCGAACAGTTTAGATTATAGAAATAGCATGAAATCGAACTGTAACTGTAGAATAAAATCTGAATGCCCTTTGCAAAATAACTGCCTTGATAAGAATTTAGTATATAAATGTACCATTAAAGAAAATAATAATATTACTTATAACTACATAGGTGAAACTTCATCGAACTTTAAACTGAGATTTTCCAATCATAAACATTCTTTTTCTAATCCGGATAAGAAATTTTCTACTCCTTTATCACAATTAATATGGTCTTTAAAAGAGAAAAATATAAAATACTAATCTCTTGGAGTAAACTTCGAAACTGTGAAGTATATCGGAATAATTCTATCTCACCTAACTGCAATCTTTGCAATATTGAGACTCTATTAATAATTGTTAATGATGGTAATTTAATTAATTTAAAAAGTGAGTTATTCTCAAATTGCCTCCATAAATCTGCAAGAACATTTCAAGCATCATATAAAATTAGGAAATAACATTGACTGAGTGAGAAAAGATATTGACTTTTATTAATAATTCTTGTAATGCTACTATTATTGCTATTATTGTTATTATTGATATTGTGTATAATGTTTTACCTCACCTTAGGAAATGCATACCTGTTCTTTAAATGAGTATGATAATCTCTTGATTGATTAAATACCTTTAGTTCGATTTTGAATCCTCTTTTTAAATCTTGAATTTTATAAATTTGAGATCTGTAATATCTTCAGGCTTTCAAACCGTTTAATTAATTTAAACGGTTAGATACGTCGTACGGAGATAGTGTTTACATTTATCGTGTATAAGTTTCGTTTTATCCAAATTGATTAATAATCTGTATTTAACTTGATTTATAGTATTGAATACAATAAGATTTGGTTGAATCGAAATAATAATACTCTCAAGTGTAAATATAACTAATAATTAATCCTATCTGTAATTGAAAAATATTGATTTAAATAATATTGTTTATAATATTTATATTTCTAAACATATAAAATGCATATATAGATGCTAATATCCAAGTAAGTTAAGTTAATAATATCATATTTACTATATTTGTAAGCATCATTGTTAGTTAATAATATTTATAACTTTGAATTTCATAACTAAATTATTGAATGTATTTACTAATTTAACTATGCTCCAGATTATCATTGAAAATATGTTATATTATTTTATATTATTCTATATTGTTTTAATTTTGATATAATTTCTATCAAATATAATAGAGTAAAAATTGCACGGTATTTAATTGATCGTTTCTACCTAACTTAATATTTGAAAAAAAAAAACGGTCACGCATCATGTACCTCTATTCTTCTTTCCTTATGTAGTTATATTCTACCATCTCTATCTCCCTCCCTTCGTTTTTATCTTCTCTCTATCTTTTCCTTTTCTCCTCTATTTAGCTCTCTCTCATTTGTTTTTTTCTCTAATATGGATATTTACATATTTAAATATTTAAATATTTAACATGTATGTACTTATGTGTTTATGTATTTTATTTATCTATTTATTTATTTTTTTCTACATTTTTTCCTACTCATCCTCTCCCTTATATTTAGTTTGTCATGTTAGTACTTACGGTATATAAATATTGAGTTTTGTTATAATTAATCACTGCCGAGACTGGAATTGAACCATCAGCACAGTTGAGGTATGTCATACATCAATTTATATATTTTATCTGATGAGAACGTACTGAGGAAACAGCACAGTACCTCCGAAATATATATAATAAAATATATTTGATTACATGAATGTCTATATTTATTAATATTTTGAATTAATATTAATAACTCCAGAAAACCCACTGTTGTGTGCTTCTAATCTATTGTAAAACTGAATTAATTGATAAATTTTTAACTTTTGGTTATATATATATATATATCAATGGTGACATAGCTAAGGTCAACACTAAGAGAGAAAGAAAACTACAGACATGTATGTAAAAACAATTATTTTCCCATATTCTTATTGTTCTTATTTTAATTGCATTAAACACTTCCGTCGTGTGAAAAAAGCCTAAAAGCTGAAACCGGTACAAATAATGCGGAAATTCCTATTTTGCAAATAAATATTTTGAGGTTATTCTGAGAGAAATTCCCTTTAGCATTTCTACTGTTTCTTTTCTTCTTTACTATTTCTGAGTAACGTAGATCGAAGACTGTTTCAGTATAGAGTGGTTTCTGACTTAACATATGGGTTACTGCTTGAAGGTGTTTTTAGGAAGATCTTTAGGAGGTTGCGCAATCGATAATCCATGGATTAATTATAAGTAGACAATGAGTTATACGAATACACTGTTCACTGTAGAAGGGCATAGGCATTTATTTCATATCATTCACATATGTTTCATTAATATGTGAAGGTATTGCATCTAGAAAGTGCTAATCCCGCTATTATATTTTGGATATTTTGGAATTTATCTCCACATATCAAATTATCTAATTATCAAAACAGAATAACGACTTGAATGGAACTCGGAACCATATAATAAGATTAGGCGTGTCATTAAGAGGGGAATATTGTTTATGTATGTGTGTGTTTGTGCGTGTGCATGTAAGTGCGGGTTTGTGTGTATGTAGCTAGTTTTTGTTTCCTGCTACGTCTGCATAACAACAATAATAACAACAACAACAAAAATAGTAATAATTAATATAATTATCATTAACATCACTATCATAATGACAATTATAATAATAAAAATCCAATTATACGTACCAGGTGCACAATCATAAATATAAATATACAATCCATGCATATTTTGGCATGCTTGTATGTACACATGAATATACATACATGCATACATACATACATGCACACACACACATACATATATGCATACATACATACACATACATACATATATATATGATGGCTGCCCCCTCGTTATCGAGTATGGCCATTGCACAATAAAAAAAAAACAAAAAAAAACAAAAAAAAAAAATAATAATAATAATAATAATAATAATAATAATAATAATAATAATAATAATAATAATAATAATAATAATAATAGCAATAATAATAATAACGACAACAACAATAATAATATACATATTCATATATATATATATACACACACGCACGCACATAAGCATATCTACACACACACACACAAACACACGATAGCAACTAACAGTGCTGCGATCGAATGTGGCTTTTTAGCCCAGCCAATGATCCAAAATGTCTTGCACAGAGTCGGCAACCAAAACATTTACTGGGAATAGTCGGCTGTGGTTGGAGTTCGTGTACTTTTGCATGTCGCTTGAGTCCTCCTGCTGATTTACATTCTCTACCACATGTTTGGCAAGCATGATGAGTAGCATCTCCAACAGCAGCCTGGTAGTCAACCACTGGTCTTACTTTATGACTGCGAAGATGACTTTCGAGTCCAGCTTTGCTTAGGCAGAGTCTCGCACAGACGCTGCATGTCAGAAACATAGGAGGACCCTCGCCGTCTGGAAGTGCAACAGCAATACCCTTCCTCACGTCCCGCTTTACTTTCTCGTGTGCGATTCGAGATGCCTCAAAGGCAACTTTTCCCTCATATACAGTCTTTCTCCATTTATTACGATCAGCAGCAATATTTTCCCATGTATCAGCAGAGATGTTAGCGTCTCTCAGAGAGGCCTTCAAGGAATCCTTATACCTCTTTTTTGGTTTATGTGGCGGTCGTTTTCCTTTAACCAACTCTCCATAGAAGAGTTGTTTTGGTATTCTAGAATCCTTCATCCTGGCAAGGTGACCACTCCAACGGAGTCGCTGCTTAAGCACAAGAGCTTCTATACTGTCACACATAGAGCTTTCCAAAATCTCGACATCACTGATGTGGTCCCTCCAGCGAACGCCATGTATCCGTCTGAGACACATCTGATGGAAACGCTCCAATTGCTTAAGGTGGCGTCGATATGTGACCCAGGTCTCGCAGGCATAAAGAAGACAAGAGAGTACACATGCCCTGTACACCCTTACCTTTGTCCTCCTGCATATGTCTCGCCGACCCCAGAGTCGCCTTTCTAGCTTTCCGAAAGCATCACTTGCTTTCCTAATCCTAAGTGAGATTTCACTGTCAAGGTTGCCGTATCGATTGACAGTGCTTCCCAGGTAGACAAACTGATCAACCACTCCAAGTCGTTTGCCATACACATAGATGTTTGGTTCAGTGTACTGCCTACTAGGTGCAGGTTGGTACATGACGACGGTTTTCTTGAGACTGACAGTCAAACCCAGGGCAGTGCAAGCGTCAGAAAATACATTCAAAATGTGCTGCATATCACTCTCTGTGTGCGCTACAAGATCGCAATCATCTGCATACAAGAGGTCTCTTATGACTGATGTAAATACTTTTGTCTTCGCAGCAAAGCGCCTGATGTTAAATATGCTGCCTGAGGTTCGATATCGGATGTAAACACCATGCTCGCAATTCCTGAATGCAATACAGAAAACCATTGCAAAGTATATGGCAAACAGGGTCGGTGCTGGAATATCCCCCTGTTTCACTCCATTTTTTTTTTTTTTTTTTTTTTTTTTTTTTACTGAGATAGGCTCCGACATGTTACCTCCGACATTAACCCAAGCCTTCATGTCGTCATGGAAAGACCTAACTAAAGCAAGGAACTTATCAGGGCAACCAAGTTTCTGGAGAACCTTCCATAATGCATCTCTGTTGACAGTATCGAAAGCCTTTGTCAGATCGACAAAAACCTGATACAGATCCAAGCCCTGTTCAATGCACTTCTCCTGGAGCTGTCTAGCTGAGAAGATCATATCAGTAGTGCCGCGTCCAACACGAAAACCAGATTGACTTTCAGGAAGGACACAATCTGCAATGTGTGTCAGCAGACGGTCCAGAAGCACCCTACATAAAACTTTCCCCACGACAGAAAGCAACGATATACCTCTGTAGTTCCCACAATCATTCCTGTTTCCCTTTCCCTTGTACAAGACCACCATTACTGCATCTCTCCAGTCCTCAGGCACGGATTCATTAGCCCATATCCTTCCAAACAGAGAGTGAAGATGTTGCAGGAGTCTCTCACCACCATATTGTAGGAGCTCAGCATGTATGCCATCCATACCTGGAGATCTTCCACTGTTCAGCTTCGAAATAGCCACTGCAACCTCCACAAGTGTCGGAGGCTCTGCGAGAGCTACTTTCACAGGACTTTCCGGAATGAGATTGAGGAAATCTTCACTGACGACAGACGGCTGATTCAAAAGATCATCAAAGTGCTCCCGCCACCTTCGTAGAATTCCCTGTGAGTCACGAAGAAGTTCTTTGCCATCCTTGCTGCGAATCGGTGTCACCAGAGAAGAAGACGGTCCATAAACCTCACGCAAGAGACTGTACAACAGCTTTGTGTTATTGCAATCAGACGCAGTTTGTATCTCACCAGCCTTCTCACTCCACCACTGATCCTTCATCTGAGAAAGACTCCGCCTAACACGTGATTTTACATCCCTGAGCTCCTCATGCAACGTATTCCTCTCCTGTGGTCTTGCCGTCAAGTAGCGTGACAGAGCGCGCCTCTTATCAGCCAACAAGTCATCTATATGCACATCTTTCTCATTAAACCAGTCCTGATGTTTTCTCTGCACCAATCCCAGAACACGTCTGCCTACATCATAAACCGACTTTTTAAGGGTCGGCCAATCCTCACCAAGATCTGCAGCCTGCATCTCTTCTTCCAATGTCCTCTTCACATTTTTATCCTTAAGACGAGCAGCATTCAATCTTTTGGGCAGGGTAACACCAGGAGCCCGGATTTTACGTTTGGTGATTAGATTCACTTTTGCGCGTACCAGGCGGTGGTCCGTCCAGCACTCAGCTCCACGAAGAACACGAACACACCGCACATCCTGTCTGTCACGCATCCTGACTAGGACGTAGTCCAAAAGATGCCATTCCTTAGATGCAGGATGCATCCATGTGGTCTTGAATTTGTTCTTTTGTTGGAACATGGTGTTGGTAACACACAGATCCAGCTCCTCACACATCTGCAGCAAGAGCATACCATTGCTGTTACACTTTCCCACCCCATGCCTTCCGATTACATTCCATGTGTTAAAATCCCTACCCACTCTAGCATTAAAGTCACCAAGCACGATGACTTTGTCTGCCTGAGGGATATTTCTTAAAACACCTTTCAAGGCATGGTAAAAGGACAGTTTTTCTTCATCGACAGAATTCATAGTTGGAGCATACACACTCACCAGGGTAGCATATCTTCCCTTGTCCAGCGGAACTCTCATGGACATAAGACGCTCACTAATCCCCACTGGGAATTCTTCCAATTTATTCACCAGTACAGTCTTAACAGCAAATCCTACCCCAGCCTCTCTTCTGGTTCCTTCATCTCTTCCTTTCCAGAAGAATGTATATTCTCCACAAAATTCCGTAAGATGACCATCCCCAGCTAACCTCGTCTCAGACAAAGCCACGATGTCAAGATCGTAACGTCGAAGCTCCTTCGCAACAAGAGCGGTCCTTCGTTCAGGACGCTCCAAAGAATCCCTGTCAAGCAGCGTCCGTACGTTCCAGCAGCCAAGACTAAATGCCCTGTTTGGCTCTATTACAATGGCACGATGACGGGCGGGCCCAGGTTGTGATAACTTGGGGCCCCTGCCCTTATTGCCAATGATCTTTTTTGTTCCAGAACCCAAATTGGCAATTATCTCGTTTACATTGTTCTGGAACATCATTGAATTGGGAAAAAAAAAAAAAAAAAAAAAAAAAAAAAAAAAAAAAAAAAAAGTAAGTAATAATAATAGTAATAATAATAATAATAATAATAATAATACTACACTATTAATAATTATTAATGCACTCGTGCAATGCCTGTGCGTGACGAATATTTTTAAAGTGAGGAAAGACTGTGCACTGAACCAATCCCACTCTCTGAGCGACAGTAGCTATAACCCGAAAAGAAGAAAAGATCAACATCATCGGTAACTACTGAGCCGCAGGTTTTATATCGGAGTTAACCCAGTTTCCTGAGATGCCTTCTCCTAGAAGAATACCCTGACATGGGCTAGGGGTTCTTCACTCCCAGTGGTTTAACTGCGCGATCGGGCATCCAGCCCGATTATTTCTATGTCCCCGCGCAAAAAAAAAAAAAAAAAAAAAAAAAAAAAAAAAAAAAAATTACTTATTGACACTTATACGTACGACATACACACACACGCATACATATGCGTGCACACAGCAACACTCACACACACAACAAACACACACACACGCTACTCTACTCACTTACACGCACACACACACATATATATATATATATTACCGTCATTACTGATACAAGATTACCAGATTATGTCAACTGTTGACTTTCAAGAGTTTGTATAGTTGAAGCCGATCGTATTACAGTCCAGTATTACTATAATTGCTTTACAGCATAGAGTTATGGCTCTCCACGGAGTCAACAAAAGAGAGTACCAGTGATGCGCTGGCCAGTCGCTGGATCCGTGCCAAAAGCAGAAAAATTATTATTAAAGTTGTTCTTAAGGCCAGGTCGCTGGTGATGGTGATGGCGACGGCGGTGGCGGTGGTGGTGGTGGTGGCAGTTGATGTTGTTGTTCTGTTGTGTGTGTGTGTGTGTGTGTGTGTTTTGTTATTTTGAGTTTTTTTTTTTTTTTCCTTTCTTTTTTTTTTTCTCCTTTTTTTTTTTTTTTTTTTTTTTTCCCCTTCCCTTTTCTTTTTTCTTTTCCCTTCCTTTTTTTATGTTTTGATGCCGCTGTTGTTGTTGTTGTTGTAATTGTTGTAAATGTTCATTTCAGTTCATTCTGAAGCTGTTGTTGCTGTAAACATTAGGGCCGGTGTTGTTGTTGTTGTAGATGTTGGGGTTGAAATCTGGTTGTTTGACTGAGTGATGTATATACACACATATACATACACACACATATATATATATACATTCATCAGAGAGTAGAGAGTTTGACAACAGGTCGATGACTTTAGTCTCGATAGGGTATGGTATGGTAATGACATGTGATGGTGGGGAGAGAGTGTAGACGTTATTGTGGTGGTGTGGACAGTGAGATGTATCTAGTTCATTTGACCGTTTTCTTCTCTTAGCAAAATTTGAATTCTAGCCATGTTATATTGAGATGTAAGTAAATGTAAAATATAAATAAGGATTGCTCTGCTAAAATATACTAAAATATTTGTGTAACTTCCACAAACTTCTGTCGTGACATTCCCGAGACCAGTAACCAACAAATTGTTGTATTTTGATGTTTCAGAATACAAAAAATTAATATATATATATATATATACATACACACACATGATGACTGCCCCCTCGTTATTGAGTATGGCCATTGCACGTTATAACACTATTAAGAATTATCAATTAATGCTATCGTGCAATGCTTGTGCGTGAAGATTTTTTTAAAGTGAGGAAAGACTGTGCACTGAGCCAATCCCACTCTCTGAGCGACAGTAGCTATAACCCGAAAAGAAGAAAAGGATCAACATCATTGGTAACTACTGAGCCGCAGTTTTTATGTCGGAGTTATCCCAGTTTCCTGAGTTGCCTTCTCCTAGAAGAATGCTCTGACAAAGGTTAGGGGTCCATCTCTCCCACTGGTTTAACCACGCGATAGGGTATCCATCCCGATTATTTCTATGTCCCCGCGCATATACATGCACATGCATACATGCATACATGTATACACACATACACACATACACACATAAATATATATATATGTGTACATACATACATACACATGCATACATATATATATATATATATATATACATATTAACACATTTTTGGATGGCCGTTGATTCTTATCAGTTCTTCCGCCCGTTTACACATACATACATACGTGCATACATACATACATGCATACCTACATAAACACACATACATATATAGACACACACATACATACACACACATACATACATACACACACATACATACATAGACACATACAGACACACAAACATACACACATACATAAATACATACATATATACACATACACACATAAACACATACATATACATACACGCATACATACACATACATACATGCATACATATATACATACAAACATATATACAAACATACATACTTACATACATACATACATATATACATACATACACATCTACCTGATTGATATCTAAATTTCAATGAAAGAGACTTGTCCCTGGAGTGGAAAGTAATTTTTTCTATAAGGTGAGAAATTCTACAGAAAAAACAACAAAAAACAACAGCAACAACAACAGACGTGCATTACATACATATATATATATATACACATATCGACGTGACCTACATATATTTACATACATTTTTTATTAAGAATAACATGATGTTTCACATGAATATTTTTATTGATGAAAACCAGTTAGGAACGTTTCACAGATGATTGGCTCAAGGTCCATATTTTTGTTTATTGCCACAACCCCAGCATCAATCTGCTAATCAGAGATGTTAATCAAGCTAAAAGAAAATTTCAACTCTTATGTTGGCTTGTTCGTATATATATATATATGCATATATCTGAACATGCACAAACACAGAAACATGCACATACACGTATATATATATATACATATATCTTCTATATAAATGGCAATTTCTGTCTGTATGTGTATTTATGTAATCTGTGTATAACCAGTTGGCGCCTACACCAGTGATCCGATCTTGAAACTTTACACATATGTTAAGCTTATATTCAGAAACAGGACTGGCTAATTGGATTTAAAAAAAAATCAATAATGTAATCCCTGGGGACATCTTTACTATAGAGGAGGAAAGAGAAGACGTTTCAGTGAGAGAGGGGTTAGAGGAGAGACTACTACTCTATGTCAACCCCCCCCACTGCATCCGTTCCTTCTCCCACAACTCATTCCTCTAAACTAGGCAACAACTTATTAGAAATATACATAAATAAATTTCAAACAAAGCAGACGACAATCTAATTTTGGTTGACGACTGAATAGATATCTCTGTATATATATATATATATATACGATATTAAATAAATGGAAACTATATTTATAAAACCATATTTATTTCATTATATATATTTCAGGGATATCATATTAAAAATATGGTATGCCTTCTTCAGACAAAATACAATATAAACAGTCTTATAAATAGATAGATTTGACATACGTTTCAACTTCAACTTCCATTTAAAAAGTTGATTTGGTAGTGAAAAATGTTAGGGACAGTTATAAAAAGAAAGCATCAGTTTTTTATCTCAGTTTTTTATCTCAGTTTTTTATCTCAGTTTTTTATCAGTTTTTTATCAGTTTTTTTATCTCAGTTTTTTATCTCAGTTTTTTATCTCAGTTTTTTATCTCAGTTTTTATCTCAACTCTGATATAAACCTAGGAATTTTAAACTAGACATATGATCATTATTTTTCACACATTATTGATACGTGTCTCATTCATGAATACTGATATTTACATTATAATACCTAATTCATACGAATTGATATTTTTACACTGATGAAACATAATGTTTTAAATCTGCCTCGTTTATGTCTGGATATTTTCTATTTTCTTTTCTCTCTATGTAACGGCTGTTTTTTCTCTCCTAACCACATATATCTCTCTCTACCTTAATACTAGAACTAAATAAATGAATAAATAAATAAATATATCATTGATACGTCATTCAACTGGTGCCCAACTACCTATTTTCTTTCTCTCTATCTCTATCTATATCTATCTCTCTCTATTTTTTCTCTCTATCTCTCTTCTCTCTCTCTCTATCTATCTCCCTCTGTGTTTTTTCCTCTCTCTATATATTTCTCTCTGTTTCTTTACATGCATTTCTTCCCTCTATCTATCTCTCTATATCTATCTATCTCTATTTAGTTGCATGCATTTCTTTTTTTCTTTCTTTCTTTTTATAACTGTCCCTAACATTTTTCACTACCAAATCAACTTTTTAAATGGAAGTTGAAGTTGAAAGGTATGTCAAATCTATCTATTTATAAGACTGTTTATATTGTATTTTGTCTGAAGAAGGCATACCATATTTTTAATATGATATCCCTGAAATATATATAATGAAATAAATATGGTTTTATAAATATAGTTTCCATTTATTTAATATCGTAAATATACTCCAAATACTTGTTGAGTGCTTTTATATCAGTTATAAATATTTACTCGTTGTAACCCAACAATTTAAATAAAACTTTGCATATATATATATATATATATATATATATATATATATATATATATATATATATACAAATAGAAGTACAGTATACTCAAAACTCTGGCTGCAGCTAAGCTAACGAATGCAATCGGAATGTGCAGCTAAGCACTCAATAAGGTATTTTACGTTTAGACAGCTTTGCAAATTGAAGACAGCGACCGGTAAACCAGCCGCAGGGACCAAAGCTACGAGAAACCTGACTCAGGAAAATATGACAAACCTGGACCATCGCCTCGATATTATACAATATCTCCGCTAGGTTTCTGTAAATCCGAAATCAACAAAATCCACTTGCGGGCATGCAAGTTATTGGTTTTGGAAGATCGAACAGAGGATTCACTTTCTCAACAGGTTTCCGTTCTCAACCTCTCCAGTCGTGAATTTTAGCAGTAAACACTGCTGCCAGTCACGTGGTTTTCCCGAAGGGTGGTAACCCCCGTATTTTGGCGGTCAAAATTCAAAATTTGAACAAAGAAATAAATTCCTTTCCACAAGCCGAATAAAGCTCTCGACCAGACGTTATGAAACAAACATAAATAATTCAATCACTAGAATTGTTTAATTAAACATCCACTGATGATTTATAAGTACCCACCTGCATATATTCCTACGAATGTGTGAAGGCTTCTACATAACCCGGACACATTCTCCCAACTTGTAGATAACTTATAATGAAACAATTGTTTGGAAAAGGAGATATATTTTAATTATGTCTCATATAAAATAATACTACTGGCTTTCCGCAAAATACATATAGTTGGCACCCCAAACGTAAAATTGGGATTATACTAAGGTATGTCCTAATGTTTGTTGAGTGAGATGGAAGCCAGTCAGAGTAAAGCTTAAAGCTTTCTCTGTTAATGTATTGAGTATATATATATATATATATATATATATATATATATATATATATATATATATATATGCTGACATGTATTAAAGAATTATTACAAATACTATACACAGTTCTGTAGGAACCCGGTGACATCATCAGGCGTTACGAAATTTATCTAATAAAGGAATACAATAATGGTAGAAACAATCCAAGTGGCTGAAAAGTAGAGAGAAATGTTTAAGACCTGAAGCCGGCCAGAGCCAGCAGTTGCCTTCAAAATTCAACATAAACGAAAATAGGTGAGTTGCATTACGTCGAGTGCTTTTCCTTATATTACATCACGGTTGACTATACAGAATGACCAGTTCTATCCAGTGGTGAACCAACAAACCTAAATGTATATATATATATATATATATATATATATATATATATATATATATATATATATATATATATATATATATATATCACATCCACTGATATGGATTCTGAACAGGTGCACATGCTTAGATCCTGCAGGAATCGGTGATAAGTTACAAAAAAGTGTGATGATCAATGACCTGGAAGTTGGCTTACCATGAGATTAGTCCGAAGAATAAAACCCAAATCGTATGTTGACGAATATTCGTACTCCAGGTATATTAATTGTAACATGACGTCTTTGAGAGTAGAGTTTATTTTGTCGATATTTCGAGGTGTCGGATCGTGGGAAGATTAACACAAATTAAGAAAATGTAACTTCTCTCCCATTATTGACACTTTGCAGCAGTGAACGTTACAATGCCCTCTTTAGGGCCAACACTTCTGATTGTTTATCCGACTTATTATGGTGTGTTTTCTTGGGTTATGTCTACTATACGGGGAAAACGGGATGGTTTTATTGAATTGCTTCAGTCATTCGAAGGGTTTTACAAACAGTTCCTGAATATGTTCACTCGGTTATAATTTCTTCAATAATTGCGATGACCTCCTCAATTGTTCTGTTTGTTCTCGAGCGCTAAGGCAGTAAGTTTGCTATTCTTATACATAAGTTTGTTGAATAAGTTCGATACACTTCGAACTCAAACTTCCCCGGCTTATTCACTCCGAATGAAGAAAGCTGGATGGAAGAAGGACTTATGACTTTAACAGCTATTGATAGTTCTACACAAAAAATTGATCTGCTATAAACAAACCGGTATAGGCATCCAGGGCCGTTAGCATTTTCAGGCGCACTCTGTTAGCTGTGAATAAGCCCAACTTTCCCGGGTATTACCGGGTACTGCAGCTAGTATATATATATATATATATATATATATATATATATATATATACTTAATAACGACCAGAGTCAGAAACGACCTCGTTTGTTACTCCCCCTGCTGGAATCCATTAGATGGCGCTACGTCTTCAGTTTCTAAATTCATATCTGAATGCTTTCAAATTGCTTTTTCTTAAACATACCGTATCTCGCTAGATACACAAAATGCGCATAACTATATATATATATATATATATATATATATATATATATATATATATATATATATATATATATATATATATATATATATATAAAAACAAA
>OZ024740.1:266089317-266096817 GCA_964016885.1 Eledone cirrhosa | reverse complement strand
AATTGTTTGCTACTTGAAAGCCCTGGTCGAGTAGTTTTTGGCGCACTTTTTCTGTTCATTTTGTGAAATGTGTCAGTGTGCTCTTTGAAGCAGTATGTGTCTGATGCTTCCACCTCACTGTCATATGACACTGAGAGTGAAGATTACTAGTGTAATGGTGATCTCATACCAGGACAGGTAGGCAGCAACTTGTTCCGAAGAGGGTAATTTTTCTCTCTGATGAAGCTACTCTTAGCCGAAATTACGTAAGGCATTACCTAATTTTTTGTGAACGCCAGCTCAATATAGACTGCCGCCAACAGATGGAGCAGTGGAAACTAATTAATTAGTCCCGGAAGAGGGAATCTATTTCTCTACCCACATGAAATCGTTCTTCTCACTATTCAACATATTAGTGTGCACTCTGTTTTCATTTGCGTTGGTATTAATGATACTAGCTTAATTAAAACATTGAGTGAATGGGAAAGCGATCAAAGATCTTCGATCATATCCGATGACTTCATTTCAGTATTTTATATATATACCGGTATATATATAAAATACTGATCGTCTTATCCGACGAATATATGCCTTAACCTGAATTACACCTCAGAATTTTAGGGGTCAATCTATGCGCCGGATCGATTTGTACGCCGGCATATACGATATATATATATATACATACATATATAGATATATATATACATACATACACACATACACACACACGCGTACAAACATGCACACACACACATGCACATACACAGACAAACACACATGCACACACACACACACACACATATATATATATACCTCATATATATATATATATATACCTCTACTGTGTGGGTGGGTGTGTGAATGTATGTTTATAGTTAACAAAAATTGTTCTCATTAATAATTCAGTTTCTATGCCTTGTATGAGAACCTATATACATATTCTTATGTATCTATATATTTTAAAACACATATTCAAATTATAAATATATAATGATCTACTTGTATTGAAATTATACAAATATCAAGAAACAAGGAATTCACATGAATTTGTATAGCAAATTATGTATAGAGGTATTTGTATATATGTAATACGTCTAAAATACATATGTATATATACATATGTATACACACACACACACGCACACACACGTATATATATATATATATGTGTGTGTGTGTGTGTGTTTGTGTGTGTGTGTGTGTGTGTGTGTCTGTGTGTGTGTATAAACGATCGTAACACACTGGAGTGACACCCTGTCTGTCTCTTTCTCTCTATCTGTCTGTTTCATTAATAGTTTGCTAGTAATAAAAGCATGTTTCTAAATTATATATACATCAAAATGTGTACCGGAGAATTACATCAAACGAAAGATACATTCTAGGAAGATGTAAAATAAGATGAACTTGTGTAAAAAATAGAGCAAAATATAATCTGAAATATGAACAATAAGGAAAAGATTAAAAATAAGCAAATTCTCTTAGTGTGGCGAAATTAAGTTTGTCAGCTTACGAAACTGTAAGTTGAAATTATTTTATTTGGAAAAATAGGGCACATAACTGAGAAAAAAGTGTGTGTGTGTGGGGGGGAGGGGAGGGGTATTGTGGAGATAGCTTAAGGTGCTAAATAAGCAGGCGTCAAGTCTGAATATAAAGTATGTAGATATATGTTATACGTGTATGTATGTATATGTATGATTTTCTGTGTCTTTACCTCTTCCATGTCTGCGTCCTTATTTTCAGATATAATATATATATATATATATATATAGGACTATATTCTCGAATGTAGTCTTCTTTGATAACACTATAAGGGGTGTTTTGAGGGTGATTTGACTGATATCTCTGGTAGAACAAGCTACCACATTAAGGCTTCCTTGTTTGCTAGTTTGAAGCTGTACGTCGACATGTACAGTTTACAAAAAAGCTACGAAGCATAACATTTCGGTTAGTGATAAGAAACATCCAGGAGAGCTGGATAGCAGAATGTCTTCAGAGAAGAAAACCCCTCCAGTGAGTGTTTCGGCCTATACATTCTTACACTCCTGGGTGTACTTCTGCTAGCATTTTAACCATTCAGATATCCGAGATATGCTGTGTATTAAATCCGCATGGAGAATTTGTTGACAGGACCTAGCTGGAACTAAAGTCATATATTAGTGTAGATAAAGCAATTATATTACTATGATGGTCATCGTAGTTTTACTTGAACTATAACTATTTTTACCATAGAGTTAATCAGTATTTGTATTATGTTTTCAACATATATTTGTTAATCTCTCAGTTTATCAACCAATCTATCTAAGAAATAACAACACCAATGAGCGTCGCCTCTGGGCGAAAATAAACAAAGAATTAAACATAGCAAACTTATTAGTTCAGCAGATTATGTGAGAATGTGTTATATACACAGAGAAAGAAACTATGAGATACATACACACGAACACACAGCTCTCTCTCTCTCTCTCTCTCTCTCTCTCTCTCTCTCTCTCTCTCTCTCTCTCTCTCTCTCTCTATATATATATATATATATATATATATATATATATATACATACACACACATATAAATATATATACATATATATATATATATATATACATATACATATACATATATATATATATATATATATATATATATATATATATATATATATATATATATATATATATATATATATATATATATATATATATATATATATATATATATATATATATGTGTATATATATATATATGTGTGTATATATGTATATATATATATATATATATATATATATGTGTACGTGTATATATATATATATATATATAAATATATAAACTTATCTCTATATATAAAACTGAGGATGTGTGTGTGTGTCTGTGAGTTTGAATCCCTAAAACTTGAAAAGTACCCAACCGATTTTTTTCAAACTTTACATGTGTATTACTTATGTTTCAAGGAGTGTTATGCAACAAAATTCAACTTTTTGATCCCCTAGGGCCCGCATTAGGTGAAAAACTGCGTTTTTTCAGCTTTTTAGGGTTTTTTAGGCGTTACGTCAGACCGATTTCCTTGAAATTATAACTATATATTAGTCAGTCTCTTCTTCATACCGTAAGCAAAGAGAATCCAACTTTTTTATGGCCTAGGTGAAAAGCTTAATTTTTTCAGCCTTTTAGGGCATTTTTAAGGTGTTACGTCTAGCCGATTCTCCCGGAATTTCAAGGCATATTATGCACATAAAAAAAATTCATTTTCTTGATCCCCTAGGGCCCGCATTAGGTGAAAACCTGCATTTTTCCTTCTTCATCGAGGAAAATCTTAAAGATTATCTATCCATCAGAGTATTCGGTTTATTTTCTTTACATATTGTCCAGGCATGCAGTTTTTCCACGATTAGGTCTGTTGGCGGCCCACGTCCCAAAATACCTTATCCCGTGCAACGCCGGGTATCACAGCAAGGATCAATCTCCGCAATTTTACGGTTGATCGGAAAGACTGCAGTGATTGTGATCCAAATTACTCGACGTAGTTTTTCAACACCAATGTTTTGGATACTACCCTGTTCTGTTTGTCCGTTCCATATATTATTATCTATTTTCAGAAACGAGTAATTGTCGAATACAGAAGCACAAGTTCCCCTGGGCTAGATATGACACAGGGTTTGCGGAAAACAATTGAACTCGTTAAATTGTCGATTGCTGTGCAGGAGATTGGAAGAGACAACTCAGGAGACCATCAAACCAACAGTCAAACAATTCGGGTTCAAATGAGAGAGAAGCGTGTAATCAAGGGTGAAATGCAAGAGCATTGTGACCAGCTATATATAAGGACATATGATAGTCTGGGAACTCTATTGTGACCAGCAATATATAAGGACGTCTGATAGTCTGGGAACTCTATTGTGACCAGCTATATATAAGGACATATGATAGTCTGGCAACTCTATTGTGACCAGCAATATATAAGGACGTCTGATAGTCTGGCAACTCTATTGTGACCAGCAATATATAAGGACATATGATAGTCTGGCAACTCTATTGTGACCAGCAATATATAAGGACGTCTGATAGTCTGGCATCTCTATTGTGACCAGCAATATATAAGGACGTCTGATAGTCTGGCAACTCTATTGTGACCAGCAATATATAAGGACGTCTGATAGTCTGGGAACTCTATTGTGACCAGCAATATATAAAGACGTCTGATAGTCTGGCAACTCTATTGTGACCAGCAATATATAAGGACGTCTGATAGTCTGGGAACTCTATTGTGACCAGTAATATATAAGGACGTCTGATAGTCTGGCATCTCTATTGTGACCAGCAATGTAAAAGGGAACCTAATAGTCAGGTCAATCTATTCTGAATAGTGATGTATAAGGACATCTGATAGTCTGGCAACTCTATTGTGACCAGCAATATATAAAGACGTCTGATAGTCTGGCAACTCTATTGTGACCAGCAATATATAAGGACGTCGGATAGTCTGGGAACTCTATTGTGACCAGCAATATATAAGGACGTCTGATAGTCTGGCATCTCTATTGTGACCAGCAATATATAAGGACGTCTGATAGTCTGGGAACTCTATTGTGACCAGTAATATATAAGGACGTCTGATAGTCTGGCATCTCTATTGTGACCAGCAATATATAAGGACGTCTGATAGTCTGGGAACTCTATTGTGACCAGTAATATATAAGGACGTCTGATAGTCTGGCATCTCTATTGTGACCAGCAATGTAAAAGGGAACCTAATAGTCAGGTCAATCTATTCTGAATAGTGATGTATAAGGACATCTGATAGTCTGGCAACTCTATTGTGACCAGCAATATATAAAGACGTCTGATAGTCTGGCAACTCTATTGTGACCAGCAATATATAAGGACGTCGGATAGTCTGGGAACTCTATTGTGACCAGCAATATATAAGGACGTCTGATAGTCTGGCATCTCTATTGTGACCAGCAATATATAAGGACGTCTGATAGTCTGGGAACTCTATTGTGACCAGTAATATATAAGGACGTCTGATAGTCTGGCATCTCTATTGTGACCAGCAATATATAAGGACGTCTGATAGTCTGGCAACTCTATTGTGACCAGCAATATATAAGGACGTCTGATAGTCTGGCATCTCTATTGTGACCAGCAATGTAAAAGGGAACCTAATAGTCAGGTCAATCTATTCTGAATAGTGATGTATAAGGACATCTGATAGTCTGGCAACTCTATTGTGACCAGCAATATATAAGGACATCTGATAGTCTGGCAACTCTATTGTGGCCAGCAATATATAAGGACATCTGATAGTCTGGCAACTCTATTGTGACCAGCAATGTAAAAGGGAACCTAATAGTCAGGTCAATCTATTCTGAATAGTGATGTATAAGGACATCTGATAGTCTGATCAATCCTTGAAGACCAGCAATGTGAAACGGCATCTGATATTCTGGTTAGACTATTGTGACCATCGACATATAAGGACGTCTGATAGTCTGGTCCATCTATTGTGACCAGCAGTGCATAAGAACATCTGGTACTCTGGTCAATTTATTGTGACCAGAGATGTACAAGGACATCTCATAGCCAGGTCAATCTATTATGACCAGCATCGTATAAGGACGTCTAATAGTCTTGTAGACCGGTCAATCTTTTGAAACCAACACTGAATAAGGACATCTGACAGTCTGGTCAATTTATTGTGACCAGCGATTTATAAGGCATCTGATAGTTTGGTAAAACTATTGTGACCAGGTAAGTACATGGACATCAGAGAGTCTGGTTGACCGGTCAGTAATTTTGAAACCAGCGATATATAAAGACATCTGATTGTTTGGTCAATCATTTATGATTAGCGCTGTGTAAAGACATCTGAATGTCTGGTCAATTTATTGTGACAAGAGATGACAGTCTGGTCAAATATTTAAGCCCAGAAATGTATAAAGAAATCTGATATTCTGGTCAAGCTGTTCTGATCATAGACATATAAGGACATCAGAGAGTCTGGTCAATTATTTGTAACCAGCGATGTATGATAATAACTTATAGTCTGGTCAATCTATTGAGTCCAGCGATGTATAAGGACATCTGATAGTTCGGTGAAACCATTGTGACCAGCAATGTATGAGAACAACTTAATGTCAGGTCCATCATTTATGACCAGCGCAGTATAATGAAATCTGATAGTCAATCTCTTGTCACCAGGCCATCTGATAGCCTGGTCAATCTATTGAGTCCAGCGATGTTTAAGGATATGTTTAAGGTCTTGCCAATCATTGATGGTCAGCGATGTATAAGTACATCTCATACTCTTTTCAATCTATTCTGATGAGCAATCTATAAAGAGATGTGATAGACTGTTCAATCTATTGTGACCAGCTGTGTACAAGGACATCTAATAGTCTGGTCAATCCATTGTGACTAGCGATGTATAAGGATATCTGATAGTTTGGTCGAACCATTGTCATCAGGGATGTACAAGGACATCTGATTGTCTGGTCATTTTCTTGTGACAAGTGATATACAAGGTCATGTTACAGTCTGGCCAATGTATTGTGACCAATGATGTATAAGGACATCTGGAAGGCTGGTCAATTTATAGGGACTAGTGATGTATAAGGACATATGATTGTCAGGTCAATTTATTATGACATGTGATAAAGACACCTGATAGACTCGTAGGTCTCTTGTGACCAATGATGTATAAGGACATATGATAGTCTGGACAATATAATGTGACCATCAGTCTATATGGACATCTAGTAGTCTATATATTGTGATGTATAAGTACATCGGATAATCTGGTCAATCTCTTATGACATCTGATGTATAAGGACATCTGATAGTCTCATCCATCTATTATGTCCAGTTACGCACAAGGACATCTGATAGTCTTGTCAATCTTTTATGACCAGCGATGTATCAAGACATCTGTTACACAATATATTATTACCAGCTATATATAACATCTGATAGACTGGTCACAATAAATTGACCAGACTATCATATGTCCAGACTATGAGATGTACTTACACATAACTGTTCATAATCGATTGACTAGGACATCAAATGTCTATATATATCTATAGTCACAATAGATTGACCAGACTATCAGATGTCCTAATACATCGCTGGTCATAAATGAGTGCCCAGACTATCAGATGCTGTTGTACATCGCTGGTCTTAAATGACTGCCCTGAGTACCAGATGTCCTTGTACATCGCTAGTCATAAATGACTGCCCAGAGTAACAGATGCCGTTGTACATCGCTGGTCTTAAATGACTGCCCAGAGTATCAGATGTCCTTGTACATCGCTGGTCATAAATGACTGCCCAGAGTATCAGATATCCTTGTATATCGCTAGTCAGAATAAATTGAACAGTCTATCAGATGTTCTTATATATTGTTAGTAACAGTAGAGTGACCAGATAATCAGATGTCTTTATACATCACTGGTCACATTAATTTGACCAGACTACCAGATGTCCTTATGCACTGCTGGTCATAAATGTTTGACCAGACTCTCAGATGCC
>OZ024740.1:266066817-266081817 GCA_964016885.1 Eledone cirrhosa | reverse complement strand
ATATGTTCACGTATGCATTTATAGGTAACTATTTAGGTATATATGTATGTATGTATGTATGTATGTATGTATGTATGTATGTAGGTATGTATCTATGTATGTATGTATGTATGTATGTATGTATGCATTTATGTATATTCTTCTGGTTTTATAATTTCACAATTTTTTACCAATAGTGAGAGAGTCGGTTTCTAACATAGACACAAGACTCTCTCATTGGAATTTACACAACATGAACTAGTTAGATATGTATGTATGCATGCATGTGTAGATATGGATGTTATTGTATGTGTCGATGTGTATGTTTTGAGTTGTATGTGTGCATGTGTATATGCTTTGTATCTGTACATGTGTATATGCAGTTATTAGATGCAAATATTTGGAATGTTTTACATATTTTTACTGTTCCATTAATGGATTGTACTTGTAATTTCCTAACTAGTTGTGTTCTTTCTGTTCCTGTGAAGCCTAGCTTCTCAAGATTTGTATTGAGGCAGTTACTTACATATCCCAGTGCCCCAATAATCACAGGCATACATCTGAAGGTGTAATGAGGGTGGAGTATCTGCAGATTTCTCATCAGTTCTGCATAAATATTCTCCTTTTCACTAATCTTTGATATTATATTGGCATCTGCTGGGCAGCTAATTTCCACTACTGTTCATGTTTTCTTCTCCCTGTCCCATACCATATTAGCTGGTCTGTTATGGCTGCATGTTATTGGGGTTTTACTGGAACATTCCACCAGTACTCTTTCATATTATGTACATGGATGTCTTCCACATTATTGTAGCTTTTAATGTGTTTATTATCGGGGCTATCTTTTTTACGAACAGCATTGTACAGTGTTTTGGCCACTACATCATGCCTCATAGGTAGATAGTACCGCGATGACATCTTTGGACAGCTGCTGATGACATGGGTGATATCCTCGATGTTAGTTCTGCAGAGTTTGCACTTGTTATCACATCTAGGTGTTTTGCCTGCATCCCTATCTCTTTTGTGAATCAGGTATTTCGTGTTAAACTCCTGTTCCTGGATTGCAAAAGCGTATCCTTCAAAGTGGGAGCCAATATAGCGGTTGTTGGTCCAAGATAGAGTACTTTCCTTATCTATACTACTCTCGCTCTGGAGCTTCCTGGCAACATATCCATGCATGATAGGCATGCAGTTTTTCATCCATGGATTCACTGTGATACTGCTGAGCGACATCACTATGTATGTATGTATGTATTCACGTATGCGTTTATAGGTAAGTATATATGTATGGCGTATGTATTTATGTATATATGTATGTATGTTTTCATGTATGTATGTATTTGTGTGTGTATGTATGTAGATATGTATGTATGTGTACATGTATGTGTGTATGCATGATGTATGTATTATGTATATGTGCATGTATGTATGCGCCTATGTATTTATTTTTAAGCAGACACGAAAGTCAAACAATACGTATGCCTAAAATTTGTTTTTATTCAAATTTTCTATCCAGATGACCCTTTTCATAGAAGAAATTCCCAGTGAAGAACTAGATGCACAAATGCACAAATGAATCGACTTGCAGCAGTAGAAATCATTAGCAGCAGTATTCATGGTTTCCGGCTAATTTCACTGTTAGACTAACACTTCATCAACTATGGCGTGATATTCGATTTCACAAAAAAGCAAAGACGAAGAAAATATTCGAAATTTGATGTCTTTTCGACATTTAAATGTTATTTTTAGGTGATTTTAGAAGCATTATGTCTGTATTTGATGTGTACTGCACAGGACTTTGTGGTTAGGTTACTGGGCTTACCAATATAAGGGCGTGAGTTTGATTCTCGGACTAACCGGCACGTTGTGTTCTTGAGCAAGATGCTTTATTTCACGTTGCTCCAGTTCATTAAACAGAAAAGAAAATGATGATAATGGTGCTGTGGATTTACATTGGGCAAGATCAGTGTTGTGAGAACGGCATGCATGGGTGACTACTGGTTTCCCACAAAACACTTTGCCCATGCTTGTGTATCGGAGAAGCAAACCTATTGTCAGTTATGTCTGTCCATAACTAATTAACTAATGATGACCTTTGATGAAATCTCATATGTATGTAGGCGGGTGAACTTTACTGAGCATTTCTTCCCATTATACCAGCTCTATTCAAAGAGAAAGTACTTGCATCATTTGAAACTGGTGATATAGAATATGAATAGCAGTTAGATATAATACGTGTGTCTGTGTGCACATATAGTTCTGGCAGTACTCTTCCATGTGTCAGCAGCATAGGTTGTTGTTGAGTTAACAATTGATGGCTAGACAAAATCACAAACGAAGATATGCTTCGAAAAGCCAATGCCACACCTGAGTTATTAACAGGAGAAGAATGTAGCTAGCAGGACCTGTCCTACGAATGGGCGACAATATACCAGCGAGAACTGCAATCTCATGGTTGCCGAAGAAGACATGGGGATCCACCTGCGTAGGCTTCGCACAGACTGATATCAAGCATCAACCCGTGCAAGAGAGAGAAAAGAATAGCGTCCCTTTACCGTGAGGCTAGAGGGACCAGATGACTAGTGTGTGTATATATATATATATATATATATATATATATATATATATATATATATATAGATGATTGAGTACCTTACTTACTGTGGTTACCTCCGATTCAACCCGGAATAACGTATATATATATATATTTATTAAAATAACAGATTAAAGTTTAAGCAAAGAATCGCTGCTTTCACCCTTAACGGGATCTTCTGAAACTAACAAAGTCAATCTGTAAACGCAGAACTGGATATTTCAAAAAACGTTGCAACCGGAGGAAGACAGGAAGACGATTCTTTGGTTCGTGGTAACGTTCGCTGGCAAAGAACGGGAAAAAACGAATAATACGTCATTAATAGGAGCGGTGAAAAACAATTACGCGCAAAGACAAAACCACGTTTATGGTATAAAAGAGGTCGTAGACTAATGTTCTCTTAGGTGGTGCATATATATATATATATATATATATATATATATATATATATATATATATGTATGTATGTATATATATATATATATATATATATATATATATATATATATATATATATATATATATATATATATATATATATATATATATATATATGTATATATATATTTGTGTGTGTGTATATGCGCGCGCGCGGATGCGCGTGTGTGTGTAGTGTCCTGCAAGCATGGCTGTGCAGTTAAGAAGTTTGCTTCGCAATCATGAAGAACCGAGTTGGATCTTACTTCGTAGCATCTTTACCCCAGTCCCAAGTTGAGCCAATCCTTGTCAGTGCAATTTGATAGTCGGAAACTGTTGAAGCACACCGGATGGATTCTATATGTTGTTCATTGGTGTAGTCTATCATAGATTGTGTCACGCTGATTCGGTTTGGAAAGTGCGTTATGGGTACTCGTGTCTATGGACTATTCTACAATTTTGGCAAATATCATTTATAATAGCTGTGGATGCACCCATGCCTCCTGGGAGTCTAATAGTTGTTCACTGGAATACATCAGATGGTCTGTCTAGGTATTTACTCTTTCTTTCTCATTTTCCTTTTCTATTTTTCATTTCTCTTTTTGGTGTTTTGTGCTCTTGTTTATTTGTTCACTCATCTACTTTTTTGTTCATTAATTTTAGTTCTTATTTATTCATCTATTTAAATTTATTATTATTATTGTTTGGCAGTATCGGTAGAGGGTCGGACGCCATGCTTTGCAGGATAGAGTTAGGGCCCTTTCCATTCTGAGTTCAAATCCCGCCATGGTTAACTTTGCCTTTCTTCCTTACGGGGTTGATAAAATAAAGTACCAGTCACGCACTGGTGTCGATTTAATCGACTATCCCTTCCCCAAAATTGCTGGCCTTGTGCCTATATAAGAAACCATTATTTTATTTTAGTTTTTTATTAACTTTGTATTATTATATATATATATATATATATATATATAAGCTGCCTTTTATTTTTACTTCGTCCTCTTTCCCCTTGGTTACTTTGCATACATGTGCCACTGCCCAGTGTCTCCCCCTCTCTAACAGTATGTTTTTTTCTTTTTATTTCTTCTTTCTTCTCTTCCGTTTTCTTTGCTCTATCTTCGCTATCGTCTTTTTTTTCACATTTTCTTTCCCTAGTAACTTCCTAAGTTATTATCGCACTGTGGATAGATGTATTGTATTTAATGCACCGAAACATCTGAGACCCGCAGCAGACAACTGATGAGGGGAAATGTCAGTCTCTATGTTTGTGTTTCCTTTAGTTTCTAACACTCGCTATTAGTAACGACACAACCTTGTCCCTTTCAATTCACACACACACACACACACACACACACACACACACACACACACACACACACACACACACACACACACACACACACACACACACACACACACACACACATTTATTATATATATATATATATATATATCACCTTGATCACCTTCACCGAACAGTCTGTCGGGCGCCATTCGGCGCCGCTGGTCACAGCACGTTGCTGTTTTAGCCATACGATGACGCCATCCCAGTGGCTAGGCGGGAAGACCGTAAGTCTGTCTTAAGCCAGAAGGCTCATTTGGCCGGTGCTTATCCCGGTTTCATGGAGTGAAGCGACTGAGAGCACAAGACTCCCTCATGGACAGGACGCCAGTCCATCGCAGGGTTAGACCTCCAGCTATTGCTGGTACTCATTTTCAGCTGAGTAAACTGGAGCAACGTGAAATAAAGTGTCTTGCTCAAGGAAACAACACATCACCCGGTCCAAGAATTGAACTCACAACCTTTCGATTGCAAGCCCAATGCTCTAACCACTAAGCCCCCATCCATGATCCGCAGTAAACAGCTGACGTTTTACCTTCTAACACTCGTTATCAGTAACCTCACAGCCTCGCTTTCCTCAACCCATATTTTTGGGTATATATATATATATATATTATATATATTATATATAAATATATATATATATATATATATATATATATATATATATATATATATATATATATATATATATATATATATATATATATATATTATATATATTATATTATATATATTATATTATATATATATATATATATATATATATAGTTTTAATATAGATGAGATTCTACAGGACTAGAACTGTTTCATTCTTTAGAAATCATCAGGAATTCCTCATGATTTCTAAAGAATGAAACAGTTCTAGTCCTGTAGAATCTCATCTATATTAAAACTTTTATACTCTGCTATGTATTGAGTACCTTACTTACTGTGGTTACCTCCGATTCAACCCGGAATAACTGTAAATATATATATATATATAGAGAGAGAGAATTAGTATATTTACCAACATATGCGTACAGGTGTACACTAATGCTAGCAAATACATAAGTTATGTCATAGTACCTAGGTGGTTCAATGCAGGAGGATACAGAACAATTATATGAAAGACGTAAAATAAGAAAATTTTAAAAATTAAAAATTAACTTACTTACTAAAATTTTCACTCCAACTAATTAGTTTCTGTAATGGGATAAAGATAGTTACGCAATGTAACTATCGAGAATTCATTACGTCATCAGGGAGTCTATTCTCAGCTAAGTCTCCAGGCAATGCGCGGACACTAGGGACTCATATAAAAATAATAATAATTCGGTGGATGGAACAGCTAGCGAGGACTGAATTCCATAGCACTGAAAAAGTTCACTGCCTCTGGTCAAATGGTAGATTCTAAAGAATCAATCACGTGACACTGAGGCTAGTCAGAAGGAGTGGGGTGGTATAATGACAAAAGCCTACTACCTCTACAATGAATTAGTAGTGGATCTGGCAAGTTTGCTCAACAAATAAATAATTTGGAGATAAATATAGAGAATATTTAACAACATATGCGTACAGGTGTACACTAATGCTAGCAAATACATAAGTTATGTCATAGTACTTAGGTGGTTCAATGCAGGAGGATTCATCCTTTATCCCATTACAGAAACTAATTAGTTGGAGTGAACATTTTAGTAAGTAAGTTAATTTTTAATTTTTAAAATTTTCTTATTTTACGTCTTTGATATATATATATATATGTATATATATGTATATATATATTTATATATATATATATATATATAACGAAGAAAGTGTGGTAAGGAACCAGATGGACCATAACGCACCAAAGTACTGAATACTTAGGGTAGTAGAGTGGGTAATAGGAACGAGTAGGACCCCGTCGGCTGAGCTCAAGCCGTTTAGACGGCTAATTCTGGACAGAATTAGCCGTCGAAACGGCTTGAGCTCAGCCGTCGGGGTCCTACTCGTTCCTATATATATATATATATATATATATACATATACATATATACACACACACACACACACACACACACACACACACATATATATATATATATATATATATATATATATATATATATATATATATATATATATATATATTGTTATATTTGGGGAGGGTCATATTTGCGTAATATTGCCAGAATTAATAACAGAACACACTCACTGTTTGGTTGGTTTTCGCTTCTCGCTGTCTTTTATATATATATATCTGCGATCTAGCTTACTCGGTCCTCAATGTTGCCATTGACTGACCGGCGGTCAAAAATAATACAGATACAATATAGACAAACACATATATATATAGTTTACATAAATCTTTCGTTGCACATCTGCAACATCGTCAGTGGTGTTATATTCATTGTTCCTCCTGTTGTGTTGTATGTCTACGCCATTTTTTTTGTTCAGTCTGTCTATATATTTATTTATTTATTTGCTTGTTTGTTTATCTTATTTTATTTTGTCTTCTTTGCGCATGCGTTTGCGTGTGTGTATAGTGTTATGTGTGATGTGTGATGTGTGACTAGTGTGTATAGTGTTGTCTGCTGGGTGACTAGTGTGTGTTTATGTGCTTGTGTATGTATTTATTTATCTTATTTTATTTAATTTAATTTAATTTACTTATTTATTTATACTTCTCTTAGGTCAGTGTTGTTTGTTTGGGTGTTGTTGTTGTTCCACTCATTCTTTCTGTTTAGCTTTGGTCTTCTAATTTCTATTTCACTGGCCTCTCTGATTTGCCTATCTGCTGGGTCATTCCTATGTTTAGATATTATTCTAATTTCTATGTTGTCTATGTTACCGTCATGATGTTGTCTAGCATGTTCGTATAGTACTGACCCGTTTTTTCGTCCTTTTAGTTCCCCCCAGTGTTGGTCTATCCTTTCACCTATGCTACGAGCTGTCTCACCTATGTATGTTGTTGTCGTGTTTCTGCAAGTACCCTCTGTACATCTTATGCTATAGACTACGTTTCTAGTTTTACAGTTTATCCGGGGGTTCACCTTACATATGATACATTTCCTATTGGTACAGTGGGTTTTCTTAAAAGGGTAGGTTTTGCTGATCAGGGATTTTATGGTGGTTCCTGGCTTTTCTACCACCTTTATTTTTAAGTGGGTCTTTCTCAGGGCCTTTCTACACTGGTTAGCTAATTTCCCTCCAGGGGTGGCGTCCACAAACATGACACTCTGATATCTCTGGTTGTCGTACCATGATGTGGCCTTCCCTATCTTATGTCTAGCCCTATCTAAGCTATTCCATGATTTGCTCCTGTATAGTGGGCAAATTCCTTTCATGTCCAGTTCTATGAGGGTCTTATACTTTTCCATGGCTCCTTCGTATACTCTGACTCTGTCTCTTTGGTTGTAGCCAGAGAACTGCATGCGGTTGATGAAGTGTTGGATGTGTCCTTCCATTTCTGTTGGGTCGCACATGCTGGACACATTCTTCATCACTCGTACCAAATCTGCGATCAGAATATTAAACTTAGCACTACTGGACATTGCTGAGTTTTTGAGTATCAGGTATTTGGAGGCCATGGGTTTAGCATAGTGTGAGTGGAGAATTTGGGCTCTCTCGTCTATAGTGTTAATCCAGAGTTCTGTGTCTAATACAGGTAGTCTATTGTTAGGGTGTTTGGAAGGGAAGTCTATAGTTACAGTTATACTCTGGTGTATGGAATTAGCTATCTGCTGGATGCTTTCCATCGTGCTACGTTCTAAATCAAACTTGTTAGTGCTGTCTAGTGGGGGTGTTCTTATAACTATATTGATATCGTCTACATAACGAGAGTACATGATGAGGTCTATGGAGCTTTCATTAAGGAGATCTTTAAGTCTCCTTTCCCACCATACCATGAAAAGGTTGGCAACATCGCCAGCTATGCTGACGCCGATGGCTGCTCCCTCATTTTGGGTGTAGATTTTCTCATTGAACTTAAATATGTGGCCCTTTAGGGTAGTTTTGATACTAGCCCCTATTGCATGTGCGACCATTTTTCTTACCTGATCAGTGTTTTGGGGGGTCCGTATAGCTTTGGTCCACCCAATGTATATATATATACATATACATATACATACATATATATATATATATATATATATATATATATATATATATATATATATATATAATAAATACAATATCGGAGAAAGCTTTTTAGCGATACTCCGGCCAAATTCCAACTCACTCAAGAAACATTAGGAAATAAGTGATTATATTCCCAAATATGCGTTCGGGGTGCTAACTAAAAGTATTGCGTGGAAAATTGGCTGT
Organism: Eledone cirrhosa; assembly: GCA_964016885.1. Classification (NCBI taxonomy): domain Eukaryota; kingdom Metazoa; phylum Mollusca; class Cephalopoda; order Octopoda; family Eledonidae; genus Eledone; species Eledone cirrhosa. The sequence continues at coordinate 266,073,199 of OZ024740.1, read as the reverse complement.
ATTATTTCATATGAGATATATCTAATATATCTCTTCCCAGACGGACGTCTCGTTTTATTATAGGACTCCTACAATTTGGGTGAAATTATACCAATTTATGTAGGAGCTTGTATACCATCAATAGATATATATTAAAGTGGGCTCCTATAATTCATCAGTGGGTGCCCCAATAATACTAATATTGATAATCTAACCAACATCAGCTTTTAGCGATAATCACTTTCTGTGCCTGAGGTATCTGTCAGGTAGCCAGTTCAGCAGTTCTGAAAGAAGTGCTCGAACTGATTCAAAAACTGAGGAAGTAAATTACCGCCCAAAAAACAATACATGCGCATGACAATGAATTCTGAAAGGAATTCAGGCCACGTGATAAGAACTCAATTGGAAATTGAAAAAATATCTATGTGTGTACAACATTTGATGACACACACAGATATTTTCTCGGGCAAAATAACAGAATGAGATATAAGGAACAATCAATATTCATATATAAAAAATAAACAAAGAAATGCTAACCTTATATATATATATATATATATATATATATATATATATATATATATATATATATATATATATATATATATATATATATATATATATATATATATATATATTTTGGTTGCTTCTATTGACTGTTGAATAGCTCTGTTATATTTAACCATTCTGTCGAGAGCTTTATTCGATTTGTGATATTTTGCAATCTCGCAATATTATACACAACTGAATCATTCGCAAAATAGAAGTGTTGCCTCCCTTTCTGAACTCCACGTGGGGTCAGTAATAAACACACTTTCTGTAGCATCCTAGAACAAAACTCGTTGATAACACGACTTCCTTGTTCATCATCTTACCTGAAGCCAAACATTCTTTATGGAGGCGGACAGTACCTGATTTTGGAGTCGCAGAAACCAAATACTGGATTTTACCATCAGTCCAGGGTCCGGGAAAGTATCAATCACATATATTTTTATTGTTTGACCCGAATTACTTGTCGTTTGTTTTGGCTGTGCGGATGATATGTTTAACCATCATCTCAGTGTGTTTGGCCCTTAACGTATGTTGTAGCTCTGATTCACATGAATCATCGAGCGCTTGCCACACATATCGGATGTTGATTTTCGTTAATTCCTGTGCTGAAATACGATTCTCGCTAATTTATATTTATATATATATATATATATATATATATATATATATATATATATATATATATATATATATGGGTTGAGGAAAGCGAGGATGTGAGGTTACTGATAACGAGTGTTAGAAGGTAAAACGTCAGCTGTTTACTACGGATCATGGATGTTTCGGTGCATTATAAACCGAACATCGATCCATAGCGCGCCCATGGCCTTTTATCTATCACAAAGCCATGAGGGAAAGAAGGGATAGCGAAGAGAGAGAAAGAAAAAAAAAAGGGAAGAAGAAAAAAAAACGAAGGGAACATACCGATAAACGGGGGAACATAGGACTTTGGCACATGTATGTGAGTAACCGAAGAGAAAATAGATCAAGTTAGACCAAGCCGTTGGGTTTAAGCCCGATATATATATATATATATATATATATATATATATATATATATATATATATATATATATATATATATATATATATATATATATATATTTTGAGTTTATGTTGGTTGTATACCAACACCTCCTCAGTATGCAGGCTGGAGCACTCGACGAAGTGCGCAGGTTGGTTTGGTTACTCCGGAGTAGTGTAAAATAAAGTTAAATAAAAGTCAAATGATTAAAATTTAGCTTCGTTTATTACTGCTATATATATTTCAGTGACAGCCATCTTTGGCTGTGACCTCTTCAGGCAGTTTGAATTAGTATGGTATAGACAAGTACATATGTTGTTTAGGTGTATGATATTGTCAATACTCTGATATGCCCAGTTCCTTGTTGGGTTGTTAATTCACTGGGGAACTAGAGTCATATATACATATATATATATATATATATATATATATATATATATATATATATATATATATATATATATATATATAATATTTTTATTTCACTCTTTTATTTTTTAATTGAATTTTTTTTTATCGGTTTATTCTTTATCTTTGTACTACTTACTATCTATCCAATTATCCACATTTCTTTCTTTATTTCTTTATTTTTTTACTTTATCTTTTATTTTATTTATTGTCTTATATTCTTTGTCTTACAAGGCTTAGCAGCCTAAAACAACACAGGCTTCCTATAGACAGTCCGTCATACATTAACAGCATCTGTACCAGATCAGTATAATTTACCATTCTGACCAGCGAGTGACAGACAACGGTGCTGAATTCTAGGTCACCTACCCCCAGGGATTTGACCAAACACAATTTAGCATGATAAAATCGACGGTGACACATTTCTTCTAACAAAGTCTGTGGCAACCCAAAATAACAAATCGGATGTTTAATAATTCAGCAACATTTTGGCGTGAGTCTACATGTGAGAACACGTATCTGAGGTGCTTCCGTTTCCAGAGTCAGGAATGAACATAATTCGATCGTTACTCGAGCTGATCGGCAGTGAAACACATGTAATATGTAATTAAATATGTATATGATGCAATACTGATTCTTTATTCCCTATTTATTATTATTATATGAAGGTGGAAAACTGGGAGAGGGCACTTGCCCTGGTGGTCAGGGTCACCGTGGCTTTTTTAATGAGCTTTCCCCACGATGGCCCTCGGAAGTCTCCCCCCTATTGGGGAATTTTTCATTGTTCTTTTTTGTTACATCCTCTGTTTTTTTTTTTACACCGCAGAAATGCCCATTTGTACCGCCTTGTATGTCCCGTACTGTCCTTAATGTCTACTTTGTGCAAACCCTTGTGGTTAATAAAGAAAGCATTATTATTATTATTATTACAGTTGCATTTATCTTGCTTTATGTTCATACGAGTTATCACCAAGTCACAACCAGTGACCCCAAGAGACAACAAGGTCCGCCATGTTCAAGAAAGAACATACATACTCACACATGTATCTTTAGTGTTTAGACTTGTGATGTACTTATATTGACAGAATCTTCCTTAGTATATGGGCAGTTCCCATTAGTACTAACTTTTGTATTTCTCCTATACGCGGGTTTCCTGGGATTTGCGATAAGTAATCATTAGACCCCTTAGGTATCATTCCCAGAGCGCCTACAACCACTCGTATTGTTTTAGTTCTCAATTTCCACATTTTTCCAATTTCTATCTCCAGGTCCTTATACTTGCTCAATTTTTCAAATGTTTTTATAGATACATTCTTGTCTATTGGAACGGACATATCAATTAGCAGGCATAGCCTCTTTTTAAAGTCCTTCAATATTATATCAGGTCTATTTGCATCTATTTTTCGGTCTGTTTGGATGCTAAAGTTCCACAAGATTGAGATGTGATCTTTTTCAAGTATGGGAGGTGGTTGATGCTCCCACCAATTCTTTTGATGGGGCAGGTCAAAATGCTTACACATTATCCAATGTATGTATTGTGCAGCTCTGTCATGCCTGTTTAGGTATTCGGTTGGAGCTATAGGACTGCACATTGAAATTATATGGTCAATGGTCTCTGGTTGTTTTTTGCATACACGGCATAATGGGCTGCATCCATTTTTTATTATGTTGGCTTGGTAATTTTTTGTTGGCAGACACTGATCTTGTGCTGATATAATCAGTCCTTCAGTCTCCGATTTCAGTCCAGAGGATGCCAACCACTGATGGGTTAAAGTTTTGTCAACATCAGGATTGTTAGCTCGTTCTGGGTATTTTCCATACAGAGGCTTTTCTTGGCATTTCTTAGCCAGTTTCTGTAGCAGTTCTTTCTTTGCAGTTACTTTTACCTGCTTTGCTTTTTCTGTGTTTTCCATTTCAGCAGTAAATGGGACTTCTGAAATGTGTAGTCCATTACTGTATCTTTGTGCATCTTTTGTAATGGAGTATGATCCTTTGATGCTTTCGTGTTTCAAAACGAGTTTGATCATCCATTCATGTGATTCCCTTAGATATGTAGATAATCAAATTGTTGCAGTTTTCAACGCAATATCTAACTGGATTAACCCACGTCCCCCTTCTTTCCTAGGGAGATATATTCTATCTGTATCTGCCTTAGGGTGATGCATTCTGTGCATGGTTAAGCATTTTCTAATTTTTGTATCGAGCCTACGGATCCCTGTGCTTGACCAGTTGATGACATTGTAACTGTAGGTTACTACCGGTATGGCAAGCGTCTTTATGGCATCGATCCTATTCCTTGCATTCAATTCCGTTCTTAAGATTGCTCTTACTCTGCGGTAACATTCCTTTCTTATCCTTTCCCTCATTGTCGAGTGCTTGATTATTATTATTATTATTATTATTATTGTTCTTTGAGTCTCAGTCATTGATGCTAATTAACTGGAAAGTTTGTTGAAATGAATATCAAGCCACTACCTGCAGCCTCAGATACTCAGGACGTATTGGAGGGTTCTTGCTGTTCCCAGCAAGCATGCCTTTTGAAGCGTTCCAAAAATCGTGGCGGGGCCAATTTTCTTTAACTATCCCTGGAAACTTTTTGAGATAGTACCCAGTGCGCCTATAACAATCGGGACCACTTTGACTTCATGGCAGTTCCAAATCCTTTTTACCTTCCACTTTAAGTCCTGGTATCGGTTAATTTTCTCCCTCTCCTTCTCTTGCACTCTCGTGTCGAATGGGCAGGCCACATCCACAATCAGGCACGATCTTTTTTCTTTGTCCAAAACCACCAGGTCAGGTCTATTGTGTTCCAGTGTCTTGTCCGTCTGTATCCTAAAATCCCACAGCACCTTCACCTGATCGTTTTCTATCACCGGCTCTGGATTATGCTCATACCACTTCACAGAATGTGGTAAATTATTTACTTTGCATAGGTGCCAGTGGATCACCCTGCCCATCACATCATGTCTCCAGCCCTTATAGTGAGTCTGGGCTAGGTGTTTACACTCGGATACAATGGGATCTACAGTCTCCTCTCTCTCTCCACAGATCCTGCACAGTGGGCTAGCCTCCTCCTTGTAAATATGGTGTTTCAACCACTTCGTTTTGAGGGCCTGCTCTTGCGCAGCCATTAGCATTCCTTCTGTAGCCTTTTTAAGGTCTCCTCTTTTCAACCAGTTCCATGTCTGTGGATCTCTGAATTCAGTTTTCTCAAAGAAGGTACTATGAAGGGATTTTTCATGATGGCTGCTCTTTCTCCTTGTTGTTATTTCCTCCTTGGACATACCCTGGTCTATTGTCCTCTCCTTCAGCACAATTCTGAGCATTGGCTCCTTACTATCAGTCACGTATTTGTGTAGGTTGTTTTTCTCCATCTAAACACAGTCCTCTATGCTGATAAGACCTCTTCCACCTTCAGATCTCATTAAGTAGAGTCTATCGACATCACTCCTCTTGTGGAACATATTGTAGATAGTCAATAGCTTCCTAGTCTTCCTATCCATTTCTTTTTGTTCAGCAACATTCCATCTCAGAATTCCCGCACTGTACCTAATAATAGACACAGCTCGGGAATTTACTGCACTTATGGCATTCCTACTGTTCAGATGTGACTTTAATACGCTCCTTACTCTCCGAATGTATTCAGATCTTATCAATTCCTTCATTTTTTTGTTCTTGATGTCATCAGCCTCCAGAACCCCCAAATACTTGTATCCTTCTTCAGTGTCAATTTCCTTTATCATCTCACGTTTCGACAGCTATTTCTGGACTCTATGTCCAGAAATAGCCGTCGAAACGGCTTCAGCTCTGCCGTCGGGGTCATACTTTTTCCTATTTCCCACTCTACTACCCTAAGTATTGATTACTCTGGTGCGTTATGGTCCATCTGGTTCCTTACCACAATTCCTTTGATATATATATATATATATATATATATATATATATATATATATATAATGCAAAGCAACGAAATTACTCCAGTGATCCGAAAAAATATCCAGTTGGAAGTTGAGGTAAAGTCCGGGTGTATATTCAGTTTCAGAGTGAAAATGAAATGAATTTGAGAGGGTTACGTAAGCGTTGATACATATATGTGCTCCCAACACCTACCTTCTTTTTCCTCTCAACTACCACCCCATCAACCTACCTCTCTGACGATATATTCTCCTTTGCTTCCACACCCACTCTGCTGACCCTGACACTTCTTTTTTCCAAACCCACCTATCACTGAGTTTAAGCGCGCCCGTAATCTCTGTGACCTGGTACCTACTTCTCCCGATTCCTCTCCTAGGACTCCACCCGACTCTCATCCTTGTTCTCGTCCCCCCTCCCTGTAACACCTTTCCTTTTATTTCTAACCCCACCATTGGCACCATTGGTTCATTTCTTATCCGCCACTCCTTCACCTGCACCTCCACCCAC
>OZ024740.1:266034317-266061817 GCA_964016885.1 Eledone cirrhosa | reverse complement strand
ATGTCTAGAATTATCAATAATATAACTCCTGGGGATATTAGAATTAAGATCAAGCAACAGGAAAATATTGAGAAGCTTCATCTCAAGCAGGATATTTCAACAGAGTAGATAATAAAGATAAAAGTAATACCAACAGTAATAATATTGAGAAATAATAGATTAGAAATACTGGTTAGCTAAATTAGGAACTAGAACCGTGGGTGAATGAATACTTTTTGTAACTACAAAGATACTTAGTAACGAACAAGGGAGATTCTACATAGTCAAACAGCTTATTAGAAATAGTAACCAAATTTCTCTCAAATCACTTCGTAACATTTTCAATATGGGAAGGATACATTAGATACTGTAGTAGAGAATGTAGTTTTAGATATTTATAAAAAGATGCGTTGGTTTCCGATGGAATGTCTTTAATGATATTTCTACTCGATTAGGTGTAACCTGCGGGGATCGTTACAGAAAGAAATATGGCAACTGAAGTGTGCACTAGAGATTTTATAATAGATGCCAAATAAAATGAATACGAATGCTAAGCCAGAGATTACTATTAATTCGGCTCTAAAGGTAAACATGTCTGTTATAGCGTGCGATTGTGGGAAATCTTTTTAATCCAAGATGGGTTTGAAAAAAAAATGTTTAAAATCCGGACGATTATCAGTTTATTCCGGTTTCATTTGCGTTAAACAACTGAGAGTACAAGACTCTTCTCTGGACGCGTCGGCAAGCCCATCTGAGGTATAGCTGCTACTGCGGCTGCTGCTACTGCTGCTGGTTCTCATTTTCAGATGAAAGAATGCGAAATAAAGTGTATTGCCGAAGAACTCATCGTATCGCCCAGTCAATAGAATCGAATTCACGACATTCCTATCTTGAGTTTAAAAGTATAATAATTTGGCCGCGGCCATTTACACTTAAGACAGGCTGAAAAAGAAAAATGGTTATTTGCAAATTCCTTTCAAACAATTAATTAATCAACCGAAATACGTAAATCAGTATTTTCTCAAAGTTACATGTGTTTTATCCTGAACAGATATGTCGGGCATTGCCAAAATCTAGAAAGATTTCTTCAGTAACATTTCAGTCGACACTCAACACCAAACTATAATTTGTAAAGTGTTTCTTTGTGGGAAAGAAAGAAACTATTTATACATTTAAACAGATATATTCTATTTTATAAATATGAACAGATTTGATACGGCTAATTCTTCCTGTTTTCTGTTAATGTTGATGCTATTGTTGTTGATTAAGCCTAGTTCATAGTTACTATGATGATGTCTAACTGTCTTTCTTACACTCACACACACACACACACACTCTCTCTCTCTCTCTCTCTCTCTCTCTCTCCCTCTCCCTCTCTCTCTCTCTCTCACCGTACTCGATATTTAGGATAGTAGAGTATGGCTGTAATATAAAGAGTCGGGGTCCGACGGCTGAGCTCTTGCTGTTTCAGCATCTAGTTCCAGACTGTTTGCCAAAAGGTCTCACAGTTGACTGGCCATTTCGTCAAGGGCGTGGCTTGTCTATATAAGGGTATAGCTGTTCATCTAAGAGTAAATTTTATTTATAGGTTGTTGCAAAAAAGTTTTAGAATTAATTGTATGTTATATATACATATACACATATATACATTTTTATATATTTAAGGAGTAGTTGTATGTGTGATTGCGTAGTTGTGTATGTGTTTGTTTATGTACGTATCCGTGTGTATCTGTATGTGGAGAAGGATGAGATCGAATAATTGTTAAGAGGAGGTAGAATTATATTTATTGAATAATTTTGGGTGTGCGTGAGTGTATGTATGTCTACTAATAGGTATTTGTATGGTCGAACAAAAAACGATAATCAGAATATCTGCAAATAACGGAGCCAGAGAATTGACGCCATAAGAGGCTAGCTCTTCCTGATCAAAGAATAGCCCGGTCACACACTGAGAGATTAAATATATGTCAACAAAAGAACTTATATATATATATATATATATATATATATATATATATATATATATATATAAATCAAGAAAGAAGAGTGACACGGTTTGCTATACAATAAGGGCTTTAATCACATTGCTGACAATTGTTTCTTTGAACTGGTACGTCTAGAGATCACTACCCGCCTGTTTTCGCGTCAATCGATCACCAATATATAGTTATAACCAGTCAATTCATCAGAGTTTGCGAGAATGAAGGGAATACACAGGCATGGCTTCTATATATAGTAGTGGCATTAAATCAGAACAACAACAACAATACTAACAATGCTAGCAATAAATTAGTTGAAATAATCACAACATCAATCTAAGTAAGACATAGAGTATACTTATGACTTTAGCATGTAAAACGAGCTGATATGGGGCAGATGTATGAAATTGACATGTAAAAGCTGTCATGAGGTGTATTATAGATAGTGTAGAGATAAACAATGTACCATTTCCTTTACTGTAGGTTTGCTGACCGTAAGAATTATTTATTATCTGACAGTAAAATATTTTCATTGTAGTGAGGGTAGTAATTTTTATGTGGTGTAAAACGGATTCATTATTTAATTGGTCTATATTAGATGAAGGGATTGTTAGTTCGAATCATGGGTTGTTTAGCTTTCACATCATCAATAACATGTATGTATAAGATAACACCAACAGAGTATCAATATAATAGGTAAGTTAATACAGAGGTTAAAGAAGCAATATATATATATATATATACATGATGACTACAATTATAACAACAGGAGGAAGGTGATGTTTTACGGATTGGGGGAGTATTCTAATAATGTACTTGGATTTAGGTTCATCTGTTGAGAATCAAGGGTGAGGAAGTTGTGTTGACAGCAGCTGAGAAGAGATATATTTATGGGTTGATAAGATATTTGCAGACATTACTGTGGTATATAATTAAGGAGGCTAGAAGCTGCTTAAAGAATATTATAGTTCTGTGGTGGTCTGTGTGAGAGTGTGGATTTCATATGTTGAATGCTAAGTTATGTTGGTTCGATTCACGGTGGCTTAAATCTTGTGAATTTAGTAGCGATCCTGTGTCTGCAGAAAATTGACCTTTCTATTTTGTTGTTGAGTAGCCTTTTTTTCATTCCTAAGGATATACAGTAATTCAAGGTCGCAGAGCCTACAATAGGACATACCGGTACTATATGCCATTGCGGCCGACAACCTCGACCAATTGATATTGTAGTTGATGTTATTGTCCTTAAGTTCCCAGATTTTTTTGGCGAGGGTTGTAGAACCTATTAGTGCACGGTTCTTCATCGAATGTCTGTGCGCATACCATCTTTTTTTTTAATTACCCGCGGTGGATCCAATGTAATGCCAAGTGGAGTTGCCCGAGTTCACCGTACACATGTACACTAGGCTCGAATCAAGGCATCTGTTCGCCAATGGGCACCTATCTGGTAGGTGACAATTGCAGTTTGAGGTGTTATTCCGTGTAGCTTCCACACTGCTGTTTTGTACACTGCTATAAGTGGGTTGTGATTCGTGCCCGTTGAGGTTTTGCTGCTGCGTGCTTGTATGCGTTTGCGGTTGTGTTACTGTGATGTATCTATGATTAGAATTTGGTGCTAAGATGCGCATAGGTGGGGCGGTTTCCCTAGAGGTATTTCTGTGGTTGATCTTGCGTATGTGGGATTCTATATTTGCAGCCGTAGATTATGAGAGTTTTATAGTTTTTCTATTGAGGATTTTATGATATCTATGTGATATAGGGAAGTGTTTATCTATTAGTTTAAAGAACGTAGAAGGCAGTCTAGTTTTTACAGAGGAGTTGAAGATTGGATTGAACCACAGGTATTTTCTTTCTCTAATTCTTCTATTGTTTCCAGGGTTTTCATTATTGGTGTTTGGACCACTTACTCAAGGTGCTACGTGCCTAACTCTATGTCTAGTCCTGTTACCTCTATTTTTGTGTGAGCGGTTGGTGCCAATGTTAGTAGGTTTGTTTGAGTTGTCCTTATCCGTTATAAACTATTAGAATACTACCACAATCCGTAAAACAACACCTTCCTCCAGTTGTTATAATTGTAGTCATCATGTTTTCTCTCTATATATATACATATTGCTTCCTTAACCTCTGTATTAACTTACCTATTATATTACTACTCTGTTGGTGTTATCTTATACATGCATGTTATTGATGATGTGAAAGCTAAACAACCCCATGATTCGAACTAACAATCCATTCATCTAATATAGACCACTTAAATATTGAATCCACTTTACACCACATAAAAATTACTACCTTCACTACAATGAAAATATTTTACTGTCAGATAATAAATAATTCTTACGGTCAGCAAACCTACAGTAAAGGAAATGGTACATTATTTAAAGCCCCGGCTCATCTCTACACCATCTATAATACACCTCATGACAGCTTTTACATGTCAATTTCATACATCTGCCCCATATCAGCTCGTTTTGCATGCTAAAGTCATAAGTATACTCTATGTCTTACTTAGATTGATGTTGTGATTATTTCAACTAATTTATTGCTAGCATTGTTAGTATGGTTGTTGTTCTGATTTAATGCCACTACTATATATAGAAGCCATGCCTGTGTATTCCGCTCATTCTCGCAAGCTCTGATGAATTGACTGGTTATAACTATGTATTGGTGATCGATTGACGCAGAAACAGGCGGGTAGCGATCTCTAGACCTACCAGTCCAGAGAAACAATTGTCAGCAATGTGATTAAAGCCCTTATTGTGTAGCAAACCGTGTCACTCTTCTTTCTTCATTTATCATTACTCCAAGTGTAAACTACATAGAAATCACCGCGTACTCGCAGCATCACTATGGAAACGCCTTGTTGAGCCAAACTTAGCCAAGCCTTGATACTATCCACCTCTCGGAGTACCCTAACTGGACTACATATAAGTGGACTACCTATAACAATAATTTGTTATCCCGTATATATATATATATTAAATTCAAATATTAATAAAATAGATGTTCTTATGATCAATTAAATTTTATTATACATATAATACAAATTTCTATGGTTAAGATTTAATCTTAACCATTTAACATGTCAGGGTATGTCATGTATCATTTTATTTTATATGATGAGGACGTACTATTGAACTTGATTCAAGTACCTCTGAAATATGTATAATAAAATTTAATTGATCACAAGAACATCTATTTTATTAATATTTGAATTTAACATTAATAACTCTGGAAAATATCTTTTTGTAGAGTGCTTTCAATCTACTGAAAAACTCATTCTATGATGTACTCATTGAATCTTGTTTAACTCTCTAATATATATATATATATATATATTTATTAAAATAACAGATTAAAGTTTAAGCAAAGAATCGCTGCTTTCACGCTTAACGGGATCTTCTGAAACTAACAAAGTCAATCTGAAAACGCAGAAGTGAATATTTCAAAAAACGTTGCAACCGGAGGAAGACAGGAAGACGATACTTTGGTTCGTGGAAACGTTCCCTGGCAAAGAACGGGAAAAACGAATATAATACGTAATTATTTGGAGCGGTGAAAAACAATTACACGCAAAGACAAATCCACGTTTATGGTATAAAAGAAGTCGTAGACTAATATTCTATTAGGTGGTTCATAGAGACGTTCTCTGGCAATGAACGGAAAACACGAAGATAATACGCCATATGTGGATCGGGGAGAACAATTGCACTCAAAGACAAAACCACGTAAATGGTATAACTGAAGTCGTAGACTAAAATTCTAATTAGGAAACCGAATGATTCTCGGCTTCAGAGTTAAGAATAAAGTAAATAAAATACAGAGGTAATTGAAATTCAATAAACACATACACGCATCCATATATTAGTCTACCACTTCTTTTATCCCATAAACGTGGTTTTGTCTTTGTGTGTAATTGTTTTTCACCGTTCCAAATAATGACGTATTATATTCGTTTTTTCCCGTTCTTTGCCAGGGAACGTTTCCACGAACCAAAGTATCGTCTTCCTGTCTTCCTCCGGTTGACACGTTTTTTGAAATATTCACTTCTGCATTCACAGATTGACTTTGTTAGTTTCAGAAGATCCCGTTAAGAGTGAAAGCAGCGATTCTTTGCTTACTCTTTAATCTGTTATTTTAATTAATAAATATTTGCTCTACGGTTTATATTTGATATATATTTATATATATTTATCCTTATCGAGCCCTCTTTGGATTTTAGTCTTCAAATTTATTATTATTACTATATATATATATATTGTTATGCATGGAGAGGGTCATATTGTTATAATATTGCCAGAAATAACAACAGAACACACTCACTGTTTTGTTTGGGTTAGTTTTTACTTCTGCATCTTTTATATCTCCATAGTTAATTAGTTAATTTATTTGGCAATCAATGTTTACCATTGATTGACCAGCGGTTAAAAATACACACACACACACATATATATATATAGTATATCATAGTTCTTTCGTCGCACATCTGTGATATCATCAGTGGTACTATTATTATTATTATTATTATTATTATTATTATTATTATTATTATGTTTTTATTTAAGTTATTTATTTATTTCATCTTGTCTCTGTCTCTGCACATGCGTTTGCGTGTGTGTATAATGTTTGGTGGGTGTGTTCGCGTTTCAGTGTATGTGTTTTTGTTTATGTATTCTATCTTTGTTTACTAGTGTGTGTTTATATGTTTGTTGTTATATTACTGGTGTATATATTTATTTATTTATTTATTTATATTTCCCTTAAGTTAGTATTGTTTGTTTGCAAAACAAATTCATATATATATATATATATATATATATATATATATATTTATTAAAATAACAGATTAAAGTTTAAGCAAAGACTTTGCTTAAACTTTAATCTGTTATTTTAATAAATATTTGCTCTACGGTTCTTATATATTTGATATATATTTTCCTTATCGAGCCCTCTTTGGATTTTAGTCTTCAATTTTATTATTATTACTATATATATATATATATATATATATATATATGTAGGAGGTGAGTTTTATTGTAGTACAATAAAGCAATGCAGATATCGGATAAGAAGCACTCTACAGTTTGTAGGACTGGAGTATACATAATATATAAGATCAAAAGATGGTTAAAGGAGTTCCATGTATTTTATTATGCGCATTTCAAAAACAAACATCATCATGCAATAATATTTGTGTTTTCATCAGATAAAACAGGAGAACATGATATGAAGGCTAAAAAACACTTGTGGATAGTGCAGTTTTAAATCAACATATGTTGATTTAAAACTGCACTATCCACAAGTGTTTTTTAGCCTTCATATCATGTTCTCCTGTTTTATCTGATGAAAACACAAATATTATTGCATGATGATGTTTGTTTTTGAAATGCGCATAATAAAATACATGGAACTCCTTTAACCATCTTTTGATCTTATATATTATATATATATATATATATATATATATATATATATATATATATATATATATATATATATATATATACATACATACATATATATATCCTGGGACTGTAACGTGAAGTTGCTGTAGGTTCACCCAGGTGAGCACTCGATGTGTAGGTTCACGTCAGTGGCGAGGTGTAGAGATAGACAGAGTGTAATATAATAATACAAGGACGAATTGTTAAGCCTTGATTACATTTATTGATTGGTGACGCGCGTTTCGCTATTGATCAGCTCAGGGTTCGATCTGTATCGATCTGGCTCGACTCTGGAATCAAAAATCGTCGGACCTCTGTAATAATAATGACAGTCATTACTATAAAAGAGATCCGACGAGCCTTTCATTCCAGAGTCGAACCAGATCATACAGATCGAACTTTGAGCTGATCAATAACGAAACGCGCGTCACCAATCAATAAACGTTATGAAGGCTCAACTAATCGTCCTTGTATTATCATTATATATATATATATATATATATATATATATATATATATATATAGGGAGAAAGAAAGAGAGAGGGAGTGAGAGAGGAAAGAATCGAAACTACTAATCACTGGTACTTTATTTATAGTCTTCCAAAGGATTAAATACCAAGTTCATATGGACGGGATTTGAGCTCAAAGCCCAGAGTCTGAAGGAATACCGCAACGCTATCCAACTTTCTAATGATTCTACCAATATGGCACTTCGGCGAAGACATTAATAAAAAATTATCACTGCATAACAAACCAGTAATGGAGGTTAAAGGGTTTTCGTCGGTTTAGGATGTTCCAATTGTTCGATCAACAGCACAGATTGCTCGTAAATTTAATTTTTTTTGCATTTGGCTGAACATTCTACAGACACGTGTACCTTTACTGTAATTCTTAGAGATATTAATCGCGACACAAAATTAGAGACATTACACTTGACTGGTTTCTACACAGTTTCTCTCCACCCAATTTCACTCGCAAGGACTGAGTCAACCTGTAGGTATACTAGAGACATTTGCTCAAGATGTCAGACAGTTGGATCGAACACAGAACGCTATGATTGTGAACCGAACCACTTTATCTTTCGGCGTTGCTGCTTCCACAGTAGTTTAAATGTCTAGTCTGTCTTATGTCTGGAGGGTCATCAGGCCGGTGCTTATTCCGGTTTCCGTGGCAAGAAGCGACTGAAAATACGTTACTACCAGCCTGGAAAGGACACCAGTCCACCCCAGGGTTAAACCTCAAGCTATTGTTGATACTCATTTTCAGCTGAATATACTGGGGCCACGTGAAATGAAGTGTTTTGCTCAACACAACACACAACCCAGTCCAGGAATAAAGCATGCGACATTATGATCGTAAGTCAAACACCTTAACCACTAGACTATGCGCCTCCAACATAGACAACAAACGAATGAAGACACCGATGATACTGAGATATATGTTTTAGATTGATGTCATTTAATCTAAACATGAAGAGGAATTGCGTACGGTGATAATTTACGATTGCACCATCTCACACTTTTAAAGCTAAAAGGAGACGCACGCTAATTGTTAGAAAAAATCTTAAAAGCTAATTATGTAAACATACACACACACATATATAAGTGCATATATATATATATATATATATATATATATATATATATATATATATATATATATATATATATATATACGTATATATTAGTGTTTGTGCCTGTGGGTATATAGTATATAGTATATATGTATATAAATATATATATATATATATATATATATATATATATATATATATATATATATATATATATATATATATACTATATCCACAGACTCACACACTCACATATACGTACACATATACACATTCACAAAAAACACCCCTAAATGACGCAGGAACAATAATTATCAACGTTTAATACAAAAACAGAAGAAACAAATAAGGCCAGCAACCAAAATGGGCAAAATAACCTTATAGAAAAGTGAAACAAATTCTATCAACTTTCTGTTTGTGTTTTTGAGAAAATAACAATGTGAAATTCATATAAATACGTAGAAATGTATATATATATATATTTATATATATATATATATATATATATATATATATAAAACGTAAAATGTAAAATATAAATATATAAAATAAGATAAACTGAAATGAACTTGGAAATCTCAGTCGTCCATTTTTTTTTGGCAGCATTTTGATTCAAGGAACAACCTCATGCAGATTTCGGCTTTCAGCTTGAGCATTTTTTTAAAATCAATTTCTTTGTTGAGAGTATAGCTTAGACGTCACTGTTTAGTTAAATTTTCGAAGTGGTAAAATTGAAAGAAAGGAAAAGAAGAAATCGCAGAGAAATCGCTGACACCAACCCTCTAATAATGGATTCGATTAATTGTTTACAAGTTCGCTGGCAAAAATAGCTGCTGGCGGTTTTCTATATAGCGAATATAATATCCTGTGACGTTTCATGCAATTTCGACTGAAAAATGCTACCAGAATATATTTTCTCTTAGATGTTTCAATGAATAGCGTTAGTGCCTTTGTATTTTTTACCAACTTTATTATAGCTTGGTGATATCCAAGACATTTAACACTATTGCTCCTTCTCTCACAATTCCCTCTCTCTGACACTATGGTTTTCTCCGTCTCTTTTTCTCTCTTTGACTCTCCGTGATACTCTCTACCTGTCTCTTTAACTCTCTGTGATTCTCTCTATCTCTTTTTAATTCTCTGTCTGTCTGTCTGTCTCTCTCTTTCTCTCTCTCTCTCTCTCTCTCTCTCTCTCTCTCTCTCTGACACTCAGTGATTCTCTCCGACTCTATCTCGCTTTCTCTCTTCGCTAATGGAATATTGTCAACATACCAGGTTAGCTACATATAACATGTTAGATCGTCAAAGTAAAAGAACATATTTTTAGGTCAACTAAGTACATATTTATATGTATATCTCACTCTTTCCTATTCCTCCCTCTCCCTCTTCCCTCACCTCTTTCTCTCTTTCCCTTACCTCTCTCTCTCTCATTTTCTCTCCATCTCATTCTGTAATAACACTGGCACAAAGTCAGTAAATTTGAGGGAAGGGAAAAGTCAATTATATCGACTCCAGTAGTTGATTGATACTTTATTTTATCGATGCCCCGAAGGATGACAGGCATGATTTAAGCACAAGGCCAGCAGTTTTGTGGGGAGAGAAATGTCGATGAAATTTACTTCAGCACTTTTCTTGATACTTTATTGTAAAGACACTGGAGGAATAAAAGTCAAAGTTGAGATTTGAAATCAGAAGGAAGAGGTGATACAGACCAAAAGAATCACCCAGAAGGTCACAGAATGTGTGAGCATAGTTCTTAACTAATTAATCAATCATCTAGATTTTAAACCAACTAATGAATGGATTAGTTATTTGACTAATAATGGTTTCTGATTTAGACATAAGGCCAACAGTATCAGGGAGGGTAAAGTCGATTAAATCAACTCAGTGCGTTAAATGTACTACTTATTCGTTAGTTCGGCCAGATGGAGTAGCCGATTAGGACCAGAAAGAATATATATATGTATATAGTTTATTTTGAATTTCATGCATTTAACATGTATGCGTGACCTTAGGTATTGGGGTCAGACAAATTTGTCCCTGCAGCTGACAAGAGAGACCGGTTTTAGAACCACTTCTGCACAATACAGTGGTAGCCATAACGGGACACCAAAACCTAACGTCTCACAGACATCTTAAGTGTATGAACTTCAATATGAAATAAATGAGCTCTCTTGTACTAGACTGAACAGTTTCCTTTGTCTTTTATCTATGCATAACCTGCATATAGATTCATACATTTGTAAAAACATTCCAAATATGTAAAACATTCCAAAAATTTTGCATCTAATAACTGCATGGTACAGATACTAAGCATATATACATGCACACATACAACTCAAAACATCCACATCCACACATACAATAACATCCATATCTACACATGCATGCAGACATGCAGACATATCTACCTATTTGATGTGTAAATTCCAATGAGAGAGTCTTGTGTCTATGTTAGAAACCCGACTCTCTCTCTATTGGTAAAAATTTGTGAAATTATGAAACCAGAAGAACATACATACATGATGGCTGCCCCCTCGTTATCGAGTATGGCCACATTGCACGATATACCATTATTAATAATTATTAATTAATTCATTCGTGCAATGCCTGTGCGTGAAGATATTTTTTAAAGTGAGGAAAGACTGTGCACTGAGCCAATCCCACTCTCTGAGCGACAGTAGCTATAACCCGAAAAGAAGAAAAGATCAACATCATCGGTAACTACTGAGCCGCAGGTTTTATATCGGAGTTATCCCAGTTTCCCGAGTTGCCTTCTCCTAGAAGAATGCCCTGACAAAGGCTAGGGGTCTCTCACTCCCAGTGGTTTAATGGCGCGATCGGGTGTCCAGCCCGACTATTTTTATGTCACCGCGCATATACATACAAATGCACCCATGTATATACACATATACATACATATGTACATGTGCATATACATATTTACACAGTTTTCGATGGCCGTTGACTCGTATGAGTTCTTCCGCCCTTTGTCAGGTTTTGTTTTTTGTCCTGCAGGGTGTTCAAAATCACCCTCCTCACTAAGTAAACTTGGTGGGGTTGCCGGTTCAGTCGCCGACGACCCGACCATGTGACAGGTTGTACTGGGTTACATGTTACCAGTAGCACTCAAGAGTGACCCGACATACATACATACATACATACATGGTGGCTGCCAACTCATTTTCGAGTACGGCCACTACTTTATATCCATGTAGGAGAACCCCTACCGATGCGCTGAACGAGTGTGACTTTTTAGTCCAGCCAGTGACTTGGAAACGCTGGTACAAATACTACACTTGTGGCAATTACTGACACATAGTGCTGGGCCCATGGTACCATGTGACGACAAGGGCAGAGAGATCTCCAGATATAAAGCAATGCCTGTGCCGTGAAGCTTTTATAGTGAGGAAAGGCACTGCACAAAGCCAGTCCCACTCTCTTAACCAAGATGATATTTACCAAAAAGAAGAACAAGTCAACATCATTGGATACCATCAGGGTTGCAGGTGTTATATCAGAGTTTTCCTTCTCCTAGAATTCTGCCTTGACAAAGGCTAAGGTGATTTTGGATGGCCATTGACCCCGAAGAGCTCCTTTGCCTTTGACAGGTTTTGTCAAAGGGCAAAGGAGCTCCCAAGAGTCAATGGCCATCCAAAATATATATATACATATATATACATACATAGATATATATACATTCACATACATACATATATATGTATACACATATATATATATACACATACATATATATACATATAGACACACACATACATATATATACACACATACATACATATATACATACACATACATATATACACACATACATATATACACACACATACATATACTCATACACATATACATAGATATAAATATACATACAAACACACATATATATACATACAAACACACATATATATACATACATACACATATATATATATATACACACACATACATACACTCATACACACATATATATACATACACACACACATATATATATATATACACACCCACATACATATATATACACACCCACATACAGATTATATATATATACATACATACAAACACATATATACATACATACACACATATATATATACATACACATTTATATATATACACAAACACATACATACACTCATACACATATACATATATATACATACACACACACATATATATATACAAACACACATATATATATATATACACACACACATACATACACTCATACACTCACATATATATATATACACACATACATACACACACATACATACATACATACACACATATATATATATACACACACGAAGACAATTTAGAAAATAAGGACATTATATCAAAATAAATTATAATTTGTCCCTCAACGAAATGAAAACATCTTTGGCACACACACATACATACATACACACACACATATATATATCTATACACACACACACACACATATATATATATACACACACATACATACTCATACACATATACATAGATATCTATACATACATACATACATACACACATATATACACACACACCTATATATATATACATACATACATACACACGCACATATATATATATATATATATATACACACATACATACTCATACACATATACATAGATATATATACACACACACATACATACACACATATATATATACACACACAAACACATACATACACTCATATATATATATATACACACCTACATACTCATACACACACATATATATATACACACATACATACACATATACACATACACTCATACACATATATATACATACACACACACACATACATACATACATACATACATACATACATACATACAAACAATTTCTTTTCTTTTACAACCTTGCCACCAGGAAGGTGGCCGGTCAAAAAAATATACTCGAAATTAAGAGAAAGAGAAAACATACATATATATATACACACATACATACATACATACATACATACATACATACATACATACATACATACATACATACATACATATATCCACACATACATACATACATACATATATATATACACACATACATACACATATACACATACACTCATACACATATATATACATACACACACACACATACATACATACATACATACATACATACATACATACATACATACATACATACATACATACATGGTGGCTGCCAACTCGTTTTCGAGTACGGCCACTACTTTATATCCATGTAGGAGAACCCCTACCGGTGCGCTGAACGAGTGTGAGTTTTTAGTCCAGCCAGCGACTTGAAAACTCTGGTACAAACACTACACTTGTGACAATTATTGGCACAAAGTGCTGGGCCCATGGTACCATGTGACGACAAGTGCAGAGAGATCTCCAGATACAAAGCAATGCCTGTGCCGTGAAGCTTTTATAGTGAGCAAAGGCATTGCACAAAGCCAGTCCCACTCTCTTAACCAAGATGATATTTACCAAAAAGAAGAACAAGTCAACATCATTGGATACCATCAGGGTTGCAGGTGTTATATCAGAGTTTTCCAAAGTCACATACATACATGCATACATACATACATACATATATAACTGCTTCAATACAAACCTTGAGAAGCTAGGCTTCACAGGAACAGAAAGAACACAACTAGTTAGGAAATTACAAGTACAATCCATTAATGGAACAGTAAAAATATGTAAAACATTCCCAAAATGTTGCATCTAATAACTGCATATACACATGTACAGATACAAAGCATATACACATGCACATTTAATTCAAAACACACATCCACACATACAATAACATCCATATCTACACATGCATGCATGCATATATAATCTACCTAGTTGATGTTGTGTAAATTCCAATGAGAGAGTCTTGTGTCTATGTTAGAAACTGACTCTCTCACTATTGGTAAACAAATTGTGAAATTATAAAACCAGAAGAACATACATACATACATACATACATAGATACATACATACCTGATTCGCAAAAGAGATAGGGATGCAGGCAAAACACCTAGATGTGACAACAAATGCAGACTCTGCAGAATTAACACCGCAGATATCTCCCATATCATAAGCAGATGTTCAAAGATGTCGTCACGGTACTATCTACCTATGAGGCATAATATAGTGGCCAAAACACTATATAATGGAATCTGTAGAAAAGATAGCCCCGACAATAAACTCATAAAAAGTTACAGCAAGTTGGAAGACATACACATACATAATATGAAAGAGTATTGGTGGAATGTTTCAGTCAAAACCCCAATAAAAGACAGGCATGACAAACCGGATATAATGATATAGGACAGGGAAAAGAAGGCATGCACAGTAATGGAAGTTAGCTGCCAAGCAGACGCCAATATAATATTAAAGATTAGCAAAAAGGAGAATATCTATGCAAAACTAATGAATAATCTGCAGATACTCCACCCTGACTATACCTTCAGACTTATACCTGTGATTATTAGAGCACTGGGGTATGTTAGTAACTGCCTCAATACAAATCTTGAGAAGTGGGATTCACAGGAACAGAAAGAACTCAACTAGTTAGAAGATTAAAAGTACAATCCATTAATGGAACAGTAAGTATATGTAAAATATTCCAAAAAATTTGCATCTAATAACTGCATGTACACATCTACAGATACAAAGCATATGCACATGCACACTTAACTCAAAACATCCACATCCACACATACAATAACATCCATATCTACACATGCATGCATGCAGACATGCATACATATCTACCTAGTTGATGTTGTGTAAATTCCAATGAGAGAGTCTTGTGTCTATGTTAGAAACCGACTCTCTCTCTATTGGTAAACATTTATACAATTATAAAACCAGACGAACATACACACATAAACACACAAAGACACACACATGCACACACACACACACACATATACATACAGACTCACACACACAGACACACACAGACACAGACACACACACATACACACACACACACACACATATATATATATATATATATATATATATACATATATATATATATATATACATATATATATACATATATACATACATATATATACATATGTATATATATGTATATATATATATATATATATATATATATATATATATATATATGATGAAGGCGCGTGGCTGATTGGAATATTCCGATGATTTGATCAGAGACACACTGTATTTAAGATCGAGTGACGCAATTGCGAGTAATCAGCGGCTTTTAGACTCACCTGATCAATGAAACAATTGTTAATACTGTAAATAAATCCCTTTTGTACAGCCGACTATGCTATTATTCACTCTTTCACTATTATTACTCCAAGAATGGCTGCATGGGAATTCTCGCAAACTCGCTACCTAACTAAGGAAACCCCTTGTTGAGTCAAACAACGCCATACGTTAAAACTATCCATAGTACAGAGCAATCACAACCTCTAACTGGATTACCTAAAACGATAACTTGTTATCCCATATATATATATATATATATATATATTATATATATATATATATATATATATATATATATATTATATATATATATATATATATATATATATATATATATATGTATGACGGGCGTCTACAGTTTCCATCTACCAAATTTCATTCACAAGAATTAGTGAACCTCAGGCTGTAGTGGAATAGTAGAACACATTTGCTTGTCCAATGTAGCACGCAATGGTATTAAACCCCAAACAACCTTGTTTACGAATCGAACCTCTTAACCACACAGCCATGGCTGTGCTAGATGAAGAAAAATAAGCTGCAAAACAAATCAAAACAAAACTAACGAAAGACAAACAAAAATTCCTTAACTTCCCGTCGTTTCTTTAGCAGTAATTGATCTCCAAATTAAAGGTAACAATGGTGGATATGATGATGATTAAAGCGATAACAGAGATAGAGACAGTGAGAAGGGGATATTATTGGCAATGTATTAATTCACTGATTTCGCCCTCTAGACATGAAACGATGAAATATTAAATAAATAAACAAACATTAAAACAAACAAATAAATGAATAAATAAATAAAAAAATAAACAAATAAACAAATATAAGAAGACAAAAGCATACTCCTATACACACATGCGTATGCAAACACACACACACAAACTCACTCACGCATACACATCTATACTTGCAGTATACACAGGCGCAAATAAATACACACTCTTGCTGTTATAAAAGTGATATTTCTCTGAAAACAATAACAATAACAACCGGGAACGTTGAAAGAGAAAAAATGCAACAACAACAAAAATGACAATAACAACAAGAAGAACAAGAGACGATCAACGTAAGGAGATAAAAATGAAAAGAAAATGGAAAAGATAAAGCATTATATTGGAGAATAAATAATTCAGCAAATAATTTAGATAAACGAACTTATGGTCAAAATGGTTATGAAACGCTGTAATAAACGCCACTGGAGAAAACTAATAGTTAAGTGGCTTCCTTTAAAAGCCGAAAGCTAACGATAGTAAAATTGCTTGCAGGCATTCTGTCGTCGAACAACCGGAAGTGATGAAACCCCGCCAGTTCACCTGGAAATAAAGAACGAAAGGATGATATAAATAAAGGAATAAATTAATAAATACGAACACATACGCGCATACATATTCCCACATACACACATACATATTGCCACATACGCACATACATATTGTCACATACACACATACATATTGCCACATACACACATACATATTCTCACATACGCTCATACATATTCCGACATATTCTCATATACACACATACATATTCCCACATACGTTCATACATATTCCCACACACGCACATACATATTCCCACATACACACATACGCACATACATACTCCGACATACGTTCATACATATTCCCACACACGCACATACATATTCCCACATACACACATACGCACATACATGTTCCGACATACGTTACTACATATTCCCACACACGCACACACATATTCCCACACACGCACATACATATTCCCACATACACACATACGCACATACATATTCCGACATACGTTCATACATATACTCACACACCCACATACATATTCTCACACACACACATACATATTCCCACACACGCACATACATATTCCCACATACACACATACATATTCCCACACACGCACATACACATTATCACATACACACATACGCACATACATATTCCGACATACGTTCATACATATACTCACACACCCACATACATATTCTCACATACGCACATACATATCCCCACATACGCACATACACATTCCCACATACACACATACGCACATACATGTTCCAACATACGTTACTACATATTCCCACACACGCACATACATATTTCCACATACCCACATACATATTCCCACACACGCACATACATATTCCCACATACACACATACATATTCCCACACATGCACATACATATTCCCACATACACACATACGCACATACATGTTCCGACATACGCACATACATATTCCCACACACGCACATACATATTTCCACATACACACATACATATTCCCACACACGCACATACATATTCCCACATACACACATACATATTCCCACACATGCACATACATATTCCTACATACACACATACGCACATACATGTTCCGACATACGTTCATACATATTCCCACACACGCACATACATATTTCCACATACACACATACATTTTCCCACACACGCACATACATATTCCCACATACACACATACGCACATACATATTCCGACATACGTTCATACATATACTCACACACCCACATACATATTCTCACATACGCACATACATATCCCCACATACGCACATACATAGTCCCACATACACACATACGCACATACATATTCCGACATACGTTCATACATATTCCCACACACGCACATACATATTCCCACATACACACATACGCACATACATGTTCCGACATACGTTACTACATATTCCCACACACGCACACACATATTCCCACACACGCACATACATATTCCCACATACACACATACGCACATACATATTCCGACATACGTTCATACATATACTCACACACCCACATACATATTCTCACACACACACATACATATTCCCACACACGCACATACATATTCCCACATACACACATACATATTCCCACACACGCACATACACATTATCACATACACACATACGCACATACATATTCCGACATACGTTCATACATATACTCACACACCCACATACATATTCTCACATACGCACATACATATCCCCACATACGCACATACACATTCCCACATACACACATACGCACATACATGTTCCAACATACGTTACTACATATTCCCACACACGCACATACATATTTCCACATACCCACATACATATTCCCACACACGCACATACATATTCCCACATACACACATACATATTCCCACACATGCACATACATATTCCCACATACACACATACGCACATACATGTTCCGACATACGCACATACATATTCCCACACACGCACATACATATTTCCACATACACACATACATATTCCCACACACGCACATACATATTCCCACATACACACATACATATTCCCACACATGCACATACATATTCCTACATACACACATACGCACATACATGTTCCGACATACGTTCATACATATTCCCACACACGCACATACATATTTCCACATACACACATACATTTTCCCACACACGCACATACATATTCCCACATACACACATACGCACATACATATTCCGACATACGTTCATACATATACTCACACACCCACATACATATTCTCACATACGCACATACATATCCCCACATACGCACATACATAGTCCCACCTACACGCATACATATTCACACATACGCACATACATATTCCTACATACACACATACGCACATACATATTCCGACATACGTTCATACATATACTCATACACTCACATACATATTCTCACATACGCACATACATATCCCCACATACGCACATACATAGTCCCACCTACACGCATACATATTCACACATACGCACATACATATTCCTACATACACACATACGCACATACATATTCCGACATACGTTCATACATATACTCACACACTCACATACATATTCTCACATACGCACATACATATCCCCACATACGCACATACATAGTCCCACCTACACGCATACATATTCACACATACGCACATACATATTCCTACATACGCACATACATATTCCTACATACGCGGCAGAGCTGTTCTGCTAGAGAACAAGTCGCAGATGGCAGATAGCGATACGGCCACCAGATATGATGGTTAATTGCGATATAAGCGGGCAGCTGCCGGACGAATAAGTAACCCCGGACCAACAGCGGTAAGCAGCTAGGGGAGATGGAGCAATGGGTGACACCTCTAGCTCCCTGAAAACTCTCACAACCCAATCACGTAACTACGACGAGGCGAGTAAAGACCACCTCTAAAAAAGGCTAGTCTCCGCAGGTCTCAGAAAGTACCAGATTGTTGACTGGCACGAATAAGACCACCAAAAATGCTATATAGGCAAAGGAACGAAAAAACACCATACTGCATCGTCCTTCGTTAACAAGGGACGCGTTCAGGCCTTAGGCAGAGGGGCCTGTTCGAAAAAAATATATTGCAGTCTCCATTTCATGCCACATAAACTGGCGATTGGCCTACAACTTGTCCTGTGAGGCGTGGGATGGACACACAAAGGTTGTATATCCCGAGACACCAAAGTTTGTTCGGAAGGGAGCAAAATCACACATAGACAAGAAAAACACAAAAACACGCACACACACACACACACACACACACACACACGCACACACACACACACACACACATACGAAAGCATGCACAAACACAAAACACGAAAAACGCACCTTAAAATGAAATAACTGCAAAACGACGAAATGAAAAACTGCATAACGACTAGAAAAAAAAAAGAGGCACAAAACATAGATAGCCATTGAGGGAGTCACAGATTGGTGTGACGAAAGAGCTTTCACAGCAGAATAAAAATAAAGTGAAAGTTATACGGTGCGTGTGTTCAATTGGCAAAATGATTACCCCCAAATATAACAATATATATATATATAGTAGTAGAACACTGGAAGGTAATATCCGTAGTGGTAGAGCACTCAGTCTATGGGACGAGTTAGAGAGAAGTGGTTACACAACAGTTAGTTCACCAAACCAAAACCAATTGTTTCACCTCAGCGGATCCTCAGCTCCTGTTCCAAATAACCATGTCCATTACGATCTGAGGATCCGCTAAGGTGAAACAATTGTTCTCGGTATGGTGAACTAACAGTTGTGTAACCACTTCTATATATATATATATATATATATATATATATATATATATATATATATATATATATATACATATATATATATATATATATATATATATATATATATATATATATATATATATATATATATATATATATATATCGTCTTTTAAATATAAACTTAAAAGAACCAACACGGCTCTCTCAGAACTCATATGGTCCTTGAAAGACAAAAATATTAAATATAACATCTCTTGGAAGAAGGTCTCCTCTGCTTCTTCATGAACAGTTCTTTATCCAAGACTTGCAATCTCTGTCTGAATGAAAAATTTACCATTATATCTAATTTAGATTCTATAATAAATAGACGCACTGACTTGTTTTCTATCTGCTTGCATAAATTCCACAGAACTTTCCATAACGTATACAGCTAATATCCTAAACTTTATCAATTCAGAATCCTTTTCTCAAAGGCACATATATATATATACTTCTTTAAAAATATACCCATCTTTCTACCTCATTTCAAAGTTATTTTTCATATTCTATATCATTCCTATTCATCACTTCTCTTTCTTCCTTTTCCTTTTCTTTTCTTTTGCTTTTTTTTTTAATTTCTAACCCCTAATCTGTACCTTTTCTCACTGTGCCTAACATAGAATCAATTATTACACATACACTATATTCTTACTTTATATCACCTTGAAAAAATCCTTCGTAAACATAAACATTTTTTTTGACGTTAGATTACTCATCCTCTATTCATTATTTTTTTCTCACTTTCATCTAACTTATTCATGCTCATCTCACAATATATCCTTACTTACATTACTTCTGTGTTTTTTTAATAATACATATCAACATTTTCTTTCCATCGCACATATTATTAAACCCTTAAATATTATTCTTAATACATATTAATAATTTCTTTTCATCGCACATATTATTAAACCCTTCAATATACAAACCTTAACTTTACATTATTTTTCTCTTCGTTAATTTTCAAATTCTTTTAATTTATACATTATCTTCCAATGGCTTTTCAACCTCTCTATGTAAAACAATATATTTTTCTCAGTTATAAAAGCTATCTCTCTCTCTCTATCAGCCATCTCTCCTCCTATCTCATCCTTCCTCATTATACTCCTCCCCCTCCACTTTTTACTCTCATCTCCTCCTCTTTTTCATCCCCCCCCCCTAAAAAAATGTTTCCCCAATATCACACATCAATCTAAAACTACTTTTCATATGTTGATTTAAAACTGCACTATCCACAAGTGTTTTTAACCTTCATATCATGTCCTCATATTTTACCTGATGAAAATACAAATGTTATTGCATGATGATATTTGTTTTTGAAATGCGCATAATAAAATACATGGAACTCATTTAACCATCTTTTGATCTTATATATTATATATATATATATATATATATATATATAAATATATAAATATATATATATATATAAGGATTTGAAAAAGGAAAAAAGGGAGACAGTGCTCAATCTGGGTGAGAAGTCATAATTGGACATTGAAATCTTAGGTAACGCTTCTTATTCCGTGTATGAATATCAAATAATATACATACATACATATATATATATGTGCTCAAAGGAGAAGGAATCCCGAGCCCTTTATAATACAATATGTAGAGAAGATAACACACTAGAGAGAGAGATAGTACGCCATCAGTCAAACAGGGAAAAACCACCAGTGTATGGAATCTATAGCCCATGGATGGCAAAGTAGACACACAATAATTAAAAGTATAGATCAAAGTGCAAATACGTACCTTGATAACTATCTAACACACAGGTACAAATCCAAAAAGATCTGTTTCACCAAATAAGTTGTTGACAGAAATGATTAGCCTATGGTTCATCAGCGTGTGTAAGGCATTTCAGACAACACTAAAAGAATCTAAAGTGACCGTCCAGCTACACGAGGTAGAGAGAAATTCACAGCGTGCCTAGGGCAGCAACCAGTGGACTCTGAGGGACGAGCTGCTAGAAAGGGCAGCCCAAACGACTCAGAGAAATGTGCCCAACCAAACAGAGAGAGAGAAGATACTGTTATAAGAAGCGAAATATTACGATAAATTAACGGAACCATAGACACTCGCCATTCCCTGTCATTAATGTACTCAAAGGGGAAGGAATCCCTAGCCCTATATATATGTATATATATATATAGGAACCAGTATGACCCCGACGGCTGAGCTCAAGCCGTTTCGACGGCTAATTCTGGACTCAGAATTAGCCGTCGAAACGGCTTGAGCTCAGCCGTCGGGGTCTTACTGGTTCCTATTACCCACTCTACTACCCCACGTATTGAGTACTTTGGTGCGTTATGGTCCACCTGGCTCCTTACCACATTTCCTTCGTTATATATATATATATATATATATATATATATATATATATATATAAATATAATATAGGATGGTGTTAAAACGTTTGAGCAAAATAGAATAAGTGAATACGAAATTAAGATGTTTTGCACAGTTTGTGGCCAAATCTGCGTCAGAAGCTGGACTTCATTCTCACATGACAGTACATAATAGGACACTTCCTACTGACGCCAGGACATACCAACCAATTCACACTTATCAATGCCACATATGTCACAAAATATGCAAATCTAAAAGAGGTCTAAAAAGACATTTCAAAGTTCATCAAAATCAGACAACTCTGGCAGTTGAAGCTACACCGAAACTAAGGTACAATTTATGCAGGTGACATTTTAAAAGGATGTCTAAAAAACCCCACATGAGTTCGAATGCCTAAACTGAGCTCTATGTACATTGAGGTGGCCAAGCTTTGTATTGAGCAGACAACTGTTATACATATATATATATATATATATATATAGTTTTAATATAGATGAGATTCTACAGGACTAGAACTGTTTCATTCTTTAGAAATCATCAGGAATCTGGGTATCAAAAAATAAGTATGGTATTTATAGGTCTCTTCAGGTGGTAGGAGAGATAGGGAGTGGGATGGGTGTAGGTCATTGGTTGATAGAAAAGGGAATTCATTAAAAGCTAATTCTTCAAAGCTATAGTTTATTTTTAGAGTAACAACTTTGTTTATAGAATTCTTTCTGCCTTTGTTACTCTAAAAATAAACTATATCTTTGAAGAATTAGCTTTTAATGAATTCCCTTTTCTATCAGCCAATGACCTACACCCATCCCACTCCCTACCCTCTCCTACCGCCCGAAGAGACCTATAAATACCATACTTATTTTTTGATACCCAGATTCCTGATGATTTCTAAAGAATGAAATAGTTCTAGTCCTGTAGAATCTCATCTATATTAAAACTTTTATACTCTGCAATGTATTGAGTACCTTACTTACTGTGGTTACCTCCGACTCAACCCGGAATAACGTATATATATATATATATATATATATATATATATATATATATATATATATATATATATATATATATATATATATATGTAGATAAATCTACCAAGAGTTTACGGTAGTATCCAATCCGTATGAAGAACTCAATGTAATCCGGATATCATGGAAAGAAGAGATGCAATCAAAAATCACTTTCGGTGAAAGATAAACGGAATACAGAGTCAAGATAAAACATTAAAAAAATAATGAATAAAACAATGAAACAGTTCCTTATATTAAACAAAAAAAGTTCATTATTTAACGATCGTTTCTAGGATATATATGTGTTAGAATTGGCATGCATATTCAACAGATCTATGTACAAAATTTTACAAAATTATACAAACTATCAAAATTAAATATACATACCAACACATATATATGCCGTCTTCAGAAATAATGAAATATATTTATTGATAATAACAACAATTCAAAATTACAGGTCTGTTTGGGAACAGAGTTCAAATTGACCAATGAAAACTCAAAAAGTTTATCCAGAAATACAGTTAGGTGTGTGTATATATGTAAGTAACTTCGTTCACAGATATGCATAAAAATATATGTTCACATGCATATGCATGCCGAAAAAATGTATGTAAATACAAAAATTCAGAGCTAATATCTCTGTATGTTTATAATCTACAGATAAAATACATATACGTATATAAACATATAAATATAAAAATAAAAAAATAAATATATACACATTCATATACTCACACATATACATACATTCACACACACGCGCGTATACGCATAAACATACACACAACCACGAACATACACACACACACACACCCACACACATATATGTGTATACATTATTATCATAAGCATATGGACATTAAGGCGCGCACATAAATATATGATATATATATATATATATATATATATATATATATATATATATATATATATATATATATATATATATATATTATTCGCTCATGAGTCGAGCTTCCTCGATCCAATGAACAGTACTTCTTCCATTTGTCTCGATCTAGCATTATCACTCCAAGATCTGTAAAATTTCTTCCCGTGTCAGCAATAGCATCTCCTTATATGTTGTGTTGCAGTATGGCCTCTACTTCTACGACCGTACGCAGGCTTCCATAAAAGAACACGACTGACGCACTTGTTTTTAGCCCTGTAACAATGTCCCGCAAAACATATCCTTCTTAGTCAAACAATATCAGACACGGGCGGACTATGCAGATAGATTTCTCCATTTGTGACTCTCTGTCGCCAAGATATGTTGAAAGCGTGTCTCAGGAATCTCACGTAACACACATTTAGTCTTTTTACGAGGGATTTATTAAGCATCCATGCTTCCATCCCGTAGATTAACACGCTTTCAACTGTGGCTTTGAAAAACTTACGCTTTAGTTTCCTCGAGCGAGATAATTACCATGTTTTGTTAAGTTTGTTTATGGGACGAGATCCATGCTCCGAGATATTTGAAATCAGAATTTTTAAAAATACTTTCGCCATTTGAAGCGCTCAGCTGACTATATGTACTAAAAACCATAAATTCGGTCATGGTCTCATTTATTTTCAACCCTACTTTTATCGCTGTCTCTTCCAGTCGAGTGAAAAGAGTTTGAGTATCTACTATATTGTTTGACATTAGACAGATCTCATCTGCATAATTAGTGACAGTGATAATATTCTTGGGATGAAGTTGTTTCCTAGTTGTGGTTCGGTTTAAATTAAAACCGCAATTCTCATGACCTTAAACATGTCATAACGTAATCTATTACTATAATTGTTTCTACTTTTGGCACAAGGCCAGCAATTATCCCAGTACATTACTGGTACTTTATTTTATCGACCCCGTAAGGATGAAAGGCAAAGTAAACCTCGGCGGGATTTGAACTCAGATCGTAAAGGGACGTAACTATGCTGGAAAGCATGGCGTCCGACCTTCTACCGATACTGCCAATCCACTATAATAAAGATTTATGGAGACAGGGTATCACCTTGAAGTACTCTATTCTTAATTTCAAAGAAACCGGTCTCATCATCATCAGACATGTCTTTTGCCATGGTATTTTCCTACATGACACCAATGGCTCGAACAACTCTGTGAGAGAACCCATAAATCTGAAGAATTTTCAGCATCTTCTCTTAAATATAATTACTTTTGTCCGATAGATGGGATAATTAATTTGCATTGCTTATTTGTAATTTAAAATTTAGTGTGGCCGGTGTATGTCATGGCTTATATCTACCTTTCGCTTCAAGTCAATAAAATGTCAGTAATATAATGCGACATTGCTTCAATCTATAATTAATTACCTATAGAATTAGTGTTTTGGGATAGCCACATCAAGATATATTAGCGTCAATAGATGGCATGTAAAAATCTGACCTAATTAATCAAATCATTAAATGATTGATTAAATAAAAATTGTTTCTACTTTTGGTACAAGGCCAGCAATTACCCAGTGCATTACTGGTATTTTATTTTATCGACTCCGTAAGGATGAAAGGCAAAGTTAACCTTGGCGGGATTTGAACACAGAATGGCAAGGGCCGTAACTCTATGCGTCAAAGCATGACGTCCGACCCTCGACTTCTGATTTGGGCACTAGGTCAACAATTTTGGGGGAGAGGAAAGACGATTAAAACGACCCCAGAGTGCTACTGGTACTTTATTTTATCGACCCCGTAAAGATGAAAGACAGCTAAACTCAGCGGGACTTGAACTCAGAAATTAAAGGGGCGTAATAATATTTTCTAATTTAGAGGAGAGAAAATTGATCCCTACTTTATTTTATAGTATCTAAAAGGACA
>OZ024740.1:266016817-266029317 GCA_964016885.1 Eledone cirrhosa | reverse complement strand
CAAAACAAATAGTAAGTTTAAATCATAATCTTTATAGAATCATACGCCTCTTTAAACATATGCACCTTCATAAATTTGTCAACATCTTTCTCTGCCACAAGAGAAATGCTTTCAAACTCTCTGCATAATTCCTTCTGTGCCCTGCTTCAGTGATGTTGAAAATATACAACTTTCCTTCTGTAGACACTTGATAATTGTATAGAATATTACAGTCTGTAAACATTAACACACAAAAGCAGTAATAACACCATATAACCTCATACACTCACAGGCACCTGTAACAGCAAACGTATATATATAGAGATAGGTAGATATAGATATATATCTTTATTTTAACATAGAAATTACTCTTTCAGAACTAAAAATGCTTTATTCGTAAGACGTTATAGTCCTGTAGGATTCATTTCTATAATAAAATAAAGATGCCTATATTCTACTAACGTATTGAGTACCTATTTTATCTGTTTTCACCTCCCGATATTTATCGGGAATCCATGTATATATATATATATTACTCTTTTACTCTTTTAACTATTCCTGCCATTCGGCTGAGGCCATGCTGGGGCACCACCCTTGTAAAAAATACGGAACGCTTCACGAATTTGCGTGTCATCGTATATAAGTATATGTATATTAACTTTTTGTGTTCACTCTGGTTGAAAATGCGTCAATTTCTCATAAATTTGTGTGCTTTCGTGACTGCCTCTTGTAATTTGATGAGCATCTGCTATAGTGCAGCTGCAACGTCGGCTATACTCATTACTATTATTATCATTGCAGTATCGGTAGAGCGTCAGACACCATGCTTTGCAGCACATAGTTATGGCCCTTTACGTTCTGTGTTCAAATCCTGCTGAGGTTAACTTTGCCTTTCATCCGTACGGGATCGATAAAAAAAGCACCAGTAATGCACTGTGATAACTGCTGGCCTTGTGCCAAAAGTAGAAACAATTATTATTATTATCATTATTTTCTTGAAGTCTCAGTCATTGATGTTATTTAACTGGAAAGTTTGTTCAAATAAACATCAAGCCACTATCTGTAGCCTCAGATATTCAGGATGTATCGGGTCCTTGATGTTCCCAGCAAGCATACCTTTTGAAGTGTTCCAAAAAACCATCCTTGAAAACTCTTCGAGATTTCTAGTTCTCCTATGACAATCGGGACGACCTTGATATCATGACAGTCCCAAATCTTTTTAAATACCCACTTTAAACCTTAGTATCAGTTAATTTTCTACTTTTCCCTTTCTTACACTCTTGCATCTACAATCAGGGATGATCTTTTTTCCTTGTCAAAAACCACCAGGTCAGGCCTATTGTGTTCTAATTTGTTGTCTCTCTGTATCCTGAAATCCCATAGCGCCTTCACTCGATCGTTTTCTATCACCGACTCTAGCTTATGCTCAGTAGTAAATTATTTACTTTGCATAAATGCCAGTAAATCACCTTTCCTATTATATCGTGCCTCCATCTTTTACAGTGAGTCTGGGCTAGGTGTTTACACTCGGATACGATGTGAGCCACAGTTTCCTCTCTTTCTCTACAGATCCTACAGAGTGGGCTAACCTTCTCCTTGTCAATGGCTGTATCGTTAGAGCGCCAGACACAATGCTTTACAGAATAGAGTTATGGCCATTTACGTTCTGGGTTCAAATCCGGCCGAAGTTAGTTTTGCCTTTCATCCTTACGAGGTTGATAAAACAAAGCACCAGTAGTGCGCTGGGGGTAATTGCTGGCCTTGTGCCAAAAGTAGAAACATTATTATTATTATTATGGTGGATTGGCAGTATCGGTAGAGGGTCGGACGCCATGCTTTCCAGCATAGTTACGTCCCTTTACGATCTGAGTTCAAATCCTGCCGAGGTTGACTTTGCCTTTCATCCTTACGGGGTCGATAAAATAAAGTACCAGTAATGCACTGGGTAATTGCTGGCCCTGTGCCTAAAGTAGAAACAATTATTATTATTATTATTATATATATATATATATATATATATATATATATATATATATATATATATATATATATATATATACATCTATATGTGTGTATATATACACACATCTATATGTATTTATATATATATTGCTGCTATCATTAGAAACGATATTTGTAATAGTGTAAGAATTGTTCCTTACGGAACAAATTCACTTCCAGCAATGATATCTATATGTAGAACAAATAAAACGTATCGTTTTCCTTGTCAATATAAATTAACATAAATTAGTTGCTGTTATCGTCACAAGCTTCCGTAGAGTCAAATGATCAATATTCATAATATTCAATGTTAAGGGGATCTTTTCACAAATGAATATTAACGAAATAAACTGTCTCTCTCTTACACACACACTGACTCACACACACATTAATGTATGTATGTATGTATGTATGTATGTATGTATGTATGTATGTATGTATGTATGTATGTATGTATGTATGTATGTATGTACTTATATGTATATATATATATGAATGTGTTTGTGTGTGTGTGTGTATGTCAACACTGTTTCTCATGAATTGAGAGAAAAGAAACTTGTGTTGTATTTGTGCCTAAGTGTGTGCGTGTGTGTGTATATATACATATATGTATATATATATATATATATATATATATATATATATATATATATATATATATATATATAGTAATAATAATAAAATTGAAGACTAAAATCCAAAGAGGGCTCGATAAGGAAAATATATATCAAATATATAAGAACCGAAGAGCAAATATTTATTAAAATAACAGATTAAAGTTTAAGCAAAGAATCGCTGCTTTCACCCTTAACGGGATCTTCTGAAACTAACAAAGTCAATCTGTAAACGCAGTACTGGATATTTCAAAAAACGTTGCAACCGGAGGAAGACAGGAAGACGATACTTTGGTTCATGGTGACGTTCGCTGGCAAAGAACGGGAAAAAACGAATAATGCGCCATTAATAGGAGCGGTGAAAAACAATTACGCGCAAAGACAGAACCACGTTTATGGTATAAAAGAGGTCGTAGACTAATGTTCTCTAAGTGGTGCATAGAGACGTTCTCTGGCAATGAACGAAAAAACGAAGATAATAAGTCATATGTGGAGCGTGGAGAACAATAGCACGCAAAGACAAAACCACGTAAATGGTATAGCAGAAGTTGTAGACTAAAATTCTAACTAGGAGACCGAATGAATCTCCGCTACAGAGTTAAGAACAAAGTAAATAAATACAATACTGAAGTAATAGAAACAAATAAATACATACGCGCAAACAGATACGTACATACACAAGCATACGCAAAACCTTACCATAGGTATACAAAACCACGCACATATAAATATGTGTATGTGTGTATGCTTGTGTACAAATAAATAAATAAGTATATAAACGTATAAAATAAATAAATACGTATATAACAAGCGCACACACATACCTACAAATAAATACACGAAGGTTCGGAGACGTAAGTCAACTAAAACAAGAAGTACACATATACACACACCCACCATACGTACGAACCTGCATACTCACGCAGACGCAAAACTCCCATATACACATAACCAAACCCTAAATACCAGAATATGTAAAAATTATACGCCGTAACAGTCAAATATACGTACGAGAAGGTATACATACCTTCACAAAACATACGGGTAATATATACTTACCTATGCAAATAAGTAAAGGAATAAACAAAACATATACTTAGCTCCCACATCAAGACGTAAAATATTCACGTACAGATCGTGCTATCCGTTAGGGTATAACGTGGGGCTGTAATACAGGAAAGTTTTGTGCAATTTATGTTTACAAGCCGAAATTGCCTCAGATTTTTTGTTTAAGATGTGGTCTGTGGCGTAGAGTATTTCCAGGGCCTCAGCGGCGCAGAGGTCACATGGTCTTTTATTTCCGTTATACGATCTAGCCCTAGCTAGGATCTCCCAGTGTAACTTATATTGGGTGTGGTTGTCTTTTAGACTCCAGATATAAGCTGAAAGTGACGTCATATTCCTTCTTAGAGGGTAACGAAAAGAATGGGTATGCATGTAAAGACGCTGCTTGAATCTATTGGTGGTTAACCCTATGTAGGCGCTACGGGTCGTGGGTGTTACAACCTTACATTTGTAGACAATGTTACTAGAGAGGCATTTCCCGGATAGGGGACAATCAGCCCGATTCCTACAATTACAGTTAGTACTAACTACAGGGTTGCACGTGTTCCTACGGCTAGGTAGTTTAGCTAAATTTGAAGCTGTGATGTTATATGCAAGGTTAAGAGTCGTAGAGTAAGAAATTTTAATAGTATTTCTATTAAAAATTTTACTATATTTATGTGTAGGGGAAAAATGCTTCGTAATAAGGGATAGAAAGATCTTAGCTAATGGTGTGGCCACCTCCATATTATATGGTGGGTTATACCATATAATGCGACGGGATCTATTTCTTCTAGGTCTATTCTCGTACTCTGTATATGCTACCCTATCGACAAATCCACTTCGAGCAAGAGCTTCATTGTAATAATTGGAATGGTCGTTGAAAATGCGCACGTTGGTGGAAAGACGGGAAAGCCTCAACGAAACGTTTTTTACCAGGTTCTTGGTTATGCTGGCAGGATGGTTGGAATGCTTACTTATGTAATTAAGCGTATCATTCGGCTTTCTATACGGGTAATACAACCCATTCAATAAATTGAGGGTAACGTCGAGGTAATTAACGACCTAGAGATTGGCCTCAACCTGTATAGAGAGGTTGAAGCCTTTAAAGAAGGCTGTGAGTTCTTTTCTGAATCTGTCGCAAGCACGAGGTCCGCACTTAGTCATGGTCAAAAGACCATCGTCACGGTACAAACCACCGCCCGCGTTGGGGAATTCGTCCTTGATAGAGAAAAGAAGGAAAAGGCCAATAAGATCAGGAACCTCATTTTACGTCTTGATGTGGGAGCTAAGTATATGTTTTGTTTATTCCTTTACTTATTTGCATAGGTAAGTATATATTACCCGTATGTTTTGTGAAGGTATGTATACCTTCTCGTACGTATATTTGACTGTTACGGCGTATAATTTTTACATATTCTGGTATTTAGGGTTTGGTTATGTGTATATGGGAGTTTTGCGTCTGCGTGAGTATGCAGGTTCGTACGTATGGTGGGTGTGTGTATATGTGTACTTCTTGTTTTAGTTGACTTACGTCTCCGAACCTTCGTGTATTTATTTGTAGGTATGTGTGTGCGCTTGTTATATACGTATTTATTTATTTTATACGTTTATATACTTATTTATTTATTTGTACACAAGCATACACACATACACATATTTATATGTGCGTGGTTTTGTATACCTATGGTAAGGTTTTGCGTATGCTTGTGTATGTACGTATCTGTTTGCGCGTATGTATTTATTTGTTTCTATTACTTCAGTATTGTATTTATTTACTTTGTTCTTAACTCTGTAGCGGAGATTCATTCGGTCTCCTAGTTAGAATTTTAGTCTACAACTTCTGCTATACCATTTACGTGGTTTTGTCTTTGCGTGCTATTGTTCTCCACGCTCCACATATGACTTATTATCTTCGTTTTTTCGTTCATTGCCAGAGAACGTCTCTATGAACCACTTAGAGAACATTAGTCTACGACCTCTTTTATACCATAAACGTGGTTCTGTCTTTGCGCGTAATTGTTTTTCACCGCTCCTATTAATGACGTATTATTCGTTTTTTCCCGTTCTTTGCCAGCGAACGTCACCATGAACCAAAGTATCGTCTTCCTGTCTTCCTCCGGTTGCAACGTTTTTTGAAATATCCAGTACTGCGTTTACAGATTGACTTTGTTAGTTTCAGAAGATCCCGTTAAGGGTGAAAGCAGCGATTCTTTGCTTAAACTTTAATCTGTTATTTTAATAAATATATATATATATATATATATATATATATATATATATATATATATATATATATATATATATATATACAGTTGTCCCCCGGTATTCGCAGGGTTACGTTCCTAGAGCACTCGCGAAGTGTGAAAAACCGCGAATATTGGACGTGATCCATTAAAATGCCTATAGACGTCAAAATATAACGTAAAATATAATAAAAATAGAGGGAGCGTCTTATGGGAAGTGGTGTCCAATAGACCGGTAAATACGGTATATTATTATTAACTTAGCGTTAAATATATATATTGCCACAAAAAAAGCATTTAAAAATCCTGGAAATATTTACGATCCCGTGAATATGCGGTGGTTTCCACGAACAATTATTAATTAAGTTCTAAAGATAACTCCATGAATAACCGGGACCGCGAATGTCGGGATCGCGAATAGCCGGGGTAAACTGTATATATATACATATATATATGTTATTATGAGGGTAATTTGTAGGTACTAGCGGCGACGCTGATCGAAGTACTCGATGCTATTACTGTGTCCGTCTCTCATTAGGTTGTACTCCAGGTTTAAGGCGGCTGTAGTTTGCATTGTGTATATGAAGTGACAATAAGAATTGAAGCTTTTTGTTAACTTTATTACATATTATAATTGTTTCTGTATGGATCATCTCGGGTTTGATCGGGCAGTATAAGAATGACAAGTAGGGATGTATTGCTATGCAGGTTAATACGTCTGCAAATTCCAGCCGACTGATTTTACATCCGCCAATCATGATACAACTACCAACACGGCTGCGCATGTCAATCCTGTTCATGTAAATAATGAACAGGGAGGTAAGAGTACGCACCCTTGGTGGAGTACGACTCCCACATTGAATGGTTTCCATTTAGCAATATTTATCCGAACACAAATACTCGGGCATTCGTATAGAGACATCAGAGCAGCAAGCTGACACTCGATCCCGTACACCTGCACAGCCTTCCGCAGCAAGTCCCGAGGAACGCAGTCATATGCTTTCTCAAGGTCGACAAAACAAGAATATACTTCTTGGCAAAACTCCCACTATTTCTCGAATACCTGCCGCAGTGAGAATATTTGGTCGGCTGTGTTGCATCCAAGGCAAAAAACAAAACAAAACACCTCTCTGAGGAGAGGAGATCCCCAGACTTGGTCTTGATAGCAGGCGCTGAGGAGTGCTTCTTATTACGAAGTCAGCGGATGGTCTACCAGAACACTTTCTTTGCTGATCTGGAGTCGGATTCTAGCTTAACCCCAAAGACTTCCCATGTCTTAACTCTGCTGCAATCTTTCCTGCCTGTGTGTACCGCAAGTGCAAGAAGGAGGACTTGTTTTCAAGCCAAGCTTTGTAAGCCTCCTTCTTTGCTGGGATAGCATCTCTGACCTCTTGATTGAATCAAGGGGTCTCCTGCCATCCGGCGCCACAATAAGCCCCTTTCACCCGCAGCATTTAACAGCTGAAGCAGAAACTACTGCGCTGAACAATCTCCACTCCGTCTCAACGTCCTCAGTTTGCTCAGGGATTTCTCTGAATTTGGATGCAATAGTATCCGGATACCTGGTCCTGACTACCTTATCCAACAATACTTCCCACTTTATCCTGTAGGACACTCTGGAACTGCCATTTTGGGGGCTTCTTTGGTTTTAAGTTTTCTCAAGTTACAGATAATTAGATGGGGACCAATTGACAGAAGAACCCCCCTCTTAACACAATCATCCTGCACAGAACCAAAGGGATTCGAGACGATAATAAAATCATTATTGATCTTTGTCTCTGATTCCCCTTATACAATGTATATTTATGAATGTCTCTGTGCTGGAAGAAGGTGTACATAATAGTGAGTCCATCGCTAGAATAGAAGTTTAATAAGACTTCACCATTCGTATTTAGATCGGGGTCGCCTCTCTCTCCAATCACTCCTTTTCATGTCAGATGGTAGGTGTCAACATGTGCGGTGAAGTTCCCCTTCAGGATGTATGACTCAGTCTTAACTACATCTAACGCTGCAGTGAATTCATCAAGGATGGATCTATATTCAGAATTGTTATTTGGTGCATAAATGTGCACCATCCACAGAGACCTATCTTTCAGCCTAAACTTCAAAAGGCAAAACCTCCCTCCTAATGGGATCCAGTCCATAACACATTCTGACAGCCGATGCCTTGTGAGAATCCGCTCTAACGTCTGTGCAGTCTTTTCTGGCGTGACACTTGAATAGTGGAGTTTTCATCCTCCATCCAAATCTTCAATATCAGAGCCACGGAACATTGTTGAGGAAACTCCGATTATATCTAGTCGTATCATTTAGCCTCCTTCACTTCCTGCTCCTTGCCAGCAAGAGGTATAATGTTCCATGATCCAACTGTTACGGTTTATTCCCTTCCGGACCCTCTTTGGGGTCTTAGGAAACGCAACCTTTGTGCGTCCATCCAACGCCTCCCTAGACAGGTCGTAGGCCCATCGGCAGTTTTTCCGGCATGAAATGGAGATTTCAATATATTTTTCGAACAGGCCTCTCTACGTAAGGCCTGGACGCGTCCCTTGTTAACCCGAGCGTATGATGGAGAGGTGGATCAGATAGCATGAGTGAGAAATTACCACTGTGCTAGAAATAGCAGTAAATTCTCCCACAACTTAAGCCCCCCATTCCATTTTCGGAAAATAATTCGACAGAGAGCTTGATGTAGGTTAAATCAGTTGAAAACACATGGAAAAAGTTAATTATTATCAGTCTTATTTCGTGGTATTAGCGGGCAACTTATAAACTTCCTTTTTATAAAGCTATATATATATATATATATATATATATATATATATATATATATATATATATATATATATATGGATGTATATATAATGTATTTTGCAATACATTTTATGCTTAATTAAAAGCATTTTGAAGACCGTAAGTTATTGTTTTAAAGTAGTGACAAATTCACACACTTTGATCTCAGCAAACAGGGGAGATAAGCCGACAAGACTTGTTTCGCTTTGGTTGAAACTTATCAAGGCCAACTACCCCACCTGTCTACTGAGATCATTGATGTTATATTCTTATAGAAATCTAGTAAATAATCAGGAGCTGATTATGCAGAGCCGTTGTTGATCAGGCAGAAATTAAAAATTAGAATTGGAGCTCTGAAATAGCAATATATATATGGATGTATATATAATGTATTTTGCAATACACTTTATGCTTAATTAAAAGCATTTTGAAGACCGTTAGCTATTGTTTTAAAGTAGTGACAAATTCACTCACTTTGATCTCAGCAAACAGGGGAGATAAGCCGACAAGACATGTTTCGCATTGGTTGAAGCTTATCAAGGCCAACTACCCCACCTGTCTACTGAGATCATTGATGTTATATTCTTATAGAAATCTAGTAAATAATCAGGAGCTGATTATGCAGAGCGGTTGTTGGTCAGGCAGAAAATAAAAATTAGAATTGGAGCTCTGAAATAGCAATATATATATGGATGTATATATAATGTATTTTGCAATACACTTATAGCAATAGCAATATATTGGTATTTCAGGGCTCCAATTCTAATTTTTAATTTCTGCCTGACCAACAACCGCTCTGCATAATCAGTTCCTGATTATTTACTAGATTTCTATAAGAATATAACATCAATGATCTCAGTAGACAGGTGCGGTAGTTGGATTGATAACCTTCAACCAAAGCGAAACAAGTCTTGTCGGCTTATCTCCCCTGTTTGCTGAGATCAAAGTGAGTGAATTTGTCACTACTTTAAAACAATAGCTTACGGTCTTCAAAATGCTTTTAATTAAGCATTAAGTGTATTGCAAAATACATTATATATACATCCATATATATATTGCTATTTCAGAGCTCCAATTCTAATATATATATATATATATATATATATATATATATAGAGAGAGAGAGAGAGAGGAGAGAGAGAGAGAGAGAGGGACGGGTAAAAAAGAAAAAGAGAGAAAGAGGGGCATATATACATATATATATATGTATATTTATCTAGATATCTCACTCTGTGTGTATGTCTATATATATATA
Source organism: Eledone cirrhosa (assembly GCA_964016885.1). NCBI lineage: Eukaryota > Metazoa > Mollusca > Cephalopoda > Octopoda > Eledonidae > Eledone > Eledone cirrhosa. Next base: position 266,019,388 of record OZ024740.1, on the reverse strand, counting down.
TATATATATATATATATATATATATATATATATATATATATATATATATATATATATATATATAGGAATGAGTAACGTTTCGACGGCTAATTCTGGAGTCCAGAATTAGCCGACAAAATGGCTTGAGCTCAGCCGTCGGGGTCCTACTCATTCCTATTACCCACTCTACTTCCCTAAGTATTGAGTACTTTGGTGCGTTATGGTCCACCTGGTTCCTTACCACATTTCCTTCGTTATATATATATATATATATATATATATATATATATATATTCTCTTTTTATTCTCTTTTACCTGTTTCAGCCATCCGGCTGAGGCCATGCTGGGGCACCGCCCTTATATATATATATATATATATATACAAAGGGCAAAGGAGCTCTTAAGAGTCAATGGCCATCCAAAATCACCGGGAGAGATGACCCCTTAGCCTTTGTCAAGGCAGAATTCTAGGAGAAGGAAAACTCTGATATAACACCTGCAACTCTGATGGTATCCAATGATGTTGACTTGTTCTTCTTTTTGGTAAATATCATCTTGGTTAACAGAGTGGGACTGGCTTTGTGCAGTGCCTTTGCTCACTATAAAAGCTTCACGGCACAGGCATTGCTTTATATCTGGAGATCTCTCTGCACTTGTCGTGACATGGTACCATGGGCCCAGCACTATGTGTCAATAATTGTCACAAGTGTAGTGTTTGTACCCGAGTTTTCAAGTCGCTGGCTGGACTGAAAAGTCACGCTCGTTTAGCGCATCAGTAGGGGTTCTCCTACATGGATATAAAGTAGTGGCCGTACTCGAAAACGAGTTGGCAGCCACCATATATATATATATATATATATATATATATATATATATATATATATATATATATATATATATATATATATATATATATATATATAATTTATATATATATATATATATATATATATATATATATATATATATAATTTATTTATTTATTTATTTTTTTATTCCTATATATGAATCAGTGTATACACACACACACACACACACACACACACACACACACACACACACACACACATATATATATATATATATGTATATATATATATTGTTATACTTTGGGAGGGTCATGTTGCCAATAAGAAACACACGCACCAGTTGCTTTCACTTCAATTTATTATAATAAATTTATAAATTTATAAATTTCTGGTTGGTTGGTTGGTCCCACAACCAGATAGTTGTTTATATATAGTCATAATTCTTTCGTCACACACTCTGTATATATATATGTCTAACATATATATATATATATATATATATATATATATATATAAATATATATATGTTAGACACGCAGTGACTAACAACAGAATGTTTTAAGTCTGCGTGTCTGACATATATATGTAGCTTGTGAATAAAAAGTTCATGGGGTGTCGCTGGCTGTGGTGATCGGTGCCTAACATGTTTTGTAATGTATCGTCTTATTGGCTAATCAACCATCGAGAGTAATTGTTGCTCAAAAGCATCTGCCATTTTGTTTGCACGTTTATTTATCGTTTTGCTTTCGAATCTTCCTCCTGTATTTCGTCGTTTTTATCATCAAAATATTTTTCTCGTTTTGGTAAGTTATATTGTTAATTTATATATGATTTTTTAAATTCATATTAACTATTTTTCTTTCAGTTCGTAATAACATGCTTATAATATTGGTTGTATCATATTTACTTGTATATTTTTCCATATTATTGTTCGTTTTATGTTAGATTATTTGTTTTATTATTATGTTAGACTATTTGTATGTAATATTTAAATTTTTATTAATTCAACTATAACAATTATTATGTAAAATATATTTATTTAATATTGATTGTTTTTTGTAGTTGTTTATATTAAAAGTCTGAAAATATTTTTATACATCTTACAATAATATTTATAAGATCATTTATAAAATAACAATTATATAATCTAATTACATTTCAACGATAATTTATTATTAATATATATCATGTTTAACTAGAGTTATTACAAGCGTTGCCTTAAAAAAATATTAAACTAGACCTGAAAAATGCGCAAGCTCAAAAGAGCCACAGAATGTTATAATAAACCTTTAAAAGTGTGGGACTAGAATTGTTGCTAACAAATATTGTAATCATTATCTACCGTATACTCTGTGGCATCCTTTTACAAAAAAGAGACTCATAACGAACCCAAGACGACACGATAATCATTTAAGTGAATTTATAATATAGAATTCGGTTTAAGTGCATTTGGTATTAATCAATACTAAACATCTAATATGAGATATTGAACATTAGCTTAAATAATTATCGTGTCGTCTCGAGTTCGTTATGAGTCTCTTTTTTTTTTTTAATAAAAGGATGCAACAGAGTGTACGATAGATAATGATTACAATATTTTTGAGCAACAACTCTAGTCCCACACTTTTGAAGGTTTATTATAACATTCTGTGGCTCTTTTGAGCTTGCGCATTTTTCAGGTCTAGTATATATATATATATATATATATATATATATATATATATATATATATATATATATATATATATATATATATATATATGTATTTGCTTAAGTCTTAATA
>OZ024740.1:265944317-266011817 GCA_964016885.1 Eledone cirrhosa | reverse complement strand
CTCTCGCTTTGTCTTTGTCTCTCGTACGTTTTCACCTCTCATTCAGTCAAAACCTACCTATCTTCTATCTGTCTATGTCTGTCTATTTGTCTATCTGTCTGTCTGACTGTCTAACTCTGTTTATTGTCTGTCAATCTGTCAGTCTACCTGCCTGTCTGCCTGTTTATCTATCTATCTATCTATCTATCTATCTATCTATCTATCTATCTATCTATCTATCTATCTATCTATCTATCTATATATCCATATATGTATCTATCTATTTATCCATATATGTATCTATCTATCTATCTAGCTATCTACTGTCTATTTGTCCCTCAATCTATCTTCCGCTTTCACACACATACTCTCTCTTTCTTTCTCCTCCGTCTTTCCCCCCTCTCTTTCTCTCTCTCTCTCTCTCTCTCTCTATATATATATATATATATATATACATATATATATATATAGGAAAAAGTATGACCCCGACGGCAGAGCTGAAGCCGTTTCGACGGCTATTTCTGATGGTGATGGAGGAAAACTGGATAGTTTACAGACGCCTCTTTTATTCATATTGAGCAAGTTATTATAACAGAAATAGCCGTCGAAACGGCTTGAGCTCTGCTGTCGGGGTCATACTTTTTCCTATTACCCACTCTACTCCCTTAAGTATTGAGTACTCTGGTGCGTTATGGTCCATCTGGTTGCTTACCACAATTCCTTCGTTATATATATATATATATATATATATATTTGTGACTGTGTGTATTTATGCATACTTGGCTGACAGTATGTCGTTCGCTCTTGTACTCTCAAACACATACATAATCACGTCTTGTGTTGCTAAGTTATTTTTTGGTACCTCAGACCACATTGTCGCTCTCAGCCCTTTTTGTCTTAGTAATTTACTTTCACTTTCTCGCTCCTTACTCTTTCAACAATTCCACAATACAATCAAATAAAGATAAAGACACACAGAAAACAGAAATACAAAAAAATGCCTACATTCATACAGACACACGTGCAAACATATATATCTGTATGTGTATGCATACACATATAAATAGATGTATATAATAATAATAACGTTTTCTTTATTAACCACAAGGGTTGGCATAAAGTATAACATTAAGGACAGCACTGGACGGGACAAATGGGCATTTCTGCGTGTAAAGAAAAAACCAAGGAAATGACAAAAAAGAAACAAATGAAAATTCCCCAATAGGGGGGAGTCTTCCGAGGGACACTCGTGGAGAAAGCCCATTAAAAAAGTCACAGTGATCCTGACCACCAGGACAAGTGCCCTCTCCAGGTTTTCGACCTTCAATTTACAGGCGCATACTCAGAGCAGGCCCATTCACTTGGGCCATGCTTGCCTCTCTCACCCATCTTTCAACACATTGCTGGGAAGAGAGCCCTTCCCTCTCCACCCTGATTTTCCTTTTCATATGAAATTTGAAAAGGTTAATCCGGGCATCACCGAAGAGGTAAGTGCTCGTCTTAAGCCCTTTCTGGCCAAAGGAAAGGGTTGGGTCGATCTTCCCCATGGACTCGGCCGATAACCGGATCCGTTCTACACGCGACAACAGCTGTTCGACATAACTCCACAAATCAGTAATGCACGGACATTGGACGCGTGCGGGCAGAACGGTTTCATCGCTCTTTGCGCAATTCGGGCAGGTCCGTCTGACAGCACTTCCGTGCCTGTACAGTTTATCTCGTACGAGCAGTGCCCCCCGGTAGCACTGCCAAGCGAGGGATTTCTTGAAGTTATCCATCGTCCCCGGTTCGAAGGTCCTCCGGAACACACTGGTAAGTTCGACTTCGTCGAAGCCTAGAGCCTCCCCGAGTGTGTCGTCGCACATGTACACCACTAATCCTCTATAGAACTCGAGAGTGGAAGTTCCACTCGCATTGCTCACCTGGTAAAGGGAAGTGAGTGCCTGGTGAGTGCCTGGCAACATTCCAGATGTTGGATGGCATGGACTTGCTTCTCCAGGTGCCGACCTGCAAGTCCACCGACCTATTCGGGTTAAGTTTCCTCCTGTCAGCCTTTCATATTCCTCCAATAAGGTGCCGACCACCTCGATTTCCGAGGTGTCCGACACTATCACGGTGATATCGTCTGCATAAGCCGACACAACCTTTCCGCGTCACGGTTCCAGCGGTTTCCCTGCAACAGCTCCAGCTTCCGCAGTAAAGGCTCGAGAGTCAATACGACCTGAAACGGTTCCGAGAGGTGGCCATTAACTTTGATCACCGAACAGATGCCGCTGTGCATTGTAGCTTTTGAGGATTGGGCCGAAGCCAGCTGCCTTGGGGCCAGCCTCTAGGTACCGATGGTCGACCCTATCGAATACTTTCGATTCATCTAAATTGATCAGAGCCTCACTGAAGCCAGGTTTACACCTTACCCTCTGTATGATGTATCGTATGAGGTGGAGGTTGTTGTGTATGGACCTGGTCGGGATTTCCTAAGTTGCACCGCTCCAGCCAAATCCTCGACAACAAGCGCCAACCTCTTCGCTAATACCTTGGCCAAAACCTTAAACCCTGTGTTGAGCAGAGATATGGGCCTAATGTGTCTCTCTTGGTCTCGTTTTTCCTTATTAGCGTCACTACGCCCCGGATCACAGAACTAATAATATTCCCGTTCTACTGTCAGTTGCAGTAAAGCGCTTCGAGGAGATCGGAGAGCAAATCTGGCATATTTACGTAAAGTTCGTAGGGCAGACCATCCAAACCGGGTGGCTTGCACCTCATGCAGCCGACAAGGGCATCCTGAATTTCGGCTGAAGTAATTGGTCTTTCGCTCAGCATCGGCCGTCGAGAGGCGCGTCAAGCCGTCGAGGTAGAAACTGAAGTCGGCGACCGTCTCTGACCCGCCACTCCCCCCAAGCAACCGAGCAAAGTGCTGGTGAAAGGCCTCAAACATTCGCTTGAAATCGCTCAGCTCATGTCCGTCCCGGTCCGTCACAGACCGAATTGTGGTTTTATTACCACGCTGCATCCCCTGCAACGCGGGCCCATCAAACATCTTGGGTTCCCTTGTTTCTCAGAGCACACGCCTTATCTCTGACAATGCAACCTTCGTGTTTCGCATCGAAGAAATGGTCTAATGCCATTCTCGCCGCTAACACACCAGTTGCAATGCCACTACAAACAGCCTCATCCAACTTAGCTACCAGCTCTACCTCCTTTCTCTAACGCTAATCTCTTTGCTAAACCCTATCGAAATTACTCTAATCTCTCTTTTGAGAGCCTTCAACCATCTGTTGATGACGACCCCGAACCCCTGTTAACTTTTTCTTAACTAAGTTGTTGACTCGGTCCCTGTAAGCCTTACGTGCTGGAAACGACATATTCAGCTTCTAGTAACCATGTCCTAACCTACGCGTCTTATCTAGGTCGGCCATATAGATCACAAACTTGTGATCTCATTAGGCGACCGTTTAAAAACGTGGAGAACTTACACTATTTCTATTTACTTTCCTATTGAAAATCCTGTCTATATACGATCTAGATGACCCTATACGGTTGGTTCAGGTCCAGACTGGTGCCTTAGGGAAATCTAGTCGGTACCTGTCAGACACTTGGAACTGGCTGATCAGGGACTTGAGGCATTTGCGTCCCCCGCTCCTATCAGCTACTCCCACACAATCCCAGCGTACGTCTAAGACGCTGTTCCAGTCTCCCGCTAACGTATCCATGAAGGCTTCCAGTCCCCTAAAGAAGTACGACCGTCCGGCTCCGGTATGGGCGTAGACGGCCACCAGTCTAAAGGTACCGCCTTCGCTATTGTTCACGTCCAGGACCACCAACTTATCGTCCGGGTCCCAGAAGATCGACTTTACCTCGAGATCCAAGACTTTCCTAAACAGCACTGCCACCCCACCTCCCATTATACAAGAAATTTCTTGCAGATTGTGGCTTTCTGTATAACCCAGTCTTTATGATATGGGTGATATGGACAGCTGCTTATGATATGGGTGATATCTTCGATGTTAATTCCACAGAGTTTGCATCTGTAGTCACATCTAGGTTTTTTGCCTGCATCCCTATTTTTTTTTTTTTTTTGAGAATCAGTTAATTCTATGCTTGGATTGCAAAAGTGAGAGACAATATAGCGGTTGTTGGTCAAAGGTAGACTAATTTGCTTATCTATGTTGGAGCTTCCTGGCAACATAGCCATGCATGATTTTTTTGCTGATAAGCATGCAGATTTTCATCCATGGATTCCTTAAGGTATTGATGTGAAATTTCCGTCCGTGTGAATTTTAGAGAATGCAGGGAGTACTTCCCTATGAGTTCTTTCCCAATTCTCACAATGTTATCCGTCTCGTGTCGAGAAACCTGTTCAATAGATAGACTTCTACGATTGGGTTCGTAGATGTCGGAGGGATATGATGTGACACTCAAATGCGGTGTGGAATAATGTTAGGCCTCCGTATGTATGTATGTATGTATGTATGTATGTATGTATGTATGTATGTATGTATGTATGTATGTATGTATGTCAGGTCACCAGTTGGTGCTACTGGTAACATGTATCCCAGTATAACCTGTCTCATGGTCGGGTCGTTGGCGACTAAACTGGCAACCCCACCAAGGTTTCTTGGTGAGGAGGGTGACTTTGGACATCCTGCAGGACTAAAAACAAAACCTGTCAAAGGGCAAAGGAGCTCTTAAGAGTCAATGGCCATCCAAAATCACCGGGAGAGATGACCCCTTAGCCTTTGTCAAGGCAGAATTCTAGGAGAAGGAAAACTCTGATATAACACCTGCAACCCTGATGGTATCCAATGATGTGGACCTGTTCTTCTTTTTGGTAAATATCATCCTGGTTAAGAGAGTGGGACTAGCTTTGTGCAGTGCCTTTGCTCACTATAAAAGCTTCACGGCACAGGCATTGCTTTATATCTGGAGATCTCTCTGCACTTGTCGTCACATGGTACCACGGGCCCAGCACTATGTGTCAATAATTGTCACAAGTGTAGTGTTTGTACCAGAGTTTTCAAGTCGCTGGCTGGACTAAAAAGTCACACTCGTTCAGCGCATCGGTGGGGGTTCTCCTACATGGATATAAAGTAGTGGCCGTACTCGAAAACGAGTTGGCAGCCACCATGTATGTATGTATGTATGTATGTATGTATGTATGTATGTATGTATGTATGTATGGATGTATGTAACAAAGGGCGGAAGAACTCATAAGGGTCAACGGCCATCCAAAAGTGTGTAAATATGTATATACACATGTACATGTCTGTGTATTTGTGTATATGCATGGGTGCATGTGTATGTATATGCGCGGGGACATAGAAATAGTCGGGCTGGAGACCCGATCGCGCGTTAAACCACTGGGAGTGAAGGGCCCCTAGCCTTTGCCAGGGCATTCTTCTAAGAGAAGGCAACTCAGGAAACTGGGATAACTCCGATATAAAACCTGTGGCTCAGTAGTTACCGATGATGTTGATCTTTTCTTCTTTTAGGGTTATAGTTACTGTCGCTCAGAGAGTGGGATTGGCTCAGTGCACAGTCTTTCGTAACTTTAAAAAATATCTTCACGCACAGGCATTGCACGTTAGTATTAATTAATTATTATTAATAATGGTATATCGGGCAATGGCCATACTCGATAACGAGGGGGCAGCCATCATGTATGTATGTTCTTCTGGTTTGATAATTTCACAAAGTTTTGCCAATAGAGAGAGAGTCGTTTTCTAACATAGACACAAAACTCTCTCATTGGAATTTATACACCAGCTAGATAGATATGTCTGCATGTCTGCATGCATGCATGTGTAGATATAGATGTTATTGTATGTGTGGATGTGTATGTTTTGAGTTGTATGTGTGCATGTGTATATGCTTAGTATCTGTACATGTGTATATACAGTTATTAGATGCAACACTTTTGGAATGTTTTACATATTTTTACTGTTCCATTAATGGATTGTACTTGTAATTTCCTAACTAGTTGTGTTCTTTCTGTTCCTGTGAAGCCTAGCTTCTCAAGATTTGTATTGAGGCAGTTACTTACATATCCCAGTGCCCCAATAATCACAGGCATAAATCTGAAAGCATAATCAGGGTGGAGTATCTGCAGATTTCTCATCAGTTCTACATAGATATTCTCCTTTTCGCTAATCTTTGACATTATATTGGCATCTGCTGAACAGCTAACTTCCACTACTGTGCATGCCCATAATATCTGGTCGGTTAAGCCTGCATTTTATTGGGGTTTTTACTGGAACATTCCACCAGTACTCTTTCATATTATGTATATGTATGTCTTCCATTCTTTAGCTTTTAATGTGTTTATTATCGGGGCTATCTTTTCTACGGATTGCATTGTACAGTGTTTTGGCCACTACATCATAGATAATTCCACGATGACATCTTTGAACAGCTGCTTATGACATGGGTGACATCTTCGATGTTAATTCCGCAGAGTCTGCATTTGTTATCTCATCTGGGTGTTTTGCCTGCATCCCTATCTCTTTTGTGAATCAGGTATTTCGTGTTAATTTCCTATTCTTGTATTGCAAAAGCGTATCCTTAAAAGTGGGAGCCAATACAGCGGTTGTTGGCCCAAGACAGACTACTTTCTTTATCTATATTACTCTCACTCTGGAGCTTCCTGGCAACATATCCATGCATGATTTTTTGCTGATAAGCATGCAGTTTTTCATCCATGGATTCACTGCGATGCTGCTGAGCAACTTCCCTGGGTGTGAGTCTTTGATTATCACACGGAATACCTCCCGAGGAGTTCCTTCCAAACTCTCATGATCTTATCTGTTTCATGAGATAGACTTGTTCGAGAGACTTGTTCGAAAGCGTAGGAGCCCTAGGCTTTGAGGTTCGTAGATGTCGGAGGGATATGATGCGACGTTCAAATGCTGTCTGGACTGATGTTAGGCCTCCCTGCTTACGTTTCAAGTAAAGGCGGTCTATGTCACTGTTGATGTGGAAGTTTCCGGTGTTGTTTAATATTTTTCGAGTTCTAACATCAATCGCTCGGATTTCGTCTATCGTCCAATTGAGTATTCCAAAAGTTGGTGCTAGGACAGGCACAGCAAACACAGCAAACACAGCAAAAACATATGTATGTATGTATGTATGTATGTATGTATGTATGTATGTATGTATGTATGTATGTATGTATGTATGTATGTACGTACGTATGTATGTATGTTTGTATGTATGTATGTATGTATGTACGTATGTATGTATGTATGTATGTATGTATGTATGTTTGTATGTATGTATGTATGTATGTACGTATGTATGTATGTTTGTATGTATGTTGTTCTGGTTTTATAATTTCACAAATTTTTTGCCAATAGAGAGAGAGTCGGTTTCTAACATAGACGCAAGAATCTCTCATTGGAACTTACACGACATCAGCTAGGTAGATATGTCTGCATGTTTGCACGCATGCATATGTGTGCAGGTATGGATGTTATTGTATGTGTGCATGTGCATATGCTTTGTATGTGTACAAGTGTATATGCAATTATTAGATGCAGAATTTTCGGAATGTTTTACTTATTTTTACTCTTCCATTAATGGATTGTACTAGTAATTTCCTAACTAGTCGTGTTCTTTCTGTTCCTGTGAAGCTCAGCTTCTCAAGATTTGTATTGAGGCAGTTACTAACATATCCTAGTGCCCTAATAACTCACTTACTTGTACTTGTGTTGACATTCACCCTGAACGGGTTGGGCCGGCTTCTTCCCTAGTCCTGACGGCATCACGAAGCATGGCAGCCCACGCACGACGGTCCCGCGGGCTATATCACTGGAGATAGCGAGCCAGTCATGGTTCCATCGGCGCAGGCCGACCACCTGCGGATCTGAGAGTTCGGAGAGGTGCTCCTTGCTCGTCGTTGCTCAGGTCTTCAGCTGCCCCCCAACGCGCGTGCGCCAGTTAGTGAGTGTAGGTGGGAGGAGAACATCGCGGAGCAGCTCACCCTCAGGGCGCCGGGCTGCGTGACCAAATCATCTCAAGCACCGTTGCAGAAGCACTGAAGGAAGGGTCGAAGATTCAGGCGAAGAAGAAGACTGGCGGTAGGTACCCGATCTACGCGTCGACAGCGAAGAATGCGGCGGAGACAGTCATTGTCGAATACCTCCAGCCCTCGTTGATCGACTCCCCTCATAGGCCATGTTTCACAGCCATAGAAGAGGATAGTGCGAACGACGGCCTTGTAGATTCACCCGTTTTGGTCGCTGAGGTAATCAATACCTCTTCTGTCTCACAGACACCACTGGAGGCGCCCACAAGCGGATCTAGCAGCACCTATGCGACGCTTGACCTCGGTTGCGCCCTGTCCCGTTGGAACCACTGTTGAGCCCAGGTAATTGAAGGACTCCACATCCTCCAGGTCCACGCCCTCGAGAGATATTGGCTGCCAGGCATCAGGCGAGACCAGTGACGTCATGACTTTCGACTTGGCGGCATTGATTCGTAGACCAACAGCGGCGGCTGCAGTGTGCACCCTTTCGAGAGCACCTTGTACATCTGTCCCCTTAGCGCCCATCAGCACGATGTCATTCACGTAGGCCAGGTCCGTCACCGCGACCCATCTCCCGACCTCTACTCCCGGGTAATCCCGGAGCGCTGTGTTGAGAGTGTAGTCAATGGCGTAGTTAAAGAGAGTTGGTGATAGCACACACCACTGCCGAACACCGGTCCCAACAACGAACGACTCCGTCTCCCCACCATAGACACTCACTCGAGCCCGAGTCGACCGGTAGTAGCCTTGTATGAGACGAAGCAGCTTCACTGGGATGCCGTCCGCCTACATCATACGCCATAGGGCTTCCCGATATACCGAGTCGAAGGCAGCTGCAAAGTCGACGAAGCAGAGGACGGTAGGTTGCTGATGTGCCCACCGTTGTTCCAGGACACGCCGGAGAATGAAGATTTGATCAACGCACCCCTTCCCCGGACGGAAGCGGCCCTGAGAAGGATGGGTAAGGACATCACGGATGGCCTGGAACCTCTTCAGCAGAAGAATTGCGAAGGTCTTGGCAGCAACGTCAATTAAACTGATACCCCTGTAGTTGGAATACAGTTTCCTGTCGCCCTTTTTGAAGTAGGGTAGGAGAGTTGCCTCGCTCCAGTCACCAGGGAACCGCTCCATCGCCCACACCGAGGAGAAGACTCGATGGAGCCAAGCTGCGAAGACATCAGGCTCGGCCTTGTAGACCTCAGCTGGAACGCGATCCTCCTCCGGCGCCTTGTTGTTCCGGAGATGTGTCGGGACACCATGTACCTCCTCGACCGTTGGAGGGGCAGTGCTGCACCCGTATTCTTCTCCGGAAGGCTGCACGTAGGTTGGCGTGGATGCTGGAGGGTGGTTGAGCAGTTCGGAGAAATGGTCCCGCCATCGGTCTAGCCGGTCATTAAGATTGGTAATGACCGCCCCGTTCTGATCACGGATCGTCTCGCTGATACCCGTACTGCTTCGGCAAGCCCGCTTCACCAGTTGGTAGAGCTTGCGCGAGTCACCACAGGCTGCTGCCCTCTCCGTCTGCTCCGCAAACTCGCGCCAGTGTGCATTACGATCGGCCCGAATAGCCCGAGATGTACGACGTGGGAGATCTCGAAGATTGAGTGCCCCAATAATCACAGGTATAAATCTGAAGGTATAGTCAGGGTGGAGTATCTGCAGAGTTCTCATTAGTTCTGCACAGATATTCTCCTTTTTGCTAATGTTTGATATTATATTAGCATCTTCTGGCAGCTAACTTCCACTAGTGTGCACGCCTTCTCATCCCTGTCCCATATAATTATATCTGTTATGTATGTATGAATGGATGGGTGGATGATAATTATATTAAAGAGAATCAAACTTACTTTCACATAATCATTTAACAACCTATCATTAAAATATCCAGTAAAACTCCAACCAGACATAACCTTGTAGGAGGCCAGCTAAACCTCTGTATGTGTGAACTGTAGATTCCAATTTTCGTTCCATAATGTTTAAAGATGTCTGATCTAACGAAAGAAAAAGAAGCCGTCATAATTCATTTTCCTTCTATGACACTGCATACTAGTAATGTTTGATTTTTTTTTTGATTTTTCGTTTTCATTACATAACAACAGTTCATGTTTTAGAGATTATTTTCAGTATTTCTTAAGGATTTCATTTTTCTTGTTTCTTATTTTTTATACTTCTTTCATCAGCAATATTTCTTACTGCTGATGTTGGCTCCAATTGCACCCTCATTGACAGAACACTCATACGGTAAGGATTGTATATTTATCTGCTTTTTCACAAATCTATTCATTATCTATATATTCTTTGCTCTCGTATCCATTGACATTTATAGAAAAAAACCATTCCGGTTTGAAAATTTATTTGAAATTTGCTGTCGTTTTCTTTTAGTTCTTACATGTGCCGAGGAAAGACAGCTGCAACTGGTTGCCACAGTGTGATGTCAGGCTTCCGATTGTAAAATCCTCAGCAATTGATGTCTTTACAATTAATATACCGAGTATGCTGAGCCAAAAGAGCTATAATATACAGTTGTTTCAATAGAAGCTATACGTTTTGCAAAGGTTTATCCAATGTAAGGAGCAATAACATTGCTTTCTCAGAGGTCTTCAGTTGTGAAGAACCGTTGATTCTTGATGAAGAAAAGTACAATATATCAATAACCTTTGTAAGGAGGAAGACTGCATGATGGGCTGATAGTTGTCAGGGTAAAAAAACAAACAAATATTGTTTTTATATGGAATTAGAACTGTTATATTTTTTCATAGGTGGGATAAATCCTTGTGGCGAGACGTAGATGTCAAGTTAAGTTTCCTTGTTGGGTTTGAACTAACGGATAATTATTTGCGCAGGACAACTGTGACTATGTGTTGCTGAGATAGAAGCATGATGCAAGAGTAGTGCAAGATGGATCTTATATGTTTTCTGTGATGTGTGTATTTGAAGGCAACACTAGAAGCAAAAACACTGCTTTTATCTGTAGTAGAGATTCTCTTCGTTGGGGGATCAGAAGAAGAGAGTGATAGAGAGAGAGAGGAGGGGAGAGAAGGTATATTACAGACTGCAATTTGATGATGTGGACGGTAATATGGTGTTGTAGTTGTTGCGATGGCAGGTTAACACCCCTTACTTGTTGATGGTGTATGAAATCTTCACGGTGTTGTACAAAATATAATTTGTTTACCTTTGGGAACAACCTGAAGGTTTGATATACGGGAGGTGTTGAGAACATAATTATATGCTTCTTATTGGTTATTTGTATCAGAGGCGTCAGTTGCTAAAAGTAATCGAATTATTTTACTGGTGTAGTTCACATTTAACTGACCTGAGGTATCAAAACATTCGCCTTTTATTCGCTGTGAAGAAATCTACTTTTATTAACTATATTTATTGCGAATTTCGAACGGATCCTCATTCAAGTAAACCTAAATTATATCCCTGTTACATTAATCTGGAAAGGGATTTCCAAATAAAAAAAATGAGCTGCATAAATTATTTGGACATATATTACATGAGATTTAAAAGTCACATCACTATATGAATATTTACTTTATTTTCCTTTTTTATTCAAAGATTCTCAGGTATTGTCTGTTGAACTGAAACCCATCTATGAACTCCAGCTCTTCTGTCAGAATTTAAACAGCCAAATCTTCGATAGGATTCTGGAACGCCAGGAAGATACGCCACGGGTTACACAATACATATTCAAGTTATCGGCAGGTGTTCGTTCAATAATATCCAGCGTAGTCCAGTCCCTAGGAGATAGTGAGGCAGTCTATTGTAGTAGTAAATTTGATTGTCATCATGAATTTTGGAGGGTAAATTCAAGGTGTAAACAAATAGATTTTCTATCTCTCTCTCTCTCTCTCTCTCTCTCTCTCTCTCTCTCTCTCTCTCTCACACACACACACATACACACGCACATATATATATATATATATATATATATATATATATATATATATACACACACACAAATCAATATATACATAAATGCACGTATGCAAGCATATATCCATACATACATATTATGTATGGGTATATATTTGTGTATGTTAGTGTGTATGAGTGTGGGAGTGGGCGTGTGTATGTGTGTGCGGTCGTGTGCGTATGTGTATATTCACAATGTATATGTATGTATGTTCTGGTTTTATAATTTTATAATTTTTTTACCAATAGAAAGTCCGCCCGTTTCTAACATAGATACAATATTCTCTCATTGGAATTTAGTCAACATCAACTAGATAGATATGTATGCAAGTCTGCATGCGTGCATGTATCATAATATGTGTTAATCTGGCAGTATTGGGAGAGGGTCGGACGCCATGCTTTGACGTATAGAGTTACGGCCCTTGCCATTCTGAGTTCAAATCCCGCCGAGGTTGACTTTGCCTTTCATCCTTACGGGGTCGATAAAATAAAGTACCAGTAATGCACTGGTAATTGCTGGCCTTGCGCCTAACGTAGAAACAATTATATGTGTGGATCTGTATCTTTTGAGTTATATGTGTACATGTGGATATGTTTTGTATCTATACATGTGGATATGTAGCTATTACGTGCAGCATTTTTTTAATGTGTTACATATTCTTATTGTTCATTAATGGATTGTACTTTTAATCTCCTAAATATTGGTGGTCTTTCTGGTTCTGTGAAGCCCAGTTTCCCAATATTTGTATTGAGGCAGTTACTAACATATCCCAGTGCCCTAATAATCACAGATATAAATCTGGAGGTATAGTCAGGGTGAAGTGTCTGCAGATTCCTCATTAGTTCTGCATAGATATTCTCCTTTTCGCTAATCTCTAATATTATATTGGCATCTACTGGGCAGCTGACTTCCACTACTGTGCATGCCTTCTTTTCCTTGTCCTATATTATATCTCGTCTGTTATGCTTGCATTTTATTGGGGTTTTTACTGGAACATTCCACCAGTACTCTTTCATATTATGTATATGTATGTCTTCCTCATTGCTGTACATTTTTGATTTGTATAATGTCGAGGCTATCTTTTCTACGAATTGCACTGTTTAGTATTTTGGCCACTACGACATGTCTCATAGTTAGATAATACAGTGAAACTTCTGTGGACATCAGCTTATGACATAGGTGACATCTTCGATGTTAATTCTGCAGGCTTTGCATTTATTGTCAAATCTAGGTGTTTCGCCTGCATCTCAGTCTCTTTTGCGAATCACTTATTTTGTATTGATTTCCTGTTCTTGGATTGCAAAAGTATATAATTCAAAATTAGAGCCAATATAGCGGTTGTTGGTCCAAGATAAACTACTTTCCTTATCTATATTACTCTCAATTTGAAACTTCCTGGCAACATACCCATGCATGATGTTTTGCTGATAAGCATGCAGTGTTTCCTCCATGGATTCACTGTGCTATTGCTGAGCAATTTTCCTAGTTGTGACGTTTTGATTATCACGCAGGGAATATTTTTAAAGAAGTTTCTTCCCAACTCTCTTGATCTTATCTGTTTCATGCAGACAGACTTGTTCAATAGCTGGGCTCCTACGCATATAGGTTCGTAGATGTTGTCGTAGGGATATGATGCGACACGCATCTGGAATTATGTTAGGGCTCTGCTTCCCTGCTTCCGTTTCAAGAAAAGGCGGTCTATGTCACTCTTTATGTGGAAGTTTCCAGTGTTGTTTAAGTTTCTTTCTTTGCTCGGATTTCGTCTATCATCCAATCGAGTATTCCAAAAGTTTGTGTTAGGCACAGAAAACAAGCGCTGAAATGCTATAAAGATGGCTTATAAAATAGGGTGAATAAAATAGGCTCCTATGAGGAATTGAACCCCATATCTTCCAGATACCAGCTAGATGCTTTAACCACTAAGCTAAGGAGCCTTTGACAAAACCATTCCTTTATTTTTAACTAAATAGACAACAGCTCTCAGGCGTCAGCAGGCAGAGAGATAGACAGACATCTGTATGTAAACAAAAATGTACAAAGCCAAATTTTAGGCCTTTGAAGCGCTGAGAATATATATATATTTATAGGTATAAAGAAAGTGCTCAAGCACAGAAATGCAATAGATTGAAACGAAATTTCATATACATACTACTGTACGTATGTATACATATATGTATGTACGTATACATAAATACATACTTACATTTAAGTAAGTGCCGTACTAAGAGTGAGAAAAGAAATTTCGTTTCATTCTATTCCATTTAGCTTTTTTGGTGTGCCCGGCCGACTGAACTCACTCGATATGCAAATTAGGCTGCTCAGCCGTTAATATGCATAAGGAAAGTATATACTTTCAGACGTTCAACCATCTGGCAGGAAGGTATACGATGCTGACGATAGCTAATAAGCTTGAAACTAGTACATCGTTCCTGTGTCAGTGTTGAACAAAAAGGTGACGTGGTTGCCTAAACACTGTACGGCGTAATTCGGGCTGTTTGTTTGTTTACAAACAAACAAACCGAGCATTATAATAAATGTTCGTTAAACCGATACGTGCATATATATATGTGTGCATGTATGTATATATATACATTCTACTGTACGTCTGTATATATATATGTATGTACGTATACATAAATACATACTTACATTTAAGTAAGTGCCGTACTAAGAGTGAGAAATGAAATTTCGTTTCATTCTATTCCATTTATATATATATATATATATATATATATATATATATATATATATATATATATATAGAGAGAGAGAGAGAGAGAGAGAGAGAGAGAGACAGAGAGAGAGAGAGAGAGAGAGACAGAGACAGAGAGTTAAGAACTTAGGGTAGTCCCTTACAATTAAATAGCTCCAAGATAAAAGCTTTTCCGAGCCGTACAATATAATTGAATAAACAAGAGAGATGAACACTAATATAAACATACATGTGTTCGAATCGTAAGGACTAATGCTAGGGTGAAAAAATACTAACTACAGCAATATAGTTTGTTATCCTTAACTTTAAATATTAAATTAAGAAAATTTAAGAAAAATAACAGACCTATATTGGGCAAAAATGCGTTGTAACAACTAGACAGTGTTGGAGACTGTTTCGCAACGACTTATTAAGTGAAGTTTTCACGTTTCTTTGCTCCTCAGTAGATTTTGAGAAATTAGTGATCCTTTCAATTCTAAAAATATTAGAGAATGAATTGTGTACGATATGAATTATCGCACCTGTCATTCGGAACCCAGCTTGTCTCGAAATTCCCTGCCGCTAAAAATAGCAGCCAGGCTGACAGGACAATAAAAATTAGCTGTACATGATGGAGCCGACAAATATATATTGAGTTTCTTACAATTAAATAGCTCCAAGAAAAAAGCTTTTCCGAGCCGTAAAATATAATTGAATAAACAAGAGAGATGAACACTAATATAAACATACATGTGTTTGAATCGTAAAGACTAAAATAATTTGCTATATATATATATATATATGTATATATATATAATATTTAATATAGAAAGGGCTTTTACAGGATTGGGACTGTTTCCTTTCTGATGACTGCCTGCTCTTGTGTTGGCATGTAAAGAGAACTGCAGACACTAATGTTTCTGGGTATTACCCTTCATCAGTACAGTTCACTTTTCATCTGCCAACTGTCAGAGCTAGTGAAAATATATGATATTTTCTAAAATATACAGTGATTATTTTCACTAGTTCTGACAGTTGGCAGGTGAACAGTGAAGTGTACTGATCAAGGGTAATACTCATTTCTGTTTACATGCCAACACAAGAGCAAGAACGAGGGGCCCATTCTACTGAAATGGCTTTTAAAATGAGGCTTGTTTGCATAATTGCAAACGAATCGGATATTATTATTAATATTCAAAAAACTCAGATTACATTTACATATATATATATATATATATATATATATATATATATATATATATATATATATATATATATATATATATATATATGAACAAATGGGGAGAAGAATACTGCAGGTTGCACATGGATAACATGTTATAAAATGAGTCCCTCATCAGTGATTTGCCGACGTTCATAGATATTTCATTGCATTAAAAATCATATACCTCACGTCGGTGCAATAATAACTAAATTAAGTTATTAGGACAATTAAAACGCGTAAAGCGAGTGAGACAAGTAAACAACAAAGAGGAAAGCTAACCGTAGAGAGGAAGGGAACAAGCTACATAGTTATTCTGTTAGCATAAGCTAGGTGAATATATGAGCGCTTAGAAAAAAGACCTTTCGAGATGAATCCAAATGTGAGAAAGAAAGAAAATGTATTCGTCGCGAACGGGGTGAAGTGAGAAGGGGAGAAACAGTGAGTGAGTGAGTGGAAGTGTGAGGAAGAGTTAACTGACATGACAGAGGGGGCGAAAGAAAGTAGGAGAAACAGAGAGAACGAGGGAGCAGTAAGAGAGAGAGAAAAACAGAATCGCAGTTTAGGTAAATATATGTGAAAAAATGGGGAGAAGAATACTGCAGGTTGCACATGGATAACATGTTATAAAATGAGTCCCTCATCAGTGATTTGCCGACGATCATAGATATTTCATTACATTAAAAATCATATACCTCACGTCGGTGCAATAATAACTAAATTAAGTTATTAGGACAATTAAAACGCGTAAAGCGAGTGAGACAAGTAAACAACAAAGAGGAAAGCTAACCGTAGAGAGGAAGGGAACAAGCTACGTAGTTATTCTGTTAGCATAAGCTAGGTGAATATATATATATATATATATATATATATATATATCGAGCCCTCTTTGGATTTTAGTCTTCAATTTTATTATTATTACTGTTTTTATATATATATATTTATATATTTATATATATATATGTGTGTGTGTGTTGTGTGTGTGTGTGTGTGTGCGCGCATGTGTAACAAATATATTCAGTGCATATGTTCCAAAATATATAACCATACAAACATTCATTTATATATGATTGTTTACAATTTTCTTTTCTAATAATATTTCATGCATTTTAAACTTTTCTCATCGTCATTCATTTTCTCGTAATTTTTGTTGGGGTTATTGTTCTTACTGCTGTGTTCTTTGTTATTTTTGGTATAGTGTTGTTTTGGGGGATATATTTTGTTGTTGTTGTTATTATTATTATTACTATTATTGTCATTATTATTATTTTTATTTATTTATCTATTTATTTATTTATTTTTGATAGGGATGATTCCTATCTTTGTTTTTCTTCAGAAATAATAATACTTATTATTTTTTCTTTAGTTTCATTACTTGTATCGTTTTGTATGTAGGAAGTAATTTTTCCTTCAACATAAACATGACTAAACAAAGCGTTTAAATTTAAAACGAAAAAGCAAAATAAACGCATAAGGAAACCAAAATATATGCCGAAACAAAGAACCACAAAAGATATCGTATACAATAAAATAATATATAAAAACATAAAACAGTCTATATATCGTGTACATATCACCCAAAGGTTCAACAAATTCCCATAAGTTTTCAAATGTTGTTTTCAAAATATTTATACGAAGATATTGATAAACATTGAACCTTTCTTTTAGCCATCAAAGCTAAGCAGTTATTTTGCATTAGACCCAGATTTGTTTATTCTCCAATGTTTTTCAGCATTTTTATATTGTTTGTGTTTGAGTATTTACATTTAGGCAGGCAACAATTTAATACATACTAAACTTGCCATCTTTCTCTTTTTCTTTCTTTTCCCTATTCTGTCTCATTTACACGCACTCTCTATCTATCTATCTATCTATCTATCTATCTATCTATCTATCTATCTATATATCTATCTATCTATCTATCTATCTATCTATCTATCTCGAAGAAGATAGACATGTTTTTGTTTCGCTCCTGCATTTTGTCGGAATTTATTACGAGAAGCGGTAGGTTTGTTTAAGCTACTTGTTATTTGTTGTGTTTTAACCCCTCGCCTGGGCCTGCAGACGTTGGGTAAAATAAATTTCGCCCCTTTTTGGGGCGAAATTTGATAGTTATAACTTATCGATAACAAGTCGTTTAGTGACAATGGACGCCATTAACACGACGCATGTCACGCTCTCCAAGGAAAGTCATAGATAGAAGGTAGCAGAAAAACGCTGTAAGCCTTCCCTCCTCACTCCCGCAAAAGACACCACGGAACCAAAAGAAAAAATTGCGGAAATGGGTGAAAATCCCAAAAGTAACAATTACACAAACAAGAACAACAATGACAATAACAACACAACCAACAACAGCAACAATGGCAATAGCAACACAACCAACAACAGCAACAATGAAAATAGCAACACAACCAACAACAGCAATAATGACAACACCAACAAAGGAAAAAAGCAAGCCAACACGAATAACAACAACAACAATGATAACAACACGAAAGAAAACGGACCCACAGCTGCAGTCTCCTTCGCACAGGCGGTTCGAGAAACGTAGACATACAAGGCACTGGACATCTCGAATGCCAAGAAATTTCTGAAAGAGCAAGGAATTGTGTAAGTTTCGGGGAAGGTGGGGAATTCACAATTACCTCCCCCGAAAAAATTAGAAGGGACACAATCCTCAGGACCGTTAATTTTAGGACAGTTTCGAATGCGACTAGGAAACCGGCTCAATTGTCCCAAAGCGAAATTGAGCTGGTCCTAAGTAGTGCCTGGAAGGATATCGCTTTCATACAGAAAGGGAAACTGTATGGAAGCATATCTGTTTTAATGCAAGATGATTTGCGGCACGGAAATATTCTGTGTCGCCAATTGTATCCAAAGCATACACCTTTTCCACACATATTGGGAGAAAAGAACTCAACAGATAAGAATCTCGAGCATCAGGTCAAATGTGAGCATTTGGTGGGTACTAACAGGATTCTTAGAAGATGAGGACACAATCCTTTCGATAGGCGAATCCACCGGGGGCGTATTCAGCGGCACTATTGAAGTTCTGGTCCAAATGAGACCAGAACGGATAGCAAGAATACCGCAGCGTCTGTCCCTGGATGAAGTCACCTTCATAAACATTTCTGTTGAGAGCAGGCGGTCTTCATGCTACCACTATTCAAGAAGTGGTCACCTCAGGGCTTCCTGTCGCCTTTAAAAATGACCCCCCCCCCCTAAGACGCTTCTGTTCACTCCACACACAACAATACAACCACCACCACCACCACCACCACCACCACCACCACCACCACCACCACCACCACCACCACCACCACCACCACCACCACCACAACAACAACAACCACAACAACACGAAAAAATAACAACACAAGACACTGTCCCACCCAACCCCTCCCCACCTAAAACAAATACAAAAGCAACCACAACAAAACCCAAAATATACCCCCTCCCCAACAACACGGAAGAGGACCCCTTATCAACGTCACCCAGTGACGACGAGGGAGAACCCTTTCAAGCGGTAAAAAGAAAGAAAAGAAGGCACCACATCAACAAAAAACAACAAACACACAGCCACAAGCACAAACAGAACAAACATCACAAACAAAAAAACCCACCCCTCCCGAAAACATAATACATACTACAAAACGCAAACACACACAAGAACAACAAACAAAAACAAACACAACACAACAAAAACAGTATACATACATCAACACAAACAACAAAACACTTGTGAAAACAATAGACAAAGACCCTTAGGTGGAAACCGAAGAAA
Source organism: Eledone cirrhosa (assembly GCA_964016885.1). Lineage (NCBI taxonomy): Eukaryota > Metazoa > Mollusca > Cephalopoda > Octopoda > Eledonidae > Eledone > Eledone cirrhosa. The sequence continues at coordinate 265,992,198 of OZ024740.1, read as the reverse complement.
AAATGTTCACCAACGCGGCGACTAAACCGCATTTAAAAATGATTAGGGTCCCAAGGAACACCTACGCAATGCTCAAACAGAACTTTCCTGAGGACGTGGGGAACCCCTGTACTAGACCTAGCAACTCTTGAAATATTTCCCCACCACCACCCACACACCCTACCCCACCAAACACCCCCACCCCACTACACACTGATGTCCCCACCACATCCCAAACCACCACCCTATCAAATAATCCCGCCGACACCCCATGGAAATTGTGCAGCCTGGTCCCCAGGAGAAGGACAGGTAGGTGTCTTTTCTTTTTTCTCTAAACTCTTCACCATCAACATGGCTGTTATAAGAGTTGGATGTTTAAATGTGCGCGGCCTGGGGATGTCCTGGAAGCAGGGCAAACTCTTAAATGACCTCAGGTCACACAGAATGGATGTGATAGCTATTTGCGAGTCCAGGATCAGCAGCGAGCACCAACTGGCCGCCATCTTTGACGACTTTGAGATATATGCATCTCTCTGTCAGCCGGGGGGTGGGGGCTGGGTGGTCGATCTGCTGCGAATCACCTGGGCCTCGCAACACGGAAGGTACACCTGGACTCGGAGGGCCAACTGGTGGTTCTAGACGTCGGCAGTAGTGAAAATGGAGCATTCAGGCTGGTGGCAGCGTATACCCCATCTGAGACACGGCGTCCGGACTTCTTCCAGCGCCTAGAGACTTTTCTGGGAACGTCTCGCTCCTTGCTTTTAGTGGGGGACTGGGATGGTATCCTGGATGCACGTTGGGACTATGTAGGGGCATGTCCCGATAGAGGGGGGTGTAACAGCCTCAAACGGTTAATCGGCCGATTTGATCTGGCCGATAGATATCGACTAGATTTTCCGACTGTGCCACTGTGGACGTGGACTAATCGTAGCGGAACACCTAGATAGGTTCCTAGTTAGAAATAAGGATAGGGACATATTAAGCTGTCCACGAATATTCATGGTTGACTATTCGGATCACAAGTTGGTGACCGGAGTGGGAAACCTTGATAGAACCCATAGACAAGGACCCGGTTAATGGAAGCTAAACTTCTCCTTACCGACAAACAAAGTTTATAGTAAGCGGATTAGCACCCTAGTTAAGCAGCGGTTGACGGGGGCAATTGTCAACAGCAGGAGGTGGGGCTCTCTCAAGAGAGAAATTAGAATAGAATCGATAGGTTTTAGTCAGGAATTAGCATCAGATAGGAATAGAACTGAAAGGGAATTGATAGATAGAGGAGAAGAGGCGATTAGGAGTTGCAACGTGGGCCGGTGTGCTGGCGTTAAGAACGGCCTTAGACCAGTTCTTTGACGCGAAGCACGAGGGCTGCGTTGTCAGGAGTAAAATACGTGCACTGGGTAACGAGGGAGCCAAAGCTGTTAGCTGGGCCCGAGTGACAGAGGCAAAAAGTGGAAACGAGTCCACGATTCGGTCTTTGAAGGAACAGGATGGTCTATGAAGGTCCATGAACCTGAGCGGCCTTTCAACGGCGCCTTGTACGACTGTTCGGGAGGGGAGGCGGGCCGGGTGAGGCCATGGATTTCGGTCCATACCACGACGGTCTGCCGCAGCTCTCGGACGGGGAGGCAAAGTTCTGCGAAAGGCTGATTTCAGCCGCTGAGATAGGGGAAGCGCTGAGACAATGCGGCAAACGCAAATCTCCCGGTCTCGATGGTCTACCATACGAACTTTATGTAGCGATGCCGGACTTGTTCTCCAATCTCCTCGAGGCGGTCTACTGCAACTGGCAACAGAACGGGAGAATTCCCATTTCTGTGACCAAGGGTGTAGTCACGCGGGTGAGGAAGGACGAGAACAAGGAGGATGACATAGCTAACTTCAGGCCCATAACTCTGCTAAACACAGAGTTAAAGATTTTAGCCAGGGTGTTAGCGAAGAGGTTGGCGCATGTCGTCGGGAACCTGGTGGGAGAAGCGCATACATGCGCAATCCCGTCCAGGTCCATACATGACAACCTCCGCCTCATGCGATACATCGTAGAGAGAGTAGGAAACGAACCCGGCTTTGGTGGGGCCCTGATCAACTTGGATCAATCTAAGGCGTTCGATAGGGTCGACCATCGGTACCTGGATGCGGTGCTCGCGGCAGCAGGCTTCGGACCCGTTTTCAGGGGCTGGATTGCTGCAATACACAGCAGCAACACTTGCTCGAGGCTCAAGGTGAATCGTTACCTCTCGGAGCCGCGGAGCCGTTCCAAATCGCGCGATCCATCCGACAGTGATGCCCTCTCTCCTCCCTACTGTATGTGCTGGCCCTTGAGCCACTACTGCGGAAGTTGGAGCTGTTGCAGGGAATCCCCTTGGAACTGGGATTTCGGAAAGCGGTGTCGGCCTACGCCGATGACGTGACAGTAATGGTGTCACGCGCCTCGGTAATCGGGCAGATCGGCACCTTACTGGAGGAATACGAAAGGTTTACATGAGCCAAACTGAACCGGGACAAGTCCGTCGGTTTGCAACTCGGAACGTGGAGAGGCAAACCGATGCCCTCCAACGGCGTCGTCGGACGCTGGACGGAGGGACCGGTGAAGCTGCTCGGGGTCTGGTTCGGACCGGACCTCCAGGTGGAGAAAAACTGGGACGAGGTAACGGGCAGGGTGTTTGCACTCGCCCAGAAGTGGGCCGAGTGCAAACTATCCCTAAAAGGTCGAGCGGAGGTGGCAAACACTTATATAGCTTCCGTCATCTACTACCGCTTGACCGTCGTGCCTTGCCCAGCGAAAACGCTCGCCAAAATGGAGCGCGCGCTCTTCCGATTCCTTTGGAAGAAGCGGGCCCCTTTGCTGAGAAGATCCATCTGCTGTCAACACCCTTCGAACGGAGGGCTGGGGTTGCCGTGGCTGACGATGTGTAGACACGCATTAAGGCTACGGCTCCTCCAGGTACTCCTCACCGGTCAGCCTGTGTGGGCCCCTTTTGTAGGGCGAGCCTTTCCGAGACTCGTCTCACTCACCGAGCTGCAATCCTGGGTCAAGCAAAGACCGAGAAAAATGGGCAACTGGCACATTGAATGTGCCCAGCCGCTCACAGCTCTCTGGCAAGCGCATCCGGCAATCAGTGGAGACTCAACCTCAACATTCTATTGGTGCGCAGCAAGTGCGACGACGCTTTCGGCGAGGCTCTGGGCATGGAGGAAGACGAGCCAGCCAGTCTGTTCGGTAGGATGTTTGGCCCGGGACCGATGGACAACTTCCAAAAGTTCCTGGCTTGGCAGTGCTACCGAGGAGCTCTACCCGTTCGGGACAAGCTCTACAGACACGGGCGCCCGGGTAGGGACCCCTCGAAGAAGATTTGTCCGAGATGCGTGCGTGACGAGGTAAACCGTCGCGCACGCATTCGTACACTGCCTGGGCGTTGCTGACCTGTGGGGCTATGTGGAACGACTACTGTCGCGGGTGTGACCAATTCGGTTGACCACCGAGTACATTGTCACGATCAAACCGCCCTCCCCCCTTCAAAAACGAAGGAGAGGCGGTTTTCCTCTGTGTGATAGCTATGGCGAAAGAGGTTGTATGGTGGACGAGGTTGAAAGGGCTGCGGTCAGACACTTTTCTCTCCGGCCAACAACTGGTCCTTTTTTCAAGTACCATTTTAGAAGAAGGATCAGAATGGAGAGAGAGGTGCTCTACCCCAGCATGTTTTATGAAAGGTGGGTGAAAGTGGCGAGAATGGCCCGAGTGAATGGGCCTTCTCTCTATATCAGTCTATAGGTGAGAGAGGAGAAGAAAGAGGAGAGGAAGGGAGCACCCGCTCTTTGTGCTCCTGAGGAGGAGGGTTGCACATTTCTTTCGTGGGTGTGTGCGAGCCACGTCAACGCCCTCTCCCTATTGAGGACTACGATTGTTGAATTTTATTTGTTATATGTTTTTACACGTCCTTTGAAATGTATGTAAACTCCCCCCTATTATTTGCCCCAATCTTTGATGCCCTGCTGGCAAATAGAAAGTTATCTATCTATCTATCTATCTCTCTATATCAGCCTGTAGGTTGAGGAAAAGGAGGAGGAGAGGAAAGGAGTACAATCTCTTCGTACTCCTGGAGATGAGGGTTGCACATTTTTTTCGGGGGTCTGTGTTACCCATATAAACTGTCTCCCTCTATTGGGGAAAATCGACTAACTTTTAAATTCCATCTGTGATAACATTTTACACGTTTTTATTGTATGTAAACTTCCCCCTTTGTATTTGTCCCCTTCTTTTGTGCCCCTGTGGCTAATAAAGAAATATATCTATCTATCTATCTATCTATCTATCTATCTATCTATCTATCTGTTTGACGCGTGGAACATCCCCGGTAAGCTTTTTTGTTAATTTCTATGCAAAAAACCAAACTAATTGTTTGAAAAAACATAACACTTTGTAGATTAACCCCGAAGCTGAATTGTCAGCTGGGTGGTAATCCCATTTTTCGCACCTGTAGGGACGAACATTTTATTTTAAAAATTTGTTTTAAAATATCAGATTTTACAAACTAAATAACTTGAGCAACACAAGAACGCTGGAGAACGTTAACAGAGAAAAGAGAGAGAAAGAGCTAGATATCAACGTTATATCTGCTTCTGCTTCTATGGACGTCACCATAGATACAAGTGTCAACAAAGAGAAAAATATATTAACACTTGGACATTTTAAAATTTCTACCGTCGAAGCGAAGAAAAATAACAATAACACACAGGAAAACACAGGAATTAAACCCATTAACATACACATAAAAAAGACATCAACAACACTACAGATACATATACACATAATGTTTCACCTCGACAAGGAACTGAGATTTCCAACAACGATAACAACAACAACAGCAACACCACACAAAAAAGAAAATGTCTTTCGCTGAAACAGTGAACAAAAAACAAGATTTTATAAATCTTGATTACTCCAAAGCAAGAGATATGCTCCAGCAAGGGAGAAAACTTGTAACTTTCGAAGAAAGAGGTGGGTTTAGAATTAACTCGCCCCTTGAAATAAAGGAAGACACAATCCGCAGATCAGTCACTTTTAGGACTGTGTCAAATTCCACAAGAAAGCCGACATTTGTTAACCAAGCAGATATAGAAGATAATTTCAAGGAAATTCTAGCAAATGTCGAAAAAACGCTATTACCAACACCAACACCAAAACAACCACCACCACCACAAGTACAACGACAGACGAAACGAGCAACCACACCAAAACAAACAGATACTCAACCAACAACAACAGAAAAAACAGAGAAACGCCCCTGAAGAACACAGCCCCACTCCATCCCACTCCATCAAACACTACCACAAACACACACACCGAAACACCACCACCACACAACATACTCTTACCCCCCACACCTGACGATGATTATTCATCGACGGATGAAGCTGCTGCGCCTTCTTTAAGTGAAGAAGAGGGAGAACCGCGGAAATCTAAAAACAAAAAAAGAGACACCACAAAACCCCCAAAACTCCAATCACCAACACCAATACACAACCACAGACACAAACAACAACACAAATAACACCACACTCAAACATCCCCCTATCAGCAAAACCAGCACCAACACCACCCCAAACACCATAAAAAGAAAACTCTCGGACGAACAACAAACTAAAACAACACAACAAAAACACAAACAACAATACGCATACATCAACACAAACAACAAGAGTTTGATGGAGGTCATCTCCCAAAACCCCAAGGTGGAGACGGAGGGTAAAACTTTCGTCAAAGCAGAATCGTCTCCACACCTTAAACTTATTAGGGTTTCTATGGAAACCTATAATGACCTAAAAAATAAATTTTCACAGGACGTGGGCAACCCCTGCCACAAACCCATCAACCGCGTCCTGTTAAAATGTTTCCCCACCCCACCCAAATGGAGATTTAACAACCCGATCTCCTGGAAACGAAAAGGTAAGTGCACCTTTCGTCCTTTTTCTCCAACTTTTCTTCACCAACATGGCTAGTTTACGAGTTGGAACAGTGAATGTGCGTGGCCTAGGGATGCCCTGGAAACAGGGCCAACTTTTTAACGATCTTACGTCACACAGTATGGATGTGATAGCCATCACCGAGTCCAGGATCCACAACAGGCAGCAACTAACCCCCATCTTCGACGCCTTTGAGATCTACGCAACTTTCTGTCAGCCAGGAGGTGGAGGTGGAGTGGCTGTCATGTTTCGGAAGAACCTGGACGTCGAAGTACAGCAAGTACACTTGGACCCGGAGGGTAGACTGGTAGTCCTAGACGTGAACAGTATTGGAGGTGGAGCCTTCAGACTGGTGGCCGTTTATGCCTCGACCGGGCAATCGCAATCAAGGCCAGACTTCTTTTAGCGTCTAGAGTCTTTTCTGGGAACGTCTCGCTCCTTACTTTTAGTGGGGGACTGGAATGGTATCCTAGATGCACGATGGGACTATGTGGGAGCATGTCCCAGTAGAGCGGGGTGCAACAGCCTCAAAAATTTAATCGGCCAATTCCAACTGGCCGATAGGCATCGACTGGATTTCCCGACTGCACCACAGTGGACGTGGGCAAACCGCAGTGGGACATCTAGATCGTATTTAGATAGGTTCTTCATTAGAGAAAGGGACAAGGAGATGTTAAGCTGTCCACGAATGCACATGGTTGCCTATTCAGATCACAAGTTAGTCGTCTGCTTAGTCAACCGTGATAGAATACATAGATAGGGTCCCGGATACTGGAAGCTGAACGTGTCGTTGCCGGCACGTAAAGCTTACAGTGAACGGATAAGTAGACTAGTCAAGCAACAGTTAACGGGAGCCATCGTCAACAATGGTACTCTCTCAAGAAAGCAATTAGAATAGAATCGATAGGGTATAGCAGAGAGTTAGCCTCAGAGAAAAACAGAATAGAAAGAGAACTAGTAGCCAAGCTGGAGGAGGGACTTAGAAGTGGCAACGTGGCTAGAGTGTTAGCGTCGAGAACGGCACTGGACCAGTTCTTCGATACGAAACACGAAGGCTGCGTCGCCAGAAGCAAAACACGTGCTCTAGGAAACGAAGGAGCGAAAGCTGTCAGCTGGGCCCGAGTGGTGGAGGCAAAAAGTGGTAACATGTCCACAATTGACCCCAAGCAAATGTGCGCAGCCTTTCAGCGGCAGTTTGCGCGACTGTTTGAGCAGAATGACGGTGAGCCGAACGGGGCAGTGGACTTTAGTTCATACCTCGACGGCCTGCCGCGTCTCTCGAACACGGACGCCGAGTTCTGCGAAAGACCGATCACGGACACTGAGATACGGAGCGCTCTGGGCCGCTGCGGGAAACGCAAGTCACCCGGTCTAGATGGTCTACCCTACGAGTTTTACATAGGCATGCCGGACTTGTTCTCTGGCGTCGTCGAAGCCGTCAATTGGCAGCAGAAAGGGAGAATTCCTAGTTCTGCAGGCAAGGGCGTAGTAGCGCTGATCAGGAAAGACGAGAACAAGGGGGACGAAATTAACAACTTCAGGCCCATAACTCTGCTCAACACAGAGTTAAAGATTTTGGCCAAGGTGCTAGCGACGAGGTTGGCGCTTGTCGTCGAGAACCTGGTAGGGAAAGCGCAAACGTGTGCAATCCCGACCAGGTCCATACACGACAACCTCCACCTCATGCGATACATCATAGAGAGGGTGGGTAGTAAACCCGGCTTCGGTGGGGATCTGATCAACTTGGATCAGTCTAAGGCATTCGATAGGGTCGACCATCGATACTTGGAAGCGGTTCTCAAGGCGGCCGGTTTCGGTCCCGTGTTCAGAGGATGGATCGAGGCGATGCACACCAGCATCTGCTCGAGGGTCAAGGTGAACGGCTACCTATCGGAGCCGTTCGCAATCACTCGTTCCATTCGACAGGGGTGCCCTCTCTCCTCCCTTCTGTATGTATTGACTCTAGAGCCACTACTGCGGAAATTGGAGCTGTTGCAGGGCATCCCTCTAGAACCGGGACTGCGCAAAGCGGCGTCGGCTTATGCCGACGACGTGACGGTAATGGTGTCGAGCACCTCGGAAATCGGGGTGATCGGCAACTTACTGAAAGAATACGAAACGCTGACGGGAGCAAAAATAAACCCGGACAAGTCTGTCGGTTTGCAACTCGGTACGTGGAGAGGCAAACCGATGACGTCCGACAGCGTCGTTGGACGCTGGACGGAGGAACGGTGAAATTGCTCGGGGTCTGGTTCGGTCCAGACCTCCAGGTGGAGAAAAACTGGAACGAGGTCACAGTCTAGGTGTTTGCACTCTCCCAGAAGTGGGCAGAGTGCAAACTGTCCTTGAAAGGACGAGCTGAGGTGGCGAACACTTTCATAGCGTCCGTCATCTACTACCGCTTGACTGTCGCACCTTGTCCCCGTGAACACCTCGCCAAGATGGAACGCATGCTCTTCCAGTTTCTGTGGGAGTAGCAGGCTCCGCTGGTGAGGAGACCCGTCTGCTGTCAGCACCCTTCCAACGGAGGGCTGGGAATGCCGTGGCTGATTATGCGCAAACATGCGCTGAGGCTGCGGTATCTCCAGGTATTCCTCACGGACCCCCAACCGGTGTGGGCACCGTTTGTGAGACAGGCTTTCCCACAGCTCGTCTCGCTGACGGAGCTGCAGTCCTGGGTCAAGAAAAGACCGAAAACGATGGGCGCCTGGCACATTGAATGCGCTTAGGCGCTACAGTCCTCAGGCAAGCGGGCGCAGCAATCAGTGGAGACTCCACTTCGACATTCTATAGAGGGATTTACGTTACAAGGGCGACGACGTGCTCGGAGAGACTCTGGGCGTCGAAGACGATGAGCTCTCCAGTCTGTTTGGTAGGACTTTCCGCCCGGGACCTATGGACAACTTCCAGATGTCCCTGGCTTGGTAGTGCTACCGAGGAGCTCTACCGTTTCGTGACAATATCTACAGGCACGGACGCCCCGGCAGGGATCCTTCCAAGAAGAGTTGTCCAAGATGCGCGCAGGCATTGAAACAGTCCTGCACGCAATTGTACACTGCCCGGGCGTAACCGACCTGTGTAACTATGCAGAACAACTGCTGTCGCGTATGGGACAAATCCAGTTGACTGCCGAGTCCATAGTAAGGATCAAACCGCCAGCCTCTTTCAAAAACGAAAGAGAGGTGGTTTTCCCCTGTACGGTGGCTATGGTGAAAGAAGTTATATGGTGGACGAGGTTGAGAGGACTGAGGACAGATGCCTTTCTCTCCGGACAACAATTGATTCCCTTCTTTAAGTATCACTTTAGAAGAGGAATCGGGGTGGAGAGAGAGGCACTGCACCCCAGTAAATTTACTGAAAGATGGGCGAATGAAGCGAAAATGGCTCGAGTGATTGGGCCTTCTCTCTTTATAAGCCTGTAGGTTAAGGAAGAGAGCAAAAGGAAGAAAAGAGCACTTGCACAACACGCTCCTGGAGTTGAGGGTTGTTCTATCGACGGGGTATTAAACAACGCATTTGTGGCGCCTCCCCCCTATTGGGGATTTCGATTGTTGCAATTGTTTGTTTTTATATTTTTTACACGACTGTATGTAAAATCCCCGGCATGTCTTTGTATTGTCCCCTTTTCTTGTGCGCCCTTATGGCTAATAAAGAAATATATCTATCTATCTAGCTATCTATCTATCTATCTCAACTGATTCTTTTTTTCAAATACCACTTTGGAAGAAGAATCAGGATGGAGAGAGAGGTGCTGTACCCCAGCAAGTTTTATGAAAGGTGGGTGAAAGTGGCGAGAATGGCCCGAGTGAATGGGCCTTCTCTCTATATCAGCCTGTAGGTTGAGGAAAAAGAGGAAGAGAGGAAAGGGGTACTCATTCTTCGTACTCCTGGAGATGAGGGTTGCACATTTTTCCGGGGGTATGTGTTACCCATATGTATTGTCTCCCCCTATTGGGGAAAATCGATTAATTTTTAAATTGCATTTGTGATAGTATTTTATACGTTTTTATTGTATGTAAACTTCCCCCTTTGTATTTATCCCCTTCTTTTGTGCCGCTGTGGCTAATAAAGAAACATATCTATCTATCTATTTATCTATCTATCTATTTATCTATCTATCTATCTATCTCTGGCTGGACACACGCGTAAAACTTGCTGAGTAAGTTCTGTTTAAATTTCTATAGAAATTCTTGTCTGATAACTTTAATTTTTGTACCATTTTGTAGAGGGACTGCCAGGTCAAACTTTGATCTGGTCAGTCTCTCAAAATATTCTACGCCTTTAGGCGAAATAGTTAAACAAAAAAAAGTTTTTTCTTGTTGAAAAGTAAATATTTTTTTAAATGGCCGAAGCTTCTTCACCAAAATTCGAAGGGGGAAAGGGGAAGATGAACTTACAGCTTCCCCCTGCCACTGTCACAGTAGCAGAGGTCAAGAAGAAAGGTCAGCCAGAGGAAGAATTCTCTCCACCTGTTAACCGACAACTTGACGTTGCCATGGCAACAACCCAAAGAACCAGCAGCAACAGCAACAACAACAACAATGCGACGGACGAAAACAACACCAATAACAATAACAATAACAACAACAACAAGACCAATAACGGTGACAACAACAACAATGATAACAACACCACCACCAACGACAACAACAACACAAACAAACAAAATTTCTCCTTCGCCGAGACGACAAGGAAAACCCTCGACTATCTGCCAGTAGATATAACAAAAGCGAAGGAGCTACTGGCGGATGCGAAAAAATATATAGTGTACGGGGAAAATGGTTCATTCACAATCCATTCCCCCCCGGAACTAAAAAGCCAGAGACTCCTAAACACGGTCATGTTTAGGACAATCTCGAACAAAAGTAAAAAACCAGCTCAACCATCACAGAGCGAGATAGAGCTGGTTTTAAAAGACGTCATGAAGGACATCACCTTCATTCAGAAGGATAGACTCTACGGGAGTCTATCCATTCTCATGAAGGACAGGGACACAGCAGTGAAACTGTCCATCAAACCAATCACATCCACCGCATACACCTTCTACCCTACGTACATGGGTAGAAGAACACAAAAAATAAAAATCCACACCATCCTGCCGATTATGGACATATGGTGGGTTTTGACAGGTTTTCTGGACCTGGAGGATGACATGCTGGTGTCCATGGGAAAGGCATCGGGTGACGCGTTCAGTGGAACGAGCCTCGAACTTGTAGTTCAAATGAGGCCCGAAAGGATCGCCCAGATCCCTGAACGCGTCATACTGGATGATCTAACCTTCATCAACATTACCGTTGAGGGTAGACGGCCCTCGTGTTACCTCTGCGGAACCAGAGGTCACCTGAGGGCTGTCTGTCCCCAACTTAATAAGAAAACCCCAATCCTGCCTACACCACCAACAACTGCACAACCAACACAATCACCACAACTACCACTACAAAAACAACCACCACAGCTCAAACCAAAACAAAACAATGTCCAACCCATCCCCTCCACTCAAAAAACAAAAACAATTTCCAAAACACCCGTACCGCAAACACAACCCGAAAATATACCCCTCCCCTCCAACGCGGAAGATGACCCTAGTTCGTCGTCAGACGAGGAGGAGCACTTCCACACAATCAAAAGAAAAAAAAGAAAACACACCTCAGACACACAAATGAAAAAAACCCCTCCCCAAAACATAACACTGACACCAACACAAAAGAGCTCACAACAACAGCAAACAAAAAACACCACACAAAAACAAAAACATGCATACACATACATAAATACAAGAAACAAAAAACTGTTAAACATTGTGTACAACAACAATCTAATAAAAACACAAGGGCCTAACTTCACCCAGGCAGGGGATTTCCCCCACCTCAAAATGATTAAGGCCCCACAGGACACCTATAAAACTTTAAAAAACAATTTTAAAGAGGACGTGGGTCCCCCCTGCGTCGGGCCCATTAACCGCGTCCTCCTAAAAAACTATCCCGCCCCCTCCCCAAACACCCACACAACTCCAAGCTCCCCAACCACAACACACTGATGCCCCCACACTTCCACAAACCACCACCCCACCCAACAACCCATCCCCCACCCTAATGGAAATTGTGCAGCCCGATACCCGGGACGCAGAGAGGTAAGTGCCTTTTCTCTTCACCACCAACATGGCTATGCTAAGAGCAGGCTGTTTAAATGCGCGTGGCCTGGGCTCAACTTGGAAGCAAGCAATGCTTCTAAATGACCTCGGGTCACAACGTATAGATGTGATGGTTATTTGCGAGGCCCGGATCAGCAACGTGCGACAGCTGGCCCCCACCTTTGATGACTTTGAGATGCACGCATCTCTCTGTCAGCCCGGAGGTGGGGGTGGAGTTGTCGTTCTGCTGCAAAAACATCTGGGTCTCGCAACACAGATGGTACATTTGGACCCGGAGGGTCGACTAGTGGTTCTGGACCTTGGCAGTGGTAAAGGCGGAGCGTTTAGGTTGGTAGCCGCCTACGGCCCTTTCGGGTCAATGCGGCCGGACTTCTTCCATCGTCTGGAGACTTTTCTAGGGACGTCCCGCTCCTTGCTATTAGTGGGGGACTGGAATGGTATCCTAGATGCACGCTGGGACTACGTAGGGGCCTGCCCCGATAGAGAGGGGTGTAATAGCCTCAAAGGGTTAATCGGTCGATTTGACCTGGCCGATAGATATCGACTAGATTTTCCGACTGCGCCAACCTGGACTTGGGCAAATCGTAGCGGATCATCTAGGTCGTACCTAGATAGGTTCTTAGTTAGAATTAAGGATAAGGACTTTTTAAGTTGTCCAAAAATGCGCATGGTTGGCTATTCAGACCACAAATTGGTGACCTGCATGGTCAACCTTGACAGAACTCATAGACAGGGCCCCGGTTACTGGAATCTCAACTTGTCCTTGCCGGCAAGTAGAGCCTACAGGAATCGGATTAGTACGTTAGTTAAGGAACGGTTGACTGGAGCGATCGTCAACAGCAGGTGGTGGGTATCTCTAAAGAGAGAGATTAGAGTAGTCTCGATAGAATTTAGTAAGGTTCTAGCTGCGGATAGGAATAGGAAGGAAAGGGAGCTAATAGATAGAGTAGAAGAGGCAATTAGAAGCGGCGACGTGGCCAGAGTGCTAGCGTCGAGAACGGCTTTGAGCCAGTTTTTCGACGCGAAGCACGAAGGCTGCGTTGTCCGAAGTAAAATACGTGCTCTAGGGAACAAGGGGACCAAAGCTGTTAGCTGGGCCCGCGTGACAGAGGCCAACAGTGGAACTAAATCGACCATCCGGTCTTTGCGAGACCTGGATGGACGGGCGATTCTTGAGCCTAAGCAGATGTGTGAGGCCTTTCAAAGGCACTTTGCCCGACTGTTCGGGAGGGGCGGGGAGCCGGTTGGGAACGTGGACTTCGGTCCATACCTCGACGGCCTGCCGCGCCTCTCGGACAGGGAGGCGAAGTCCTGCGAGGAGCCGATTTCGGCCGCTGAGATAGAGGACGTGCTGAGCCAATGCGGCAAACGCAAATCCCCGGGTCTCGATGGTCTTCCTTACGAATTATATCTAGCTATGCCGGACTTGTTCCCCGATCTCCTCGAGGCGGTCTACTGCAACTGGCAACAGAACGGGAGAATTCCCTGTACTGTGACCAAGGGCGTAGTCACGCTAGTGAGGAAGGACGAGAACAAGGGGGACGAAATAAGTAACTTCAGGCCCATAACTCTGCTAAATACAGAGTTACAGATTTTGGCCAAGGTGCTAGCAAAGAGGTTGGTGCTTGTCGTGGGCAACCTGGTGGGAGATGCGCAGACATGCGCTATCCCGTCCAGGTCCATCCATGACAACCTCCACCTCATGCGATACATCATAGAGAGGGTTGGGAACGAACCCGGCTTTGGTGGGGCTCTGATCAACTTGGATCAATCTAAGGCGTTCGATAGGGTCGACCATGGTTACCTGGATGCGGTGCTAGCGGCGGCAGGCTTCGGACCCGTTTTCAGGGGCTGGATCACTGCTATGCACAGCAGCCGCATCTGCTCTAGCGTCAAGGTGAACGGCTACCTCTCGGAGCCGTTCAAAATCGCGCGGTCCATCTGACAAGGGTGCCCTCTCTCCTCCCTTCTGTATGTGTTGACTCTCGAGCCACTACTGCGGAAGTTGGAGTTGTTGCAGGGCATCCCTTTGGAACCGGGATTGCGGAAAGCGGTGTCGGCCTACGCCGATGACGTGACAGTAATGTTGTCGACGGCCTCCGAAATCGAGGCGGTCGGCACCTTACTGGAGGAGTACGAAAAGTTCACAGGGGCTAAGCTGAACCGAGACAAGTCGATCGGTTTGCAACTCGGCACGTGGAGGGGCAGACCGATGCCCTCCGATGGCGTCGTCGGACGCTGGACGGAGGGCCCGGTGAAGTTGCTCGGGTTCTGGTTCGGACCGGACCTCCAGGTGGAGAAAAACTGGGCGGAGGTTACGAACAGGGTGTTTGCACTGACCCAGAAGTCGGCCAGTTGCAAACTATCCCTGAAAATCGGGCGGAGGTGGCGAACACCTACATAGCGTCCGTCATCTACTACCGCCTGACCGTAGTGCCCTGCCCAAGGGAAACCCTCACTAAGATGGAGCGCGCGCTCTTCCAATTCCTTTGGAAGAGGCGGGCTCCTATGGTGAGGAGATCCATCTGCTGTCAACACCCTTCGAAAGGAGGGCTGGGGATGCTGCGGCTAATGATGCGTAAACACGCATTAAGGCTACGGCACCTCTACGTATTCCTCACCGGACAACCGGTGTGGGCCTCGTTTGTGAGACGAACCTTTCCCAGACTCGTCTCACTCACCGAGCTGCAATCCTGGGTCAAGCAAAGACCGAGAAAACTGGGCGCCTGGCACACTGAGTGTGCCCAGGCGCTCACCGCCCTCTGGCAGGCGGATCCGGTTATCAGTGGAGACTCCACCGCAACATTCTATAGAGGGCTGGTACGCAGCAGGTGCGACGACGCCCTCGGAGAAGCCCTAGACATGGAGGAGGACGAACTGGCCGGCCTGTTCGGTAGGACATTCAGCTCGGGACCTATGGACAACTTCCAGAAGTCCCTGGTCTGGCAGTGCTACCGAGGAGCTTTACCCGTTCAAGAAAGGCTCTACAGACACGGGCGCCCGGGTAGGGACCCCGCCAAAAAGATCTGTCCCAGATGCGTGTGCGACGAGGAAACCGTTGCACACGCATTGGTACACTGCTCGGGCGTAGCCGATCTGTGGGGCTATGTCGAACAACTGCTGTCAAGGGTGGGACCGATCCGGTTGATCACCGAGTCTATTGTAATGATCAAGCCGCCTCCCCCCTTCAAAGATGAAGCAGAGGCGGTGTTATGTGCGTAATAGCCATGGCGAAAGAGGTTGTATGGTGGACGCGTCTGAAAGGACTGAGGTCAGGCACCTTTCTCTCTGGCCAACAACTGGTCCGTTTCTTCCGATATCATTTCGGAAGAAGGATCAGCATGGAGAGAGAGGTGCTTCACCCCAGCCGTTTCTATGAAAGATGGGTGAAAGTGGCGAGAATGGCCCGTGTGAATGGGCCTTCACTCTACATCAGACTATAGGTGAGGAAGATGAAAGACCAAGGGAGCACCCCTTCTCTGTGCTCCTGAGGAGAAGGGTTGCACACTTTTTTCGGGGGTGTGTGCGACCCCCCAAGGCGCCTCCTCTCTATTGAGGACTTTGTTATAAATTTTATTTTTTGTTATATTTTATTTTATTTTTATATATTGTTATTGCCTCCTCCTTATTGAGGACGCCTTTTTATGTAAACTTCCCCCGTTGTACTTGTCCCACTTTTGATGCCCTGGTGGCAAATAAAAGAAACATATCTATCTATCTATCTATCTATCTATCTATCTATCTATCTATCTATCTATCTATCTATCTATCTATCTATCTATCTATATAGCTAGCTTGCTAGCTAGCTAGGTCTTATTTACACACAACTTTTCTCTGTCTCCATAGTCGTTTCTATAATTATGTACGTATGTTTCTCTTTCGCTTGATTTCGAGTACATTTTTTTGACCGACCACCTTCCTGGTGGCAAGGTTTTAAAAGAAAAGAAATTGTCATTCCTTGAATCGCAAGAATGTTTTGCAAATTTTGAAGGTGCTAGCTATCGCAGCCATTTGTAGTCTATGAATTAGGGAGCACCATTCTTTGTCCACAAATCTAAGTTCAGTCCAACTTTGGTTCAAGCGGATTGGTATATAACCTGTAGCTCCAATAATGATGGGTATGAAGCTAAAGGTGTATCTTGGATACTGGATATGTATGTATGTATGTATGTATGTATGTATGTATGTATGTATGTATGTATGTATGTATGTATGTATGTATGTATGTATGTATGTATATAAAAGCTTCACGGCACAGGCATTGCTTTATATATGGAGATCTCTCAGTACTTGTCGTCACATGGTACCATGGGCCCAGCACTATGTGTCAATAATTGTCACAAGTGTAGTGTTTGTACCAGAGTTTTAAAGTCGTTGGCTGGACTAAAAAGTCACACTCGTTCAGCGAATCGGTAGGGGTTCTCTTACATGGATATAAAGTAGTGGCCGTAGTCGAAAACGAGTTGGCAGCCACCATGTATATATGTATGCATGCATGTTTGTGTGTGTATGTATGAGGGTGTGTAAGTTTGTGTGAATGTATGTATGTGTGCATGTTTTTATGTATGTAAATATGTATGTATGCATGTATGTTTGTATGTTTGTATGTACGTTTGAATGCATGTATGTATGTAAATATATATGTACACACATATATAAGCGTGCAACTAATACACTTCGTGTTTTTACATCCTCTTGTTTGTTCATTGCTTCCTAAACTTATATATATGTATATATATATATATATATATATATATATATATATATATATATATATATATATATATATATATATATATATATATATATATATACATATATATAAGTTTAGGAAGCAATGAACAAACAAGAGGATGTAAAAACACGAAGTGTATTAGTTGCACGCTTATATATGTGTGTACATATATATTTACATACATATATATATATATATATATATATATATAGATAGATAGATATATATACATACATTACGGGGTCGATAAAATAAAGTACCAGTAATGTACTGGGTAATTTGCTGGCCTTGTGCCAATAGTAGAAATAATTATTTATAGCGAACGACAGGTAAGGTTTTATTTTGTACTTAGACTTCCACACTATATTTCAAATTACCATGCCCTACGATAATTCATGATACATAAATACACACACACACACACACACACACACACACACACACACACACACACACACACACACACACACACACACACACACATATATATATATATATATAAGATGATAAGCTTTAGGAGAGGTACACAGTAGAAGTGAGGAACAGGTTCATTGCTCTGTGTGGAGAGACAGAGGAGAGAGAGAGACTGGAGGGACTGAGGAGAGTGAGACAATGAGATACAGGTACCAATGCAGTGGCAAAGGCAAGTGAGACCGTGGTGTCGAGGAGAGAGAAGAAGAGGAAGCACGTCAGCTCTGCAAACCCAAAAGTCTGTGCAACCAGAGAACACCTGAAAGCTGCTAAGGACCAATTCCATACTGATCCTCCGGTGAAGAGTTCAGTGAGCCAAGAAGAAGATCAAGAAAGGGAAGGCCCATGGAGAAGATGGAGTGGTATCAGAGATCATGAAGAGATATTATGTTGATGATATCCTGGAGTTCTGTAACCAGGCACTGGAGAAAGGAGTTGTCCTTAATCAGTGGAGGTTCAGTAACATCGTCTTAGTGTCAAAGAAGGGAGATCTCTCTAACA
The DNA here is from genome assembly GCA_964016885.1 of Eledone cirrhosa. Classification (NCBI taxonomy): domain Eukaryota; kingdom Metazoa; phylum Mollusca; class Cephalopoda; order Octopoda; family Eledonidae; genus Eledone; species Eledone cirrhosa. The sequence goes on along the minus strand of OZ024740.1, from coordinate 265,974,397 downwards.
CCAACAACTACAGGAGGATCTCACTGACGTCACTTGTGACAAAGATCCTCAACAGGATGATTCTTAACAGGATTCAGGGCGAGATGGAGAAAGAGGCCCAGGGACAACCAGAACGGCTTCAGAGAGGGAAGATCAACCACCAGTCACATCCTGATGCTGAGGGGGATATTAGAGGGAGCTAGAGCAAAGATCCTTTTTGCTATCATGGTTTTCATTGACTTTAGATAGGCCTTTGATTCTGTGTACCGTCACTGCCTGATGAAGATCTTACAGATTATGGAATCCCCAAGAAGATAGTCGACCTGATATCACTGCTCTACACCAACACCAAAGCCCAAGTCATTAGACCTGATGGGATGACGGAGTTATTTGAGGTACTGGCTGGAGTGCTTCAGGGAGATACATTGGCTACCTACCTTTTCATCATTGCAGTGGGCTATTTTATGCGCCTTGTGCCGGAGAAACACCAGGACTCTGGCTTTAGTATAGCACTGACCCGGAGCAGGAGAGTTAAGGCGAAAAAGATATCAGATGCTGAATTTGCTGACGACAAAGCTCTGGTGACAAACACAGTGAATGAGGCAGAGGGGTCGATGCAGGAGGTGGAGATTCTGTCGATGAGTGTGGGGATGAGAATGAATGAGATTAAGACGAAGTGGCTGGCCGAGAACATTAAGAAGCTAGACAAGATGATGAATGTAGGGGGGAAGCCGCTAGATTTGGTTAAGGACTTCTTGTATCTGAGAGCAAAGATTGGGAACTCAGAAGATGATGTGGTTGAGAAGAAGAGCAAACCCTGGGTAACGTGCCACAGTTTGAGATCGGTGTGGAAGTCGGACCTTCGTAAAGACCTGAAGATGCGTCTCTTCTTTGTTACAGTGGAGTCTGAGCTACTGTACGGCTCTGAGATTTGGAAACCGACCAAGAATCTCACTCAGATGGTGCATGGGCTCTACAAGAGAATGCTGAGCATGGCTCTGAACATTAATCAGTATACACTGAGGATGAAGAACTCAGAGCTGTACGGAGCCTCCCAAAAGTCAGCTCGAATGTAACACAGAGGAGACTGAGGTTAGCTGGACATGCTCACCGACATTCAGAGTTGACACTACATTCAGTGCCTTTGTGGGAGCTCCTGCACGGACACACTAGAATAGGAAGGCCGAGGTTGACATATGTTGATGCCCTAAGGACAGATACACGTCTCTTGGAGACGCAGGACCTGGCAGCGATGATGAAGGACAGAGACAGCTGGAGAGAACTCGTCCATGGATCTCGGGAATTTTACCCGCCCTATATATATATATATATATATATATATATATATATATATATATATACATACATACATACATACATACATACATACATACATACATACATACATACATACATACATACATACATACATACATACATATATAAGATGGTAAGGTTTTTTTACAATGTCCCACACGGACAAAAATATATGGAAAAGAAATTGAAAATGTAACTGGAGTCTTTTAAGAATATTTATTTACTTTACTGGTTCCACAGTTCTTATGATTTTTAAAAGTAAGATTGTGGGTCTCTGTTTCTGCGACAATAATGACATCAAGCAGCTAGGAAGAAAGTGTTTGGGAGTCTGTTGAATAACGCCTAATGAACAAAACACCAATGCCAGCGGTGTGGCCACATAGGAAGACTATGGTTACACTCTGGCTAGGCTACAGGAAAGCATTCGATTCTGTTCCTCACACTTGCGTGATAGAGGCTATTTGACTTGCTAAAATTCCATAGAGAACATTTTTTCTTTTCGGACTACTATCCTAAAATTAAAAACAGTGGTGGAGGACTCTTTTCTCACTGATAAAATAGAATGTCACATAGGTATATTTCAAGGAGAAAGTCACTATGTGTTACTATTTATTCTGTCATTAAACCCCTTTGTTCTTTCTGATAAGGAAATATGTAGGATAAATATTTGGCTCCTAGGAGGACAGAAAAACAAACCTAACCCACAACGTCTTTGTGGATGACCTGAAATTATATGCGAAAAACATAAATAGGATGAAAACAAATCTTGAACTGGTGGCGACCTTCTCAAAAGATATAGGTATAACGTTTGGCCAGGATAAATGTTCATATATATATATATATAAATGTTCAAATATGAATGTAAAGCGAGGAAAACTACAAGCCACTCGAGCATCATTTTTATCAATATCTTAACTGTTTCACTGATATCTGACGAGGGCTGCTACAGATACCAAGAGATAGATGAGAATTTATCCGATGATGGTATCTGTAGCAAGGAACGCATAACCAGGGAAACACCCGATTATGAAACATATGGTCATGTGGAATCTTTGCGCACAATAAAACAATGGCTCACAATGTGTTTGCTGTGCCTGTCCTAACACCAACATTTGGAATACTCGATTGGACGATAGACGAGATCTGAGCTATTGATGTTAAAACCATAAAAATCCTAAACGACACCGGAAAGCTCCCCATCAACAGTGACATAGACTGCCTCTACTTGAAACGTAAGCAGGGAAGCAAAGGCCTAATATCAGTCTAGACAAAATTTGTGTGTCGCATCATATCCCTACGACAACATTTACGAACCTCGAAGCGTAGAAACCCATCTACAGAGCAAGTCTGTCCGCATGGGACAGATAATATCATGAGAGTTGGGAAGGAACTCCTTGAAAAATGTTCCCTGATAATCAGAAACTCCCACCCAGGGAAATCGCCCAGCGATAGCACAGTGAATCTATGGATGAAAAGTTGCATGTTTATCAGCAGAAAATCATGCATGGATGTGTTGCCAGGAAGCTCCAGAGTGAGAGTAATATAGATAAGCCAAGTAGTCTATCATGGACAAACAACCGCTATATTGGCTCCCACTTTGAAGGATATGCTTTTGCAATCCAAGAACAGGAAATAAATACAAAATAACTGATTCACAAAAGAGACTGGGATGCAGGCAAAACATCTAAATGTGACAAGTGCAGACTCTGTAGTATTAACATCAAAGATGTCACCTATGTAATATGCAGCTGTCCAAAGGTGTCATCACGGTACTATCTACCCCACGAGGCATGATGCAGTGGCCAAAACACTATAACACTATACAATGCAATCAGTAGAAAAGATAGCCCCGATAATAAACACATGGACATTTAGAGCAATGCGTATAACATATACATGCATAATGTGAAAGTATACTGGTGGAATGTTCTAGTCAAAACCCAGAAAAAAATGCAAGTATAACAGACCACATATAGTGCTATAGAACAGGGAAAAGAAGGCATGCTCAGTAGTGAAAGTCAGCTGCCCAGCAGATGCCAATATAATATTAAAGATCAGCGAAAAGGAGAATATCTATGCAGAACTAATGATAAATCTGACTATACCTACAGATTTATACCTGTGATTATTGGGGCACTAGGATATGTTATTAACTGCCTCACTACAAATATTGAGAAGCTAGGCTTCACAGAACCAGTAAGAACACGACTAGTTAGGCAGTTACAAGTACAATCCATTAATGGAACAGTAAAATATGTAACACATTCCAAAAATGCTTCATGTAATAACTGCATGTATACATACGTGTACAGATACTAAAAATATCACATGCATACATATAACTCAAAACATACACATCGATACACCATAAAACCCATCACCTGCACACACACACCCGAACACACGCACCCATGCAGCCTTGCAGACATATCTACCTAGTTGATGTTGACTAAATTCCAATGAGAGAGTATTGTGTCTATGTTAGAAACCGACTCTCTCTCTCTCTCTATTGGTAACATTTATAAAATTATGAAACCAGAACATACATACATGCATAAATACTTACATACATACACATATACATAGATACATACACACACACACACATACATGATGGCTGCCCCCTCGGCCATTGAAAAATATAACATTATTAATAATTATTAATTAATGCTATCGTACAATGCCTGTGCGTGAAGATTTTTTTTAAAGTGAGGAAAGACTGTGCACTGAGCCAAACCCAGTCTCTGAGCGACAGTAGCTACAACCCGAAAAGAAGAAAAAGATCAACATCATCGGTAACTACTGAGACGCAGGTATTATGTCGGAGTTATTCCAGTTTTCCGAGTTGCCTTCTAGAAGAATGCCCTGACAAAGGCTAGGGGTCCTTCACTCCCAGTGGTTTAACCGCGCGATCGGGTATCCAGCCCGATTATTCCTATGTCCCCGCGCATATACACACATATGCACACATGCATATACGTTATACACACACGCACGCACACACACATATATATATATATATATATACATATACATATATATGTACATAAGTATATACATATTTACACAATCTTGGATGGCCGTTGACTCCACCTTTTGTCAGGTTTTGTTTTTGTCCTGCAGGCTGTCCAAAATCACCCTCCTCACCAAGTAAACTTGGTGGGTTGCCGGTTTAGTCGCCGACGACCCGACCATGCGACAGGTTGTCCTGGGTTACATACATACATACATAATACATGGTGGTGGCTGCCAACTCGTTTTCGAGTACGGCCACTAATTTATATTCATGTAGGAGAACCCCTACCGATGCGCTCAGCGAGTGTGACTTTTTAGTCCCGCCAGCGACTTGAAAACTCTGGCACAAACACTACACTTGTGACAATTATAGACACATAGTGCTGGGTCCATGGTACCATGTGACGACAAGTGCAGAGAGATCTCCAGATATAAAGCAATGCCTGTGCCGTGAAGCTTTTATAGTGAGCAAAGGCACTGCACAAAGCCAGTCCCACTCTCTTAACCAAGATGATATTTACCAAAAAGAAGAACAAGTCAACATCATTGGATACCATCAGGGTTGCAGGTGTTATATCAGTGTTTTCCTTCTCCCCGAATTCTGCCTTGACAAAGGCTAAGGGGTCATCTCTCCCGGTGATTTTGGATGGCCATAATACATACATACATACATACATACAAAATAATCTTCCGTGACCTTCTTTCTTCTTTTATCTTCCTTTTCTATCTCCTTCTTGTTCCTTTTCTTAATTCTCAACTATCTTCCCTTACCATAGCCAATTTTCTAATCTCTGAATTATTGTACACTTAATAAGCGACAAACGTCCGATCCGTTGAAGGTTTTCTCTATATTTCACCCAGACAGTGAAACTAATAAGACTAATTGTTTTTGAATCTCTCTGTATATATATATATATATATATGTAAGAACATAGAGTGCTCAACTGGCATACCACCTATGGAAGCACCATAGAGACCATTAAACACGCACGCACACACACACACACACACACACACACACACACACACACACACACACACACACACACACACACACACACACACACACACACACACACACACACACACACACACACACACACACATATATATATTTATATATATATATAACGAAGGAACTGTGGTAAGGAACCAAGTGGACCATAACGCACCAGAATTAGCCGTCGAAACGGCTTGAGCTCAGCCCTCGGGGTCCTACTCGTTCCTATATATATATATATATATATGTAAAAGGTAAACAGAAATAACAACACAATCGGTACAGTATATGGAAGGAATACATTAGGTTAACGCTTGAAATAGTAGGAAGAGGGTCTTGACGTTTCAGATGCTAGTCCTTCATCAGAAGAAAGAATGAGAAATAAGATAGATTGAGGGGACGGGCAGGTTGGAATTGGAAAAAATTTCTTTAGACGAGAACTATTTGACTTGTATGAAACGTCAGGGAATATATGCACATGCACACACATACACACACACTGGAACACATACACACACACAGACACACAGACCCACCCCACACACACAAATATATATATATACACATATATATGTATATGCATATATATACATTTAATAAAAAAAATTGGGAGAAACAGGGAGCTATGTGGTTACTTGATAAAGCGGTGGACAATCCCTTCTTCAGTTATCTGCTGGAGATCAAGGATATTTCAACGCATTTAAGATACTATATATATATATATATATATATATATATATATATATAGACCCCCCCCCCCCCGCCACACACACATATATATATATATATAGGGATCAGATTCGCTAAAGTGAAAAAGATACCAACTATGGACAATAGGGTTTGCCAGACTCAATTTAATATATATATATATATATATATATATATATATATATATATATATATTGTTATACTTTGGGAGGGTCATGTTGCCAAGAATAAACACACGCACCAGTTGTTTCCCTCCAATTTATTATAAATAAAATTATAAATTAAAAAACATTTATAAATTTCCGATTGGTTGGTTGGTTCCACAACCGGACGGCTGTTCATATAGTGTCAAAGTTCTTTCGTCACACATTCTGTGACCTCTTCAGTGACTGGGGATTCTTTTCTTTGTTTTGTGCCTCTCCTCTGTTCTGTCCTACGCCATCTTGTTTTTTTGTGTGTTGTGTGCTTAGTTTGCGCATGTGTTACATCCGGGTGTCTGTGTGTGTTTTTATTTGTTTATTTATTTGTTTATTTACATGTTACTGGTTGGTTGTTTGTTCTATGTGTGTGTGTTTTCATTTTGTCCTTAATTGTAAGTTGTGATGTTGCTATTCCATTCATGTTTTCTATTTAATTGAGCTTTAAGATAGAAAAGAGTCATCAGTACTCCACCAACATGCTAAAATAGAACATAAGGGCAACTTAGAGAACATAGAAATAAAAATAAAATCTACACACAGAAAAGACGAAATGTTTAGATAAATCACAGAGGCAATAAACATAAATGAACTACAACCAAAATTAAATAGAAAACATGAATGGAATAGCAGCATCACAACTTACAATTAAGGACAAAATGAAAACACACACACATAGAACAAACAACCAACCAGTAACATGTAAATAAGCAAATAAATAAACAAATAAAAACACACACAGACACCCGGATGTAACACATGCGCAAACTAAGCACACAACACACACAAATACAAGATGACGTAGGAGAGAACAAAGGAGAGGCACAACACTAAGAAAAGAATCCCCAGTCACTGAAGAGGTCACAGAATGTGTGACGAAAGAACTTTAACAATATATGAACAACCGCCCGGTTGTGGAACCAACCAACCATCCGGAAATTTATAAATTCCTAAATTTATAAATTTAATTTATAATAAATTGAAGTGAAACAACTGGTGCGTGTGTTTCTTATTGGCAAGATGACCCTCCCAAAGCATAACAATATATATATATACATGTACATATATATGTATATATCCATATGTGGTTGACGGACTGAGAGGAAGGAGTACTTAATACCGAAACAGCGTTTTGATATTCATTTTATTAGAATAATGAGTCTTATTTTTATCCATAATAGAAGTGGTAGTAAATTTGTGACATTTCTTCAGGTTCTTATACAAGTTTATAAGATACCGTTAATAGTAAAACGTGCTAAAACGCCAGTTTACGAAAAAAACAAACAAAACTAAACAATATCTCCAAGATGGAAATTTGAATTATGATATCGTTCACGTGAATACGCAGACGTATTTGAAGCACATGGCCTAGTGGTAAGGGTGATGGACGTACGACCATAATGTGGGTTTGATTTCTAGGCTGGTTTGCGAGTTCTGTTCTTGAGCAAAACACCTCATTTCAAGTTACTCCAGTATAATCAGCCGAAAATGAGTACCAGCAATGGCTGGTTGTTAAAACCTGCAATGGACTGGCATCGTCTCCAGGGTGGGGGAGTCTTGTACTCTCATTTACTTCATGCCACTGTAACCTGGATAAGCATTGGCTTCATGAACCACCGAGCTCGAAACAGACTTTAGATTTTTCAGAATATTTATTAAGGTACTGGGAGGAGTAGTATAGATGTATATATATATATATATATATATATATATATATATATACCTGCTTCCATACAATACAAGGGTAGGCTCTAAAGTTCATCGGGTGGCTATGAAGGAGTGAGGCTTGCGCACGCATTAATTTCAATCTTGCTAAGTAATAACTGCATTATTTCTTTGGCAGTATCCGTAGAGGGTCGGACGCCATGCTTTGACGCATGGAGTTACGGTCCTTGCCATTCTGAGTTCAAATCCCCCCGAGGTTAACTTTGCCTTTCATCCTTACGGGGTCGATAAAATAAAGTACCAGTAATGCACTGGGTAATTGCTGGTCTTGTGCTAAACGTAGAAACAATTATTTCTTTCAATGTTGAAAAATAAACCTCATTTGGTCAGTCGATGACACTATATGCTTAGCCTATGAACCTTCCATCCGACCCTCGTACATACATGCACATAAATAAATACACTCATAGGTACATACATAATTATAATACACACACACACACATACACATACACACATATACATACGCACACACACACACACACACATATATATATATATATATGCGTTGGGTGGACATGCATATGTATAAACATTTCAATGTACATACATATGTATATATGTGTGTGCATGGGTATGCGTGTGTAAACACTTTACAACTGTATATTTGAAGGTAAATAAGCGTAAATTAGTGCAACTTATTCGATCGAGTATTTTTCAAAATAATATTCTAAATGTTTTCTTTTATGTGTTTCTTATATTTTATTCCATATCCTTTACACCCTACTCCAACCCACCTTTCAGATATTTTTTCAACAATATTTTCATGTAAATACAAAATATAGATACAATGCATTGTTCGATAACCATTTTGTTTGGCTTCCATTTCTCAAAATAATATAGCGAAATTTTCTTTTCTTAAATCTACGTAAATAGTAACGTATTCAACAAACGTTATTGTTTTTTTAATTTTTCTTTGTTTGATGTTTTCTTAGATATTCTTCTTGCCATTATTTGTTTTGTTACAAAGGGTGATAGATTGGCAAAATTGATAGATCGTCGGATGAAATACCAGTGCAGTATTTGTTCTGGATTTTTACATTCCGAGTTCAAATCCTGACAACGTCAACTTTTACCTTTCATCATACCGAGGTCGATAAAATAAAGTACCAATCAAAGATCGATAGAATCAATATTCCTCTCCTCCAAAATTCAGGCCTTCTGCCTAAATTCAAAATCATTGTAAATTTTGTTACGATCTTCTCAGATTTAACTGTTTAAATTACTCGGAGATTATATTCAATAAGGCGGCGAATTGACAGTCTTTAGGGCCAGGTATTTGGTACAGTTCACTATCCTCTGAGTTTAAATCCTGTCGCGATCAGCTTTGTTTTTCATCCTTTCGGGGTAAATAAATAAAGTATCAGTCCAGTGTTAGTGGGTTGGCGGAATTGTTAAAGAGTCGGACAGGATGCTTTTTATTATATCATTTGACACTGAGTTCTGAATTAATCTCACCTTTTTTTCCAGGATTTGCAACCCGGCAGACAGTGTCAGCAAAAGAAAACAGAAATGGAAACATAATTTCTTTCATTTTATCTGATGATCACCTTCTTTCCTGTTTTAATATTTACAATTTTTATGTAGCATTTTTCGTTAACACTGGTATATAGCTCACTCAATTTACCATACACTTCAGAACTTTGACTAAAGTTTAAATACATTATTACCATTTTTATAAGGGTGAGTGATTAGGAAAATGGTTAGTGTGTCGAACAAAATGCTTCCCAGTATTTGCTTCTCAGTTCAAATCACACCATCGTTAACTTTCCGTGACCGATAAAATAAAGTACCAGTCACGTACTGGGTCGTTATTATCCACCTCCTCATTCCCCAAACTGCTGACCATGTTCCTAAATTAGAAACTATTATTAGTTTTATTATGTTCATTCAAGATTTAACTGTTTAACTTTATCAATCGATACTCTAACTAACTTATTGTTTATCTTCACTACGGAGTAGTTCGTGTGAACATTTGAAGGTGTATAAAGTTATGAGTTCCATTCCAGCATCACGCAGAGTTAATAAATACTGAAAGGCATTTATGCGACACTTTAGATTTGTACCTAATAATCATAGATAACGGTTTCCGCTTTTATCTTCTAACATTAGAGGTTTTATAATTAAATTCAATCAACAAATACTCTGAAGACATATTTTCACATAAGATTTTCTCCCTGGAACTCGATTTTTATTCATCATGATCTTCCACTGGAATATTTTTCGGATCACTGGATTTCTCATTACTTGTTGTTTGAACATATCCACTTTATATTGTAGACATGGTCACCATCTTGAATATAAGGTACTGCTTCGGTGGAGGACGTTTCAACTGGTCCAGTCTCTGCTTACAAGATTAACCGGTGTAATGTAATGGGAATCCTCACAGAACTGATCTATGGAAAAGACAAAGCTTCACCAGCACATAGAGATGGGCAGGTACAACAGACATTTAACAACACAGAGAAGTCATATGATCGTTTTGTTCTGATTAAAAGCAACGAGAAAACGAAAGTGTTCGCATTAATTCTTCCTAGGATAACATTCCCGGATTACAACATCACCATCTGGAGCTGGTAGATTCTTTCTTCTATCTTAGAATAGAAAAAATATCCATACTGAGACACAAACAGTACCTCCTCAGAGATCGAGTAACATGTTTTGTTTGTATATATATATATATATATAAATATATGTGTGTGTGTGTGTAAATTTTTTTCCATATATCTAGTTGAGAAATAATTAGTATTTTGTACATGAATGAAGAACGACAAATATACTCACTTAAAAAAAGAATCAAGCCAAAATTGACTAAAGCTCACTTATACGGCCGTTTCACGAAAATTCGAAAACATGATGCTAATAACCAATTTAATGATTAGGCTCAATCACCAATTATCGATCTTGGGCAGATAACCAGTTAATGTACAGAGTGAGATATAATTAGACAAGACCTTGATCACATTCTGATGAACGATCTTCCTTGGTCTTATTACTAAGATCGATAATTGGTGATTGAGCCCAATCATTAAATCAGTTATAAACATCATGTTCTGTAATGCTCAGCAATAGGCTGTATAAGTGAACTTTAGGCAATGTTGGCTTGATTCTTTCTTTAGTATATTTATTATTTTATCGTTCTATATAAATGTACATAATACTAGTTGTTTCTCAAATAGATATAAGCGCAAAAGAAAAGTGCACATCGTTTTATTTTGTATAAATTATGTTCCTAGCTGAACGTTCATTGAGCTAACTTTGTTGAGTAATATAATCAATAGATTTATCCTAATCATAGTATAACTGCTCCAAATTTTAAATTTGTAGAGTTGCCATAGAGGGATTCGTTTGACTGTTATCTTAACCACTTATGGACAGTCGTGTAATATCTGGCATTTCGTAAGACGTTAGTATAGCACCATAAGGGTTTATTCGATCGCCTTACTTGGGTAGTTAACTAGTTAATGTGTAGAGTGATATATATATATATATATATATATATACAAGACCTTAATCACTTACTGATAAATGATCTTCCTTGGTCATAATGTTACTTATTATTAAGATCGATAGGATTGAGACCAATCCTTAAATCGGTTATAAGCATCATGTTCTGTAATTTTCAGGAAACGGCCGTGAACGTTAGGCAAATTTGGCTTGATTCTTTCTGTTACTGTTGTTTTGATTGGTGGTTTTGCTATAAGGAATGTGTTGGTACGTATGATAGAGGGAGGGGAGGATCATAAGGAAGAGATGGTGGTGGAGAGCGATGGTTAGTGTAAGTTTCGGGGAAGTGGTGTTTTGGCTGTTTTATAGACATTGTGGCGTGTGTGTGATGAGGTGAGGGCCATGGGTGTGGAGGTGGTTATGGGCTATGCGTGATAGGAGATGAAAGGGGTGTGTGTGTAGGGTTTTTTGTTGGTCAGCGGTTTGTCGAAGAGGAATAAAATAAAATAAAAAGTAAAGGAAAAAAGAACTGACCACTATAAATGAATGTGAATCGTTATAGACCTTTCTAAGCCCCACAGACTCATTCTGTCATTAGCACTGCAGAAGTCCGACGAGCTTTTGCTTCCAGAGTCGAGATAGATCGACACAGATCGATCCTTGAGCTGATCAATAGCGAAATGCGCGTTACTACTCAATAAACGTAATGAAGACATAACAAATCGTCCATATATTATCATAAGTACACTCTACTTAGTCCTACACGCCTTTACCGACTGGAAACTACGTATCGAGGGCTCACTCGGGTGAACCTAAGTAACGGCACGTTACACTCCCTATATATATAACTAAATAAGTACAGTACTCGCTCCCTCCCAAATCTCTCAATTTGTATGATAAATTATTATTATTCATCTGTTGCCTCAGCTGGCTCTCTTTTTTCACCTCCTCACTATTCCTCTCTCCCCTTCTCTCTCTATTTCTCTCTGTTTTTCTTTACATACATCTCTTCTTTTTCTCCGTCTTTCTTTTTAACTGTGCTTAACACTAAATATTTATCAACATTTCACTACTAAACCAACTTCTTACATAAAAGTTGATCAATATTTATGGTACGTCAAAATTATTTATAAAACTGTTTATATATTGTATTTTATCTGAAGAAGGCATGCCATATTTTTAATATGGTATCACCGAAATATGTATAATGAAATAAATATGGTTTTATAAATATAGTTTCCATTTATTTAATATCGTATATATATATATTTATATATATATATATATATATATATATATATATATATATATATATATATGTATATATAGTAATAATTGTTTCTACATTCGGCACAAGGCCAACAATTACCCAGTACATTACTGGTACTTTATTTTATCGACCCTGTAAGGATAAAAGGCAAAGTTAACCTCGGCGGGATTTGAACTCAGATCGTAAAGGGACGTAAGTCTTTGCTGCAAAGCATGGTGTCCGACTCTCTTCCTATACTGCCAACCCACCGCTCTTATATAGTAATAATAATAAATTAGAAGACTAAAATCCAAAGAGGGCTCGATGAGGATAAATATATATCAGATATATAAGAACCGTAGACCAAATATTTATTAAAATAACAGATTAAAGTTTAGGCAAAGAATCGCTGCTTTCACCCATAACGGGATCTTCTGAAGCTAAAAATATCAATCTGTGAACGCAGAAGTACATATTTCAAAAACGTTGCAACCGAAGGAAGACAGGAAGATGATACTTTGGTTCGTAGAAACATTTCCTGGCAAAGAACAGATAAAAACGAAGATAATGCGTCATTAATTGGAACAGTGAAAACAATTACACGCAAAGACAAAACCACGTATAGGGTATAAATGAAGTCGAAGACTAATATTCTATTAGGTAGTTCGTGGAGACGTTCTTTGGCAATGAACGGAAAACATATATATATATATATGAAAACAGGGAGAAAGAGACGATTATTAGGAAGAAAAATATTTTGTTTTCCTTTTTTATTTCTCTCTCTCTTTTTTCTTGTTTAGAAAATGATTAAAACGAAATGTTTTACTTTGTGTGAAGTGTTAAGGTATTAGTTGATTTATTTATTATTTAACAATGGCATTTATTTATCTATTTATATATTTAATAATTGTATATTACCGGTTTCAGCATTTTTATGCATTATCAAATGGTAGTGATATGTATTAGTGTGGTGTCGCATATTTACCTTCTACATATATATATAAGTAAAAGGTAAACAGGAATAACAACACAATCGGTACAGTATATGGAAGGGATATATTAGGTTAACGCTTGATATAGCAGAAAGAGGGTCTTAACGTTTCGGACGCTAGTCCTTCATCAGAAGAAATAATGAGAAATAAGATAGATTGAGGGGACGGGTGGGTTGGAATTGGAAAAAATGTCTTTAGACATATATATATAGAGAGAGAAAGAGACTGAGAGAGAGAGAGAGAGGGAGAGAGAGAGAGAGAGAGAAAGAGAGAGAGAGAGAGAGATAGAGAGAGAGAGGGTGGTGGAGGAGTTAAGACCGAGTTCCTGACAAACAGACAAAGAGACAGAGAAATAGATTGAAGAAGGATTGAGATGCTATTTATATGTGTGTCTATTGGCCTATAGCTTTATTAGTTGCAGTTTTGTTTTTCATATCTGGAGAATTGTATTTATTTATAGATATTGGAATCAACATACTTGTATATTTCTTCGAAGTTGAACAGGAGATGGAGATAGAAAGTAGGGATATACCAGCATAGATGCCATGGATGCTGTCTGATCATGCCATTTTTCAGATCTGCTGTTATACTGTGTTTCTCTCATTTTAAGGATAACAATGAAATGCATTGTTTTTCAAATGTAGGCAACTACCGTGAATAAATTTCAGAAGAATGCTGTCTCAACCAGATGCTTTTCTGGGCCACAATTGATGGCTTTAGTGAATTCATGGTATGTTAGTGAGCCTGGCATCGAAAGTTGACTAAGATGCTGGGGCATGTTTCGAAGAACGCCTTCAGCAGTGGTAGAATTCCTGTTTGAGATTGTGCTAAAATGTTTATATCCAATGACATTGTCAACAGCTTTCAGCATTAAACGTTTCTTTTGAAAAGCATGTCGCTCTGTACTGCTCCTTGACTCTCACGTAGAAGCTTTGTAGGTGTCGGGTGTTTACATATTTCTGACGTTCTTCAGACTTATTTTGTCACTAGTTGTTCTCGAAATCTCTGATACGAGTCTGATGCTACCGCTAGCGGGCCTATCATCAATAAGTATGTTTCAAGTTTATATTAACGTTTACGATGTCTAATAGCACTTTACAAAGAAACACAAACATATACATACACAAACGCACAAACACATAGACGCACACACACACATACGCATACAGACGCACACACACACAGATACAGATGCGCACAAACACACAGACGCACACACACATAAACGCACACACACACACCAACACATACATACGCACACACACACACACACACACACATACGCACACACATATATATATATATATATAATATCTCACCAAAACAAGATAGAATAAGACAACAAAAAGGAGATACAAAATATCAACAAAAGTATTCACTGAGGAGGTCACAGAATGTGTGACGAAAGAGCTTTGATGACAACAACAAGTAAGCAACTATTCGGTTATTATACCAACAGACGGGGAAATTACAATAATGAATTGAAGTGAAACATAA
This sequence comes from Eledone cirrhosa, assembly GCA_964016885.1. Lineage (NCBI taxonomy): Eukaryota > Metazoa > Mollusca > Cephalopoda > Octopoda > Eledonidae > Eledone > Eledone cirrhosa. Next base: position 265,959,271 of record OZ024740.1, on the reverse strand, counting down.
CAGGAGAGTGTGTTTTTTACTGGCACCATAGCGATCCCAAAATATAACAATATAACAATATATATATGTATTTAGACGTGTGTCTCAGATTCCGTCCTCTTCGAGCGTTTGGCATTTTCTTCCCACATCTGACATCCTACCAACGCAGTCTCGCTGGTATACAACATCTGATGCCTGCTATATCTAGGTGTATGTATTTGAGTGCATGTACGCATGAACTTATGTGTGTATTTGTAAGTATATATGTGAACCTGTGTTTCTTGCGTTTATGCATATTTTCGTGTGAATATTTAGATAATTTGCAGAAAAAATTAACACATTTATGTGTGCAGTGTGAATTTAATACTCATATAACATAACGCAGAATAGTAATGAGTATGAATACCTAATTAAAGTGTACAATATATTGATTCCTATAGCTATAAATAAATACATTTCTTGAGATATGAAAAGAAAGAAAAACAACAGCTAATAAAGCTGTAAGCAAATAGAAACACATATAAATAGTATCTCAATCTTTCTGAATCTGTCTGTCTGTCTCTTTGTCTGTTTGTCAGTCAGAATCTCTGCTTCCTCCCCCCTCACCCCCTCTCTCTCTCTATATATATATATACACACACACACACACATGTATATATATATATAACAACATATACATATACTTTCAGATTAACAATAGCATAGAGATACATTATATCAACCAATGCAACACAAACAATTATGCCCCTGGCATGCCTTTGACCGCCTTCTGGTTATATATATATATATATATATATATATATATATATATATATATATTTATGTATGTAGTTATATGTATATATATATATATGTATATATATATATATAAATATGTATGTATATATATATATATATATATATATATATATATATATATATATATATATATATATATATATATATATACATGTGTGTGTGTATGTGTGCGTGAGTGTGTGCGTGTGTGTGTACATGCGTGTGTGTGTACTTCTTTTATGCTTAGTCGTCTTTCTCTTTGTTTAATTCGTCATTCACTCCCCTCCCACTACAACCCACAGCTACTATTATTTTTAATTGTATTCTCACTCCTCGATTATTTTTGTAAATTCCCCGGAACACATCATCTCCTCAAACAAACAAACACGACTCCCTTTGAACTATATTACTTGCTGAATATATTTATTCATTGATTATCGAAGAAAATGCTTCTATTTCTGAACCTATATATATATATATATATAATATATATCTGGGTGTGTGTATATATATATATATATATATATATATCATAAAATATATATACATATATGTATCCAAAGATATATTTATACTGATATATAGAAATACACATTAATACAAAAACATACATATACACACACACATAGACGCCCCCCCCCCCCACCGCCATTATTTATATATATTCTTTATAATTTTATTATATATATATATACAAAACATCTATATATATATATATATATATATATATATATGTATATGTATGTATATATATATATATATATATATATATATATATATATATATATATATATATATATATATATATATATATATACATATATATATATACATATATATATATATATATATATATACATATATATATATATATATGTATATACATATACTTATATATACAAATATACATAGATGCAAACACACATACACCCCTCCCCCCATATATATATATATATATATATATATATATATATATATACATATATATATTCTTTATAATTTTCTTCCACATAACTTTTCCCCTATATTTAATATTTTCTTCATTTTTACTTCACCACCTAAAAGGTGTTTGTTACTCATACGTTCTTCTTTTACTACGTCTTACTATATCCCCCTCGCCCCCCCCACTCGATCCTCCCCATCATCTCCATCGGCTTCGCCGTCACCATCCTCCACATTATCGTCTTTGTAGACATCATCTTAGTCTTGCTATTGGTCTAGATCTTGGTCTCTTTCCTCTATTTTTCAGCTTCCTCTTTTATCTCATCTTCAACATAATCATCATTATCATCACCAACTCCAACCTTTTCTATGCATACAATTTAAACTGATCTGAAAAATTTTCGAACAATAAACATTACAAAAATACTCCGGCACATTCCAAATAGGTTCTGTTAATTATCGATAATCTCCTTCGGGCGACAAGTTTCTGTAAAAATTTTGTTATAAACACTCCAGTAATAGGGTAATGGAATACACGCTCCCACATACTAATATACATGCTCATACACACATATACATACATATATGCATATATATATATATATATATATATATATATATATATATATATATATATATATATATATATATATATATATATATATGCATATATATGTATGTATTCGTCCATAGTCTACACCCACACCGAACATACATACATAAGTAAATATACATACACACACATACATACACACACACACACACACACACACACACACACACATATATATATATATATATATATATATATATATATATATATATATATATATATATATATATATATATATATATATATATTATAGATATGTGTTTATGTAGATATAAAGACGGAGAAGAAAATAAATCAAAACTAACACCATTTCCAACTCTACCAACACCACCACCACCACCACCATCACGAACGCCGACACTACAAAGAACAGCAACAATACCAACAACAAAACAACAATACCAACAACAAAACAACAACAACAACAACACCACCTGCATAATAACACTTATGAACTAAACTAAACTAAAAAAGAATTAAAAGAAAAACTACACATATATAAAGAAAAGAATAAGAATAAGAAAGAAAGAAGATGGCGATGGTAACAGAAGGCTAGAAACGTTGTTGAAGGAAGGGAATATTCACAGCTGAATTTTTCTTTAAGCAATATATCACCTTAGGGGAAATTCTCTCGACAACTTACTAATGCTATATTCAATATCTTTCTATCGTTCCTCACCACCATCTCACATTACACACTCTCTCTGACTTCCTATATATCTATCTTCCTTTTTATCATTCATTACCTTGTTCTCGCTTTCTTTCTTTCTCCCTTTCTTTCTTTCTTTCTTTTTTTCTTTCCCTTTGAGATATTTTTGTCTGAAATTAAAAAGGAATTATGATGGTTAAAAGAAAAAAAAAGGGAAAAAAAGAAAAGAAAAAAAGAAACCTATGTATACTTGTGTGGGTGTACGGGTGTCATTGTATGTACATATGTATGTATGTATGTATGTATGTATGTATGTATGTATGTATGTATGTATGTGTGTGTATATATATATATGTATGTATGTATGTATGTGTGTGTGTGTGTGTGTGTGTGTGTGTGTGTGTGTGCATGAGTGAGTGCATAAGTTTTTGGATGTCTGTATGTGTATCATCATCATCATCATCATCATCTTCATCATCGTCATCATAATCATCATCAACATCATCATTATCATCCTCATCACGTTCATCATCGACTGCTCATCGGTATCGGCCGCAACAATTTATATGTTAAATGAGGAATTATATCATCAACATTGTTTTACCCTTCTTCACACGTTTCTTACCTCTGCTGCTTATGGGTTCAGTCTTTAATCTCTTTGTATGTTCAACCACGACCTTCTTCTTTAGTTCTAATCTATCATGATTTCTCCTGAATAGTGTATATAAGTTCGTAGTTAAGTTTCTCAATTATTTCAACAAACCTAATAAATCCGATCATCATCATCATTGTGATCACTGACGAACATTCCTGACAAAATCTCTCCACAATTCACGATTTTCTATTGTTCCTGGTAACTGCTCCCCTCATTGTGTATAACTTCCTGCTTAATTCTCCAGCAATGCCTTGTAAATCGTAACTGTCTTTTAGCAATTGTAGTTCTTATCTTGGACAATTTCCGTTTAAACTTCCTTCTGTAATATGTTGTTGCCAGATTATGTTTTGTACATCCCTAAGTTTTTAATTTATGCACCATCTACTTTCTTCCCAAGTATCGGGGCCCATGTACCTGATCCATACAATAACACTGACTCAAAAGATGAAAGGCAAAGTTGAACACAGAGAGCAAAGATCAGAAACGAATACGACAAAGCATTTTATCCGTCTAACGACTCTGTCAATTCGTGTCTACCACACACATATAGTCTCCTCCAAAAGGAAATAAACAAACAAACAAAAAAACTGGACCTAAAGGCACAACACAAATATAAATATCCCATCATCAACTGCCTCAATAGTTATTGATATTTCGGTTTCAGGAAGCCAAGATCACGGCATACTGATTATAAAATCGTTATCGTATCTGACCAATAGACATCGACATTGGAGAATGGTTGCTCATTTGTGGGGTCGCCAGTGGATACAAAGTCGTCCATTGACTCTCCTGAGTATCTCCTTTTAATAAGTCCTGTCTTTCATTTTAGAGGCTGTTCAAAATGTCCCTTCTTACAAAGCGTGGTTAATGAAGAAACCGCTTAATTTACCGGCAGCTTAACTCTCCACAGTTTGGACAGGACTTGCCTGATTATTGGACTCAACAGCTCCACAGAGGCAGTACATTGCAACAAAGGATTGGCCATATAAAGAACTCTCTATTTACCGATCCTTCCATCTCAGGGGCCAATTCATTCTCTGATATGTTATCAAGAACGTATCTGATTAAAATCTGAGCAAAGAAGGCTTGTGAGTCAGATCTAGAAAGAAATAATATTTGATATCTATCGTAATTTATTTGTTTCCAACTGAGGTTTTTCTAACCTTATTGGAGGATGAATGTGATGTTAGATGGGCATTTAATAAGGTGAATTCCGATAAACTGTATGCCTAGTAGTCCCCTGCAATAAAACATATCCCATTGTCACAATAGCTGTACGTGAGGAGGCTATGATACTGTAAGGACTGTATTCTCTCAGCGCCATTGATCACCACCCAAGACAATTTACGGGGAAGTTTTCAAGTGCGTATTTTGTGTTCTTTTATTTTTTTTTAAATACAGCAGCTTCTACTGTGCTGAAGGACAGGGGTTGGTGTATTTTAGAAGCCTCTATTTAGGAATTTACACGTTAGCAGCAAATTCGATTAAATTTCAAATCGTATTTATCTTGCTTCCCAGAAACTGTAAAAGGACAGAATCAAGGATTCGATTAAACTGATTTTTTAAAAAATCGTTCGTTCTCTAATCTTGCTTTGGATGTGAAGCCTTTACGCTTTACTGAAGAAACACAAAAATACCAAAATGCCTCTATATGCAAATCTGTGAACAAATTTGCATATACATCGGTTGTTGTATCTGAACTAAAATGCATTTCATGCTACTCCAGCTCACTCAGCTGTCAAATATGAATTGTATCGGTAATTCAGAGATCCAAACTTGTTACACATTGTAGCACGCTGTCTGTCTGTCTACCTGTGTGTATGTCTGTATGTGTGTATGTGTGTATTGGTGTTTGTGTGTGTATATGTATGCGTGGGTACATGGAAATACTCGATTTCGGGCCCGAGCATGTGGTTATCCCACCAGTTCTTGTTAGGACATCATTCTAGAAGGAAATCTTTGATGTAAAACCTACGATTCAATGACAGTCAATAATGTTGCCAAGTTCTTTGTTTGAGATACCTGTCACCGTTGTCCAGAGAGTGGGACTCGTCCAGTGCAAGCCTTTCTTCATTAAAAAAAAGCTTCAAACACATGCATCACATTATCTAAACAAATTTCACGCTTGTCATTTTCTTTTTTGCTCCGCTGCAACATTTGCAGAAAAGAATGTAACTCCTGGGGTGCGGGTGGGGTGGGTAGGGGGATAAAGTCATGTTCGCGCCACTCATGTATGGGAAAAAGGTCAAGGGATGGCAATTCTGGAAACCGAGATGTATCCATTATGTATGTATGTTTCTCTTTCTCTTAATTTCGAGTACATTTTTGACTGACCACCTTCCTGGCGGCAAGGTTGTAAAAGAAAAGAAATTGTCATCCCTTGAATCGCAAGAATGTTTTGCAAATTTTTAAGGTGCCAGCTATCGCAGCCATTTGTAGTCCATGAATTAGGGAGCTGCGTTCTTTGTCCACAACTCCAAGTTCAGTTATACTTTGGTCCAATCAGGTTTGTATATAACCTGTTGCTCCAATAATGATGGGTATTGTGCAGAAGGTGTATCTTGGATACTGGATCTGCAAACTCCTCATCAATGGTCCGTAGTTGTCATCCTTCTCTTATATTTTCCTTACAACGTTGACATCAAGAGTGCAACTGAACTCTACAACAGAGCACATTTTCAATGTGTGGTATTTTCAGGTTCCACCAGTATTCCTTAGTGCCATCTATCTCCAAATATTCCTTCGCATTTGTTGTTAATTTTGCATTCCTAAGTGCGTTCGAGATGGTTCTATCTATCACATCGTGTCTCATATGGAAGTAGTAGCGAGACGACATTCTTTCGCAGTTGGCAAAAATGTGGCTAACATTTTCGATCTTTGGTTTACATAGCCTACATTTATTGTCAACTGATGGCTCTTCTCTTTTGTGTAGCAGATATTTGGTAGGGATTTCTTGTTCCAGTATTACATAGAGATATCCTTCAAGGTGGGATGTCATAAACTTGTCGGAACTCCATGCCAGGCTTTTTGAATGATTTATTCCCTCTATGGTTTGTGTTTTTCGTCTCAGATACTCATGCACAACTTTCTCTGTAAATTGGTCCATTTTGTAAACTTGTTCGAGCATTGAATAGGATATTCCAATTTCCCTGGGAGAGATATTTATATCAGGCCTTATTCCATATTTCTCCTCCAAATCAGTGGCTATCCTAATGATATTATTTATCCCTAGGGGGGTGGATTGGCAGTATCGGTAGAGGGTCAGACGCATGCTTTGCCGCATAGAGTTACGGCCTTGTCATTCTGAGTTCAAATCCCGCAGAGGTTAACTTTGCCTTTCATCCTTACGGGGCCGATAAAATAAAGTACCAGTAATGTACTGGATAATTGTTGGCCTTGTGCCAAAAGTAGAAACAATTATTTATCCATACTCATAAACAAGTATGGGCAAGATGATTGCTGACCTTTTTCTTCTGTTGAAGAAGTTGCTTCAGTGTTACTACCTGGATCTCGTATCATGTTAATATGGATTTTAGACCCCGGCCACTTTCCTTGCGTGAGAAGTATAGCCTATCCACATCACATTTGATGTTCAAAGTTTCCAGTAATACTGAGAAGCTTGCGAGTTCTTGCATCTATCTCATCTAGTTCTTTCAATGACCAGTTAAGCAGACCAAATGTTGGTGTTAGGATTGGCACAGCATAAGTATTGTGTATGTATGTATGTATGTATGTATGTATGTATGTATGTATGTATGTATGTATGCATGTATGTATGTCAGGTCGCTCTCAAGTGCTACTGGTAACATGTAACCCAGTATAACCTGTCTCATGGTCGGGTCGTCGGCGACTAAACCGGCAACCCCACTAAGTTTACTTGGTGAGGAGGGGGATTTGGGACACCTTGCAGGACAAAGAACAAAACATGATAAAGGGCGGAAGAACTCATAAGAGTCAACAGCCATCCAAAAATGTGTAAATATATATATACATGTATGCATGTGTATATATGCACGTATATATGCATGTATGCATGTGTATGTATATGCGCTGGGACATAGAAATAATCGGGCTGGACACCCGATCGCGCGGTTAAACCACTGCCTATGTGAAGGCATTCTTCTAGGAGGAGGCAACTCAGGAAACTGGGATAACTCCGACATAAAATCTGCGGCTCAGTAGTTACCGATGATTTTGATCTTTTCTTCTTCTCGGGTTATAGCTACTGGCGCTCAGAGAGTGGCTCAGTGCACAGTCTTTAAAAAAGATCTTCACACACAGGCATTGCACGATAGCATTAATTGATAATTATTAATAATGTTATATCGTGTAATGGTCATACTCGATAACGAGGGAGCAGGCATCATGTATGTATGTATATATGTATGTATGAATGTATGTATGTATGTATGTATATATGCACTATGTGTCAATAATTGTCACAAGTGTAGTGTTTGTACCAGAGTTTTCAAGTCGCTGGCTGGACTAAAAAGTCGCACTCGTTCAACGCATCGGTAGAGGTTCTCCTACATGGATATAAAGTAGTGGCCGTACTCGAAAACGAGTTGGCAGCCACCATATATGCATGTATGTGTGTATGCAGTGTAAATAGTGTGCATGAAAGTCTTGTTTTGTTTCATCTAAAATACTATAGAACTCAATTACCTCTCACAAGATACTGTGTTATAGTGTTAAGAAAATCTCAGCATAGCTTGATAGTAGAAGATCGTCTTAGAAGAAACAACTTCATGAAGGTCTTTCGGTATCATTTATACATGATTACCAGCGATAGGTGTATCTATAGCTTTGATGATCCTAAGCCACGAATAAGAAACCATCATATATTTCATCTCTTCAATATTTTCTAAGGGTTTGCGACCACATGCTTTGTCTTTGTGTCTATGAGGCATTCTGAGAAACGATGGAGTGATTTTCCAATACATTCAAATACTATATCAAGAATTGTGTGGTCTTTTATTCAGTTTTTATACACTGATATATGTATGTATGTATGTTTTCTCTTTCTCTTAATTTCGAGTATATTTTTTTGACCGGCCACCTTCCTGGTGGTAAGGTTGTATGTATGTATGTATGTATGTATGTATGTATGTATGTATGTATGTATGTATGTATGTCAACGGCCATCCAAAAATGTGTAAATATGTATATACATGTATGCATGTGTATATATGCGCGAGGACAGAAATAATCGGGCTGGATACTCGATCCCGCAGTTAATCGACTGGGAGTGAAGGACCCCTAGCCTTTGTCAGGGTATTCTTCTAGAAGCAACTCAGGAAACTGGGACAATTCCGACATAAAACCTGCGGCTCAGTAGTTACCGATGATGTTGATCTTTTCTACTTTTCGGCTTATAGCTACTGTCGCTGAGAGAGTGGGATTGGCTCAGTGCACAGTCTTTCCTCAGTTCAGAAACATCTTCACGCTCAGGAATTGCACTATAGTATTAATTGATAATTATTAACAATGTTATATCGTTCAATGTCCATACTCGATAACGAGAAGGCGGCCATCATGTGTGCATGTATGTGTGTGTGTGTGTGTATGTATGTATATATGTATGTATGTATGTATGCATACAAAGGGCAAAGGAGCTCTTAAGAGTCAATGGTCATCCAAAATCACCGGGAGTGATGACCCCTTAGCCTTTGTCAAGGCAGAATTCTAGGAGAAGGAAAACTCTGATATAACACCTGCAGCTCTGATGGTATCCAATGATGTTGAATTGTTCTTCTTTTTGGTAAATATCATCTTGGTCAAGAGAGTGGGACTGGCTTTGTGCAGTGCCTTTGCTCACTATAAAAGCTTCACGGCACAGGCATTGCTTTATATCTGGAGATCTCTCTGCACTTGTCCTCACATGGTACCATGGGCCCAGCACTATGTGTCAGTAATTGTCACAAGTGTAGTGTTTGTGCCAGAGTTTTCAAGTCGCTGGCTGGACTAAAAAGTCACACTCGTTGAGCGCATCGGTAGGGGTTCTCCTACATGGATATAAAGTAGTGGCCGTACTCGAAAACGAGTTGGCAGCCACCATGTATGTATGCATGTATATATGTATGTATGTCTGTATGTATGTATGTATACATATATATCCCTACCTCCTTAGCTATATGTATGATCGCATACACACACATATATATACATATTTGATTCCTTTGCTCACACTTCGAATTTGACCGCTGAAACACGGATGTAATTCTTCCTCATTCCTTGAGAAAGAACATGTGACACCGTTGCTACAGTTGATACTATAGTATTCGCAGCAGTCACATTACACCGAACGGATGGCACACAGAACGAAATTTCTGTTGATAAAGTGGTTCCGCGTTCGATCTTGATACAATACAGACTTGTGCATTGCGCAATTTGGATTGTTGTTTCAGTTTCACAGAAACCAATCGAATATATTTTTTAATATTTTTCATTATGTCCAGTTAGCTATTGATCCCATGTATTTACCTTTTTGTAGTGGCCGTCGTGGCATTCTTTACGTAGCCGCAGTTTTCAATTTGTCACACCTTTAACGTATGTTTATTACTCTAAGATTTAATTTATCGATTTGTCGATATCATCTTATCGCGTGCTGAGCAAGCTTTTGAGGATTATTCTTTCCAGAGATGCTGTCATAGCTGCAACTTCGATTTTACTCCCTATCATTTTTATCATTCTCCCCTAGCCTTTATAATTAATTAGTTAATTGATTATTGATTGATTAATTATTTCTGTTTGTTTGATGACCTGGTCGAGAGCTTCAATTCAGAGGCTGTGAATTGATTCCTTTGCTCACACTTCGAATTTACCAGCCCAAAACCCGGATGTAATTCTTCCTCATTCCTTGAGTAAGAACACGTAACCCCGCTGCTAGATTCAATACTATAGTTTTCGCAGCAGTCAAGTGAAAGTTTCTGAGGATTGTTCTTTCGAGAGATGCTGCCATAGCTACAACTTCGATTTTACTCACTATCAATATTATATATATATAGTATATATATATATATATATATGTGTGTGTGTGTGTGTGTGTGTGTGTGTGTGTGTGTGTGAGAGAGAGAGAGAGAATGCACTATATATATATATATTGCATATGTATGTGCTAGGCACGGTCCACATATAATATATCCTCATATCCTCAGGGTCAAACCTTCTGATCTAGTAACTAAAAAGCGCAGCAGACTGGGTTTTTTTTCATTACTGAACCCGGGGTAATTCAGTTTTCTATGTCTATAAAAAATTATATGTTTATAGGAAAATGTAATAAGCATTCCTTTTCAAATATGTAAAAGGTATATTTGACTCGGAGATGGTATTTCTTTTCGGTTATTTCCATATTCTAGCCGAAATATTATCAGAGAAGAGGAAAACGACAGGTTAAAAAATATCAGCGGCTATCATAAGCTTTAAAATTATCAAGATCAATTTATTCCGAATAAAAATGCGGATAACACATCTTTTCATCCTTTCCTGTTAAAAGTACGGTTCTATTTCCGGTCATGCATCTAACTTCCTGTGACTAGCTAATTGAAATATATCGTTCCTTCGGAATGGTTTTCGAGCTACTTCCTATTCGTACAACCTCCGTGCATTCCCCTTTGTAATAACCAGACTGTAGATAATGCCTATTAGGTGATCAAGATCAAGTTCTTTTTCCATTGATCTTCGCCTAACATATTCTCTCTTTAACATTCTTTCATTATACACACTACTCTCTCACACACACACACACACACACACACACACACACACACACACACACACACACACACACACACACACACACACACACACACACACACACACACACACACACATACACACACACACACACACACGCACGCACACACACACACACGCACGCACACACACACACACACACACACGCACACACATACACGCACACACACACACACATCCACACACACACACACACACACACACACACACACACACACATATGTATATATATAAAATAATATTAGAATTTTATTTCTTGCCCCAGCACAGCTGATACATAAATGTAAGTATGCACACACACACACACACACACACACACACACACACACACACACACACACACACACACACACACACATATATATATATATATATATATACATACACACACAGGTATATACAGATGTACGTATACGTTATATCGAACATTAATAATAATGTAAACAAACAGCCCGATTTGATGCTGTGCTGTGCCTGTAATCGATCATCACCTCTTTGTTCTAATTTTGAGTATATGTATGAAGAATTTATGCTGAAACTGGTCTAACATTCTAACATGACGTGTATCCAACGTCCATGGCTCGGATAAATACGATAGCACGGAGAGTACAAATGAGACGTATACAGGAATCTTAGTCTCCAATTTAATGTGACGTTTTGACCAGACTTTAATGTGTCATCTACCAAAGGCTTTTGCTGCCTTTTGTATACGAGATGTCATTTCAGTATCCAGTTTGCATTGAGCCCTTAACGAGCATTCGAGGTGCAGTGGCATGCTCCCCAGGAGCAGGTTGATGCATTACAACAATCTTTTAAAAATTAATTATGAGACCGAACACATCACAAGCAGCGCAGAAATCACTTATCAGGCTGTGCAAGCCATCCTCAGTGTAACTTATTAGGTCGCAGTCGTTTGCATACAGAAGGTCATGGATAAAAAATGTTAAGACTTTAGAGTTGAATCATCTCTAGTCAAATTGAACACAACACCTGCAGAGTGATACCGGATAATGACTCCGTCTGTTGATGTTGCAAAGGGATTTGAGAGCATCGCCGCAAAATAAATGGCGAAGAGTGTTGCTGCTTCAAGGTCACTCTGCCTTACATCATTTTTCACTGCGAACAGTTCTAAAAGAGTATTACCAAAATTAATACGGGCCTTCCTATCCTTATGGAGGGCTTTAATCATATTCACAACCTTTTCAGGATAGCCACATCTTTTCAACCCCAACCACAATACAGTCCTGTTAACAGTGTCGAAAGCTTTGCTGTTGTCTACAAAGTAATGATATAACCCCATGTTTTGCTCCGTGCATTTTTCTTGTAGTTGGCGAATAATGAAAATCAGTTCAACTATCTCGCGTAAGGGATGAAAACCAAACTGGGTTTCTGACACAGCTCTTGGAACTATGAATTTGTGAAGATGATCTGAAAGTATCTACGAGAGTACCTTTCCAACAACAGATAAGAAAGATATGCCACGAAAGTTACTACATAAATATTTAGGACCTGATTAAAAAAGTGATATTAAAATAGCATCGGTTCAAAACTTATGGAATGTGGTGTTTTAATAATAATTTTTGTAAATTTATATATATATATATATATATATATATATATATATTAGGGTAAACATTGATGCAATTCAATTCAAGCACTCAACGTACTTTTTCCACATAGGAGTGACGGAGTAAATATCGAATAAGGAAAAGCGAAGTAGTTTCAGATGTTCAAGTCCTTTAATAATAATTGTTTCTACTTTTGGCACAAGGCCAGCAATTACCCAGTGCATTACTGGTACTTTATTTTATCGACCCCGTAAGGATGAAAGGCAAAATTAACCTCGGCGGGATTTGAACTCAGATCGTAAAGGGACGTAACTATGCTGGAAAGCATGGCGTCCGACCCTCTACCGATACTGCCAATCCACCGCCCTTTAATAATGCTGTGATATATATATTTCAATGACGACACTGGCCACACTGTTCTTTGTGCGAGTGTTGTGTCATCATCAGACAGCTTGTTACATAATAAGGTTATGTTTCCGAGGCAATCCAAATTGAATCGACATGGGAACGGATGAAGTTCGTGCTTTTGGGTTTTTCATCCGCTCCCTTGTGAGTACCAATTCACCCCCACCGGTCTGCGCAAGCGCATGTCCGAAGGAAGTTGAACATTAGCCACCGCAGATTTCAACGAAATTCGCTGTCAGTTCACCCTCTCAGCCAAAACAATGGCCCACCTATGCCATACCAAAGTTTACTGCTACCCATCACGACTGTGGCAGGCAGCCGAAAGCCGGAGGGGATGGGAGGGTGTTAGTTTTTATAGGTCATAATACTACCTTTCACTAAGCGTTGACAGCAAGACTGACCATCAACTCATAAGGGAAAATAAACTTAATTCTAGGTACCATGTTTTTACATTGGAAATTAAGAGTGAGAGTTGTAAATAAAAATTAAAAATTTAAATCCTAAATCCCATATCAGAGATGATAAATTAAATAATTAAAAAATTAAAAAATTCGAAATTCAAAAATTTTTCAAGTCATAATACGGATTGAGTAAAAATATAGATTGAAGTGGGTAAATAATATGGAGAGAGATGTTTAAGTAATAAGTTCTGGGAGGGATTCTAGTGTCACAGTTACTCTATCCACATATTGAACGACAGTGCCGTACATTATAACGGAGGGCAAACTACATGGTTCAAGGCATTAGTCAATCTGTTACACAGTCATAATTTCCATCACATGGAACACAATCAAAGAAAAACAGACATAAAGTACACAAGAGAAAAGAAAAGAACAGAACCAATAGTGAATAAATGCAAAAACACAGAGTACATATATGCAAAATGATCCATATGATTGTCCATCTGTCCATGTATAGATTGAATTGAGGGGCTTCTGTTCAAATGCGATTCGGTGCAGGAAAATAGGGGTTTATCTTATTTTTTGTTTCCGCGTATTTATCCTGCCGAAAATTACTATTATGCCCGTCCAGTGTCAGGGGTTTCATCCCCATGGTAGGGGGAATTTCCGGGGTAGCAGATTGACTAATGCCTTCCACCCTGTAGTTTTCCCTGTAGTTTGCCCTCCATTATAATGTACGGCGCTGTCGTTCAATATGTGGATAGAGTAACTGTGACACTAGAATCCCTCCCAGAACTTATTACTTAAACATCTCTCTCCATATTATTTACCCACTTCAATCTATATCTTTACTCAATCCGTATTATGACTTGAAAAATTTTTGAATTTCGAATTTTTTAATTGTTTAATTTATAATCTCTGATATTTGATTTAGGATTTTAACTTTTAATTTTTATTTACAACTCTCACTCTTAATTTCCAATGTAAAAACATGGTACCTAGAATTAAGTTTATTTTCCCTTATGAGTTGATGGTCAGTCTTGCTGTCAACGCTTAGTGAAAGGTAGTATTATGACCTATACAAACTAACACCCTCCCATCCCCACCGGCTTTCGGCTGACTGCCACAGTCGTGATGGGTAGCAGTAAACTTTGGTATGGCATAGGTGGGCCATTGTTTTGGCTGAGAGGGTGAACTGACAGCGAATTTC
>OZ024740.1:265929317-265939317 GCA_964016885.1 Eledone cirrhosa | reverse complement strand
TATATATATATATATATATATATATATATATATATATACAGATATATATCAGATGTATATATATAGAGAGAGAGAATTCACAAGAATCAAAGCTCTGTTCAAAGCATTTATTCACTTACAATTGTTTCATCCAAATCTAGGCTTGGAATCTCCGAAGCATTTTTCAATGTTTGCACATATAATTGACCTCCTTTCCGACGCAAGAGACACACAGATACATATATATATATTGATGTACAGTGGAGTGACATATATTACACTATACTATTTTTGTACAGCAATTCAAATTCATGATCAAAATCAAAATCAAAATCAAAATCAAAATCAAAATTAAAATACATTAGGCAGATAACACAGATAAAGCAGGAGGATAGTTTGATAGTCAGATCTAGTAGGTAGTGTATGCGTTAGTTACACATGGAGCATGCAAGTGTGTCTCATTTATCGTATAATAATCGTATACAAATGAGACACACTTGCATGCTCCTTGTGTAACTAACGCATACACTACCTACTAGATCTGACTATCAAACTATCCTTCTGCATTATCTGTGTTATCTGCCGAATGTATTTTAATTTTGATTTTTATTTTAATTTTGATTTTGATTTTGATCTTGAATTTGAATTGCTGTACAAAAATAGTATAGTGTAATATATGTCACTCCACTGTACATCAATATATATATATGTATCTGTATGTCTCTTGCGTCGGAAAGGAGGTCAATTATATGTGCAAACATTGAAAAATGCTCCGAAGAATCCAAGCCTAGGTTTGGATGAAACAATTGTAAGTGAATAAATGCTTTGAACATAGCTTTGATTCTTGTGAATTCTATATAACTGCTCTGTAGAACAACAGTTGTTATTACATTGAGCTATTTATCTTACTGGTAATAAGGTAGTAATAAATTACTGAACTTCACTGTTTAAGGTCTAAAATATACATAACTATAAAAAGTTTAATAAATACATAACCATAAATAGTATCCTTAATATTATATATATATATATATATATATATATATATATATATATATATATATATAGTAATAATAATAAAATTGAAGACTAAAATCCAAAGAGGGCTCGATAAGGAAAATATATATCAAATATATAAGAACCGTAGAGCAATTAATCTGTTATTTTAATATATATATATATATATATATATATATATATATACAGATGTATATCAGATGTATATATATATATATATATATACAGATGTATATCAGATGTATATATATACAGATGTACATCAGATGTATATATATATATATATATATATAGTATTTACGTATCGAGAAAGAGAAAAAAAGGGGGGATAGGTGATACATATAGTTATTTGCCAAGTAGCGTATGCCAAAGGTGCTCGATACTAGTGCCGGCAGTATTAAATATTCGAAGTGTTAATATTTAGTGGGCTAGAGAGTTAGCAGAGCGTAAGCACGTGGGAAAGTAAAAAATCGGAGAATAGACCGTTAAAACATGTTTATTTAAAATATCACCTACGTACGTTTCGCCCAGTTGGGCTTCTCAAGGGCATAAATAATCACAAGTGTTCCTTATATTGCTCGGAAAGAGTTTTGGGGGTTAAATCCACATATATATATATACATCTGATAACAGTATCTACCCTCAAACTTCTATACATACCCAATATAATAAGAGGAAACCTTTTAGAAACCATAAAAGAAATGTAACATGGTATAACGCTCCATTCAACTTGCAAACTATGGGCCAAATCCCTAAAAAATCTTTTACAATTCTTGATAAGCATTTCCCACCTAACCACAAATACCATCAAATCTTAAACAAAAATACAATAACATTTTCTTACTCCACATCGAGCAATATACAACAAAACAATAAGTGCGTATAACATCTACAAATGTAAAAAAAGCTCCATCTATACCACACACGATAGCACACCACACACAAGATAACTGGTAATACTACAGCGCATAACCAGAATATTACTGCATATCCACCTGATAGATCCGCACACTCACCTCACCAGCAGAATATAGTAGACTACAACCAACTATCATCCTCCTCATACTTAATAGGGACTAAGATTTACATACCCAATCTAAATAATAGCATACAAAACAACCATGATTCCAATGATGGCTGGAAGATCACTGATGAAGGACTAAATTTATTCATATGTAACCCATTTGCAACCACGCAGCACGCCATGTTTTCATATTTTTCATATATATATATATATATATATATGTAAGTATGTTTTGAAACAGTGAGCGAGTTTGAAATTAGAAAATATATAGCTTTCACCGTATTTTTGACTAAAGGAATTTTAGCTTGATAACGGGGTTTAGAACCCTCAGATAAATGGAAAAAGATAAGTATTGACGTACGTCAATACTCATCTTTTTCCATTTATCTGAGGGTTCTAAACCCCGTTATCAAGCTAAAATTCCTTTAGTCAAAAATACGGTGAAAGCTATATATTTTCTAATTATATATATATATTAATAGTAGTGGCTAGGCTCTGTCTTAATAGCACCCCCACTCCTGGCTGATTAATCTCAGTGTCACGTGATTGATTCTTTTGAATTTGCCACTTGACCAAGTAGGCAGTGAATTTTTCAATGTTTTGGAATCTAGCCCCGCTCGCTTTTTGCCATCCACTGAATTATTTTTATATAAGTTCCCAGTGTCCCCGCATTGCCTGGAAGCTTAGCTGAGAATAGACTCCCTGATGACGTAAGGCTTCTCTATGGATACACTCCGTAACCATATTTATCCCCTGACAGAAACTAATTAGTTGGAGTGAAATTTTAGTAAGTAAGTCAATTTTCATAACTTTCTTATTTACGTCTTTCATATAATTGTTCTGCATCCCCTTGCATAGAACCACAAAGTTACTAAGACAAAACATATATATTTGCTAGCATAGGTATGCATCTGTATACATATGTCGGTAGATATACTAATTCTTTATAATTATCTCCAAATTATTTGTTGAGTAAAATTTTCCGAAATTACTACTGTGATTAATAATAGTGGCTAGGCTCTGTCTTAATAGCACCCCCACTCCTGGCTGATTAACCTCAGTGTCACGTGATTGATTCTTTTGAATTTGCCACTTGACCAAGTTGGCAGTGAATTTTTCAATGTCTTGGAATCTAGCCCCGCTCGCTTTTTTCCATCCACTGAATTATTTTTATATAAGTTCCCAGTGTCCCCGCATTGCCTGGAAGTTTAGCTGAGAATAGACTCCCTGATGACGTAAGGCTTCTCTATGGATACACTCCGTAACCATATTTATCCCCTGACAGAAACTAATTAGTTGGAGTGAAATTTTAGTAAGTAAGTCAATTTTCATAACTTTCTTATTTACGTCTTTCATATAATTGTTCTGCATCCCCTTGCATAGAAACACAAAGTTACTAAGACAAAACATATATATTTGCTAGCATAGGTATGCATCTGTATACATATGTCGGTAGATATACTAATTCTTTATAATTATCTCCAAATTATTTGTTGAGCAAAATTTGCCGAAGTTACTACTGTGATTAATAGTAGTGGCTAGGCTCTGTCTTAATAGCACCCCCACTCCTGGCTGATTAACCTCAGTGTCACGTGATTGATTCTTTTGAATTTGCCACTTGACCAAGTAGGCAGTGAATTTTTCATTGTTTTGGAATCTAGCCCCGCTCGCTTTTTTCCATCCACTGAATTATTTTTATATAAGTTCCCAGTGCCCCCGCATTGCCTGGAAGCTTAGCTGAGAATAGACTCCCTGATGACGTAAGGCTTCTCTATGGTTACACTCCGTAACCATATTTATCCCCTCCCAGAAACTAATTAGTTGGAGTGAAATTTTAGTAAGTAAGTCAATTTTTATAACTTTCTTATTTACGTCTTTCATATATATATATATATATATATATATATATATATATATATATATATATATATATATATATATAGTTTTGCAAGGTTTTCGATATGTGTGCCGAAACAAATATTGTTATACTTGAGGAGGGTCATATTTGTGTAATAATATTGCCAGAATAAATAACAGAATTAATA
The DNA here is from genome assembly GCA_964016885.1 of Eledone cirrhosa. Classification (NCBI taxonomy): domain Eukaryota; kingdom Metazoa; phylum Mollusca; class Cephalopoda; order Octopoda; family Eledonidae; genus Eledone; species Eledone cirrhosa. Next base: position 265,935,252 of record OZ024740.1, on the reverse strand, counting down.
ACTGAACACACTCACTCTTTGGTTGGTTTTCGCTTCTGTGTCTTTTATATCGGTTAATTTAATTTATTCGGTCCTCAATGTTACCATTGACTGACCAACGGTCCAAAATACAGATATAATATAGACACAAACACATATATATATATAGTCTAACAAAGTTCTTTCGTTGCACATCTGCAACATCGTCAGTGGTGCTATTATGTTTCCTCCCGTTGTATTGTATGCTTACTTACGCCAGCTTTATTTAGTCTGTTTATTTATTTATTTATTTATTTGTTTATTTTTTGTCTTCACTGCGCATGCGTTTGTGTGTGTGTATAGTGTTTTGTTTGATGTGTGTTCGTGTTTGGGTGACTGTGTATTGGTTATTGTATTCTATCTTAGGTCAGTGTTGTTTGTTTGGGTGTTGTTATTCCATTCATTTTTTCTGTTTAGCCTTGGCCTTCTAAGTTCTATTTCGCTGGCCTCCCTGATTTGCCTATCTGCTGGGTCATTTCTATGTTTAGATATTATTCTAATTTCTATGTTGTCTATGTTACCGTTGTGTTGTTGTCTGGCATGTTCGTATAGTACTGAACCGTTTTCTCGTCCTTTTAGTTCCCCCCAGTGTTGGTCGATCCTTTCACCTATGCTACGAGCTGTCTCGCCCATGTTTGTTGTTGTCATGTTTCTGCAAGTACCCCCTGTACATCTTATGCTATAGATTACGTTTCTAGTTTTACAGTTTATCCGGGGGTTTACTTTACATAAGATACATTTCCTATTAGTACAGTGGGTTTTCTTAAAAGGGTAGGTTTCGCTGATAAGGGATTTTATGGTGGTTCCTGGCTTTAAACTAATCAGGTTAGTTAATACACACACACACAACACACAAACGCACGCACACACACACGCACACACACACACACACACACACACACACACACACACACACACACACACACACACACACACACACACACACACACACACACACACACACACACACACACACACACATATATATATATATATATATATATATAGTAATAATAATAAATTTGAAGACTAAAATCCAAAGAGGGCTCGTATATATATATATATATTTACACATGCATACATACAAATATATATATGTTGTTGTACATAAGAGTGTATATACAATAACACGCACGCATTGACTTTTTTTTTGCAAAATGAAAAATAACCGAGGTGTCCTACACGAGTGAAAGTATAAAGAAAAAAAGATGAAATCGAAAATGCAACTGGAGTTTTATTTTTTTTTTAAATATATATTTATTTGGTTCCTTTACCGGTTTCGTAGTTCTTCTGCTTTTCAAAAGTAGAGTTGAGATGGAGGGTCTGTGGTTTTTCTCACATCTGGTTGGTCTTTGAATGTTACTTGTTTTATATGGAAAAAAGTGGCTCGAAATGCCAGGTTTTTAGAGAAGTAATTTGATTGGTTGGTTAATAAGTATAATAAATTAAATTTCGCGGCAGTTCGCGTTACAAAGTTCTTCAAACAAGGGGGGGGGGGCTCAGGTTGTTTTTTCATATATGAGTGTTTGAATTTCTTTTTACTTAAAAAAAGGGGGCACACGAAGTCTTTTTTTATAAATGTAATTTGATTGGTTATAAATGAAATTATGACTCTCACGTGAACAAGTTCATTAAATTCGCGCCCATACTTGGGAATTTATTTTGTTGCCTTTTATAGAATTTTATGACAAACATAAGATAATGGTCAAGAGAAATGGGATGGGTGAATTGTTCTGGTTCAGTGAATATAGCAGGTTGTTTTTTAATATATGAGTGAAGTTTGGTTGGTTTTTGTAGTCACGTGACTAAGTATATCAGCTTTCGCGTAAGTTTGGTTGAATTTCTTTTTACTTTAAAAAAAGTGGCTCACGAAGGCTTTTTTTTAATAAATATAATTTGATTGGTTATAAATGAAATTTTAACTGTCATTATGAACAAATTCTTTAAATTTCTCGCCCGTATTTGGGAATTTATTTTGTAGCCTTTTAGAGAATTTTGTGACAAGCAAAAGATAATGGTCAAGAGAAATGGGATGGGAGAATTGTTCTGGTTCAGTGAATATGGTTGGTTCGCTGGGGTGTCAGAATTCAGATTTTCTATTGAAATAAAGAAAGTAAAGATATGTATGTTTATTTGTGTGCTTGTGTGTGTGTGTGTGTGTGTGTGTGTGTGTGTGTGTGTGTGTGTGTGTGTGTGTGCGTGTGTGCGTGTCTGTGTGTGTGTGTGTGTGTGTGTGTGTGTGTGTGTGTGTGTCTGGGAGCATGTTAAGATGGAGAGAATATATATATTTTGTGTGTGTGTATATGTGTGTAGGAAAGTGATTCTATTAGTAGAAATGGGGGAGGGAGTTGTGTGTGTGTGTGTGTGGGGGGGGGGGGTTATGTGTGTGTATGGGTGTTATGTGTGTGTGGGTGTATGGTTAGCATATTAAGATGAAGAGAATATATATTGTGTGTGTGCGTATGTGTGTGTGTAGTAAAGTGATTCTATTAGTAGAAATGGGGGAGGGAGTTGTGTGTGTGTGTGTGTGTGGGGGGGTTATGTGTGTGTGTATGGGTGTTATGTGTGTGTGGGAGTATGGTTAGCATGTTAAGATGAAGAGTATATATATATATATTGTGTGTGTGTGTGTGTGTGTGTGTGTGTGTGTGTGTGTGTGTGTGTGTAGGAAAATGATTCCGTTAGTAGGAATATTTTTGAATGAACATATTTTCCTTACTTATTTGTATCTGTTCTGTTGTATTGTCAGCGCAAACGTATGTTACGGTTTATTTAGTTTGGGTTTTTATTTTCTAAAGTAGAAGGTGTTATGTGTGTGTGTATGTGTCTGTTTGAATGGTTAGCATGTTATGGTGTTGACATAATGTATATTAAACAATATTAATTGCTGGTCTATATTTTTGAATAAACATATTTTCCTTATTTATTCGTATTTGTTCTGTTGTATTGTCAGCGCAAAGGTAAAATGGGAAGACTTGGAATTTGGGTGTCTTATTATTTGCGCATATGTCTAGATGTGCGCTTAGTGGTATCTGTCTCGTGGTTGGATCTCGTAATTGTTGGCGATGAACTGTCATTATGTTTCTGTGAGTTTAGTTTGTCCTATATAATCTTCATTGCATTCTTTACATTTAATGGCATAAAATAGATTTTTTGATGTGCAAGTGAAGTGATTTTTTACAGCAAAATTTTGTCCTGATTTAAATGTATACGTGTTGCCTTCAATGAGGTGAGTGCAGGTTCCACAATTAGAGCGACCACTTTTTTGACATTTGGTTGTGGGTTTGTGGTAGGTAATTTGGCATTGGTGAGTAATGTTTTTAGTGATTTGGGTTGTCTTTTGCTTTTGATTATTTTGTGTGTTTCAAGGGCTTTTTTCATTCTTGGGTCTTGTTTCAGTAGTGGCATGTTCTTCTGAATAGTGTTGCAAGCTTCCGCATTTCTTGGGTTGTGTGTTGAGATATATGATAGAATATTAGAATTTGTTTCTGTTTTCGTAATTCATCAATGCCTATTGCTTTAGCCCTTTCTATTCCATTATTTATTAGTAATGGTGGGTACTGCCTTTCGAGTAGAATTTCCTTAATTCTTGAAGTCTTTTATTTCGCGTTTCATAATGGGAGACAATTGTGCAAATTCTTCTTGCTAGGTTAAAAGGAATTTTCGTCTTCGTGTGCTTTGGATGGCTGGAGGTGAATAGCAAATATTGTTTGGATTCTGTTGGTGTGTAGTGTATGTCAGTTTCAATGTTTGTGTCTTTTTTTATGATTCAGATGTCCAGAAAATGAAGTTTATCTTGGCTGTATTCCATTGTGAATTGGATGTGGTTATTGATGTCGTTTATTAAGTTTTTGAAATAATTCAGTTGGCCGAGTGTGTGGGACCAAAGAATGAGACAATCATCCAAGTAGCGTTTCAAATTCTCTGATAAATATTTGTGGAAGTTCAATCCGTATTTTGATTTGGTCTGTTCATATATCTGGACTTCTAAGTATGCCATGACTAAGTTGGCATAAGTTGGAGCGACTTTTGTACCCATCGCAGTCCACGATATTTGCTTGTAAGTACTGCCATCGAAATCAAAAAATTGTTTTGTAAGATAAATTTTAATCCCTCGGTGATGAATTTTTGTTCTATTCTGCCAGGTATCTCATTGGGATAATTCTCTATCCAGAATCCTATTGCTTCTAGTCCGTATTGGTGTGGGATCGTTGTGTAGAGATTCCCTACATCGAAAGACACAATAATAGTGTCGTTGTTGACATGTTTGGGGAGGTGGTTTAAGAGGTCCATATCGTCTCTTACAAGGCTTGGTATGTGTTTGAGAATTGGTTTTAGTAGTATGTCTATAAAGTTGCTCAGACTGTGTGTTTCACATTGTGGGCCCGCTACAATTGGTCTTAATTTAAGGTATGTGGGGGTATTGTGTGTTCACGCAGGTTGAGGTGGATTGTTTACAGGCATCGTTAATTATGTGGATCTTTTTAGTTAAGTCCTCCTGGTATCGACAAATTAGTGTGTTTAATCTGGTCATTGTTTGTGATTGCTGGTAGTTTTTTACTTTCATAGTAATTAGTATTTTGTAAGAGAGTGAACATAGAATTTTATATTTTTCAGCATCCATAATGACAACAGTACTTCCCTTGTCCGCTTCCTTAATTATAATGTCTGTATTGTTTTTTAGTTCATGGATAATCTCCCATTCCCTTCGACTCGTGTTGGGTTTGGGTTTAGGTTGTGGTATTTCATGGTATGGGAAAGTAGCTATGTGGTCACAAAATTTGTCCAGAACTCTGTTTCTACCTTTTGTTGGGTTGTAGCTGCTTTTATTCCGTACAATTGATTGGTCGTTATTCTCCTTGTCAAAGAATTCCTCTGTGAGACGTAATTTTCTTCAGAAGTGTGAGATATCGTCATTTATCTCATTGAGGTTAGAGTAGTGTGGTGTTGGTGTGAATTTCAGTCCTATGGAGAGAATTTTTACTTGTTGGGCTGAGAGGTTTGTATTTGAAAGGTTGATTATTTTCGGTTTTTCAAAATCGGTTTGTGCCACCGGGTCCTGGCCTTGGTCTAAAAAATGATTTTTCTGGAATGTTTTTTCAATGGTATTATTATATCTAATGGGATTTCCCCTGTTGTTGTGTGGTCTTGTATAGAAGTTTCGGACGTATTGAGGTTCGGTTTGTTGATAGTCCGGGTTGTAGAGTTTGTTCTTTTGTGTGGGTTGGGATCTACGATTTTGGAACAGGCTCTGTGTGGGCAGGGGTCTACGGTTTTGGAATAGGTTTTGTGTGGGTTGTGATCTGCGGATCGGGTCCTGTCTTCAGTTTTTGTTAGTAGGGTTATAGTTTTGTCTATGGGTTCTGGGATTATCGTTATAGTTTTGCTGGGGGTATGTTGGACGTTTTGTTACTTTTTTTGTTATTTGTTGTGCATGTTTTGTTACTTTTTTTGTTATTTGTTGTGCATGTAGTGTGTGAGTTTTAGTTTGTTTTAAAAATGGGTTACCTCTATGTTGTTCATTTTTGAAATCCATTTCGTAGTTGTTGAACCAGGTGGAGTTTTTTCCCCATCGCTGGAGGGATGTTAGTTCTACATCCTCACAGTTTTCTTTCCAAAGTTTTAAGGTTTTTTTATCGAGTAGGCCTTCAGAGTGCCTTGAGATTTCTGTGTCCATCTGTTGGTCGAGTGACTTGAATTTTTCTTCGTTGGAGTTGGGTCTTAATCGCAACAGTTCTATTTCTATTTTAAATTTTTCTAACGCCATCTTTTCCCAAAGTCTTTGTTGGTTTTCTGGTTCATTCGGGATGGGTTTTATTTGGAGCTTTTTGGGGTGGATGATTGGGGTAGAGTCTAGCCACTTTTCATGTATGTCTGCCTTGCCATTATTTTTTAGGAGATTCCAAAAGGCGAATCT
>OZ024740.1:265911817-265924317 GCA_964016885.1 Eledone cirrhosa | reverse complement strand
GTATTCTTCTCCCCTTGTTTTTCATATATATATATATATATATATATATATATATATATATATATAGAGAGAGAGAGAGAGAGAGAGAGAGAAAGAGATATATATATATATATATATATAAATAAATCCGCCTGGATTATCCGTTTATTTTGGGATTTGAAACAGCGCGGTAAAGGCACATATAGTAAGTACAGCGAACTTTTAAAAATTTTCATTTTAAAACATTTTCTCTATTTGCTAGACCTTGATTTTATATGTTCTGGCTTTTTAATTTATTAACCCACCATAGAACCACATTGGCATACGGTTGGATAATACTTGCATCCCTATATGGATTTTTTACACGTAGGAACACATACTTTATTATTATTATCTCCCCTAATTTTGAAATAACATTTGGTCGTTTGAACTGCTACTATTTCTCGTGCCAGGAAATTGACCTGTCCACCCTGCCTTCTGTCTTTACACATGCACTAGACAAAATTGTTTCTTTCCTCATTCACTCTCATCCGGGAACAGTTTTGTATGGCGTCAGTTTGTGATTTGAACACGGCAATTTTATATTCTCCGAGCGAGAAGAGCCTTCTGAAGAGAGTCCCCTTCTCAATGAAATCGGCTTGGATTCTCCGTTTATTTTGGGATTTGAAACCGCGCGTAAAGGCACATATAGTAAGTACAGGGAACTTTTTAAAATTTATTTTAAAACTTTTTCTGTATTTGCTACACCTTGATTTTATATATATATATATATATATATATATATATATATATATATATATATATATATATATATATATATATATATATATATATATATATAGAGAGAGAGAGAGAGAGAGAGAGAGATAGATATATGTATGTTCTTCTGGTTTTATAATTTCACAAATTTTTACCAGTAGAGAGAAAGTCGGTTCTAACATAGACACAAGACTCTCCCATTGGAATTTACACAACATCAACTAGGTAGATATGTATGGATGTCAACATGCATGCATGTGTAGATATGGATGTTATTGTATGTGTGGATGTGGATGTTTTGAGTTGTATGTGTGCATGTGTATATGCTTTGTATCTGTACATGTGTATATATGCAGTTATTAAATGCAAAAGTTTCGGAAAGTTTTACATATTTTTACTGTTCCATTAATGGATTGTACTTGTAGTTTCCTAACTAGTTGTGTTATTTCTGTTCCTGTGAAGCCTAGCTTCTCAAGGTTTCTATTGAGGCAGTTACTAACATAACCCAGTGCCCCAATAATTACAGGCATAAATCTGAAGGTGTAATCAGGGTGGAGTATCTGAAGATTTCTCATCATTTCTGCATAATTATTCTCCTTTTGGCTGATCTTTGATATTATATTGGCATCTGCTGGGCAGTTAACTTCCACTACTGTGCATGCTTTCTTTTCCCTATCCCATATCATAATATCTGGTCTGTTATGCCTGCATTTTATTGGGGTTTTTACTGGAACATTCCACCAGTACTCTTTCATATTATGTATATGGATGTCTTCCACATTGCTGTAGCTTTTAATGTGTTTGTTATCGGGGCTATCTTTTCTACGGATTGCATTGTACAGTGTTTTGGCCACTACATCATGCCGCATAGGTAGATAGTACCGAGAGGACATCTTTAGACAGCTTGCTGATGATATGGGTGACATCTTCGATGTTAATTCTGCAGAGTGTGCACATTTTATCACATTTAGGTGTTTTGTCTGCATCCTATCTCTTTTGTGAATCAGGTCTTTCGTGTTAATTTCCTATTCTTGTATTGCAAAAGCGTATCCTTAAAAGTGGGAGCCAATATAGCGGTTGTTGGTCCAAGATAGACTACTTCCTTATCTATATTACTCTCACTCTGGAGCTTCCTGGCACCTTATCCATATATGATCTTTTGCTGATAAGCATGCAGATTTTCATCCAAGGATTCACTGCGATACTGCTGAGTGAGTGGGTGTGAGTTTTTGATTATCACACAGAGATAATTCGTTTATGCTTCGCCATTCGCGTACATTACTATTACACATCCATCGGAGCATGCAAGCTTGATCTCTTTCTAATCTACGCAATTCGTCAGCACACAACGCCCAGGTCTCACTACCATGTAATATCGCGGTTCGTATACAAGCATCATCCAATCTGCCTTTCACTTTTAGAGAAAAACCCCTGGTGGCCAATAGTGGTATTAGCTCTCTGAACTTTTTCCATCCCATTCTAACTCTGGCTACTACTCTTTCAGAGCACCCTCCTCCACTGCTGATTTTGTCTCCCAGGTAATGGAAGGTGTCTACTATTTCTATAGAGCCATCTGGGCAGTTGAAGGAGATAGCATCCAGTGAGTCCTTGCTACTTACTACACCTGAGTATCGGTTACATATAAAAATCTACATTCTTAGATAGCTTACATGTGATCCCACGACATTTTTTATGTACCCATAGTTTGCATTTGGGTCATAGAATGGAATTTATACCTACTATTTTCTTACACACTGAGCTTGGCCATTTCCCAGAGAGCACCTGCGCCCTATTTTCCTTTCCACATACTAGAACTTTAGTGTTAGACTAGTTAACTTTAAGGCCTTTTGATTCTAGGCCATGCTTTCATGTTTGGAACTTCTTCTTTAGTTCAGTCGTAGATTCAGTTATGAGATTAGATCATCTGCGTATAGAAGATCCCATGGACAGCCAGTCTTAAACCCTCCTGTTAGAGCCTGTAGGACAATAATAAACAGGAGGGGGATAAGGACTGAGCCTTGATGAACCCTTACTATTACGCTAAATTCTTCACTATATTCATTGTTAGTTCTAACCTTGTTGGCTGTTCCTCTATACATGGCTTGTATAGCTCTCACAAGCCATTCTTCCACTCCTAGTTTTTTAAGAGCCCACCAGATTAAGATGCGTGGGATTCTGTCAAAGGCCTTCTCCAGGTCACGAAAAGCTAAGTAGAGGGATTTACTGTTAGCTAGGTACTTCTCCTGTAGTTGCCGTACAAGGAAAAGAGCACCCGCGGTACTTTTACATGGCACAAACCCAAACTGCATTTCATCTAGATCAATTCGGTCTCTAAATAGTTGAGTAATAACTGTTTCTGTAACTTTCATGACATGGTCAACTAATTTAATGCCCCCATAGTTTCCTCTATCCAGGAAAACTCCTCAGCCCTTGTACCAGTTGAAGATGCTGCTGCTACGCCAGTCATTTGGTATGACCCCATTCTGTATTACTTGGTTTACTATCTGGATGACCATAGTATGTCCTACCATTCAAGATACATTCAACATTTCAGCAACTATCCCCGAAGGTCCAGCTGCCTTGCCTGTCTTCATATTTTTGATTGCCTTACTTTACTACGCTACCATTAACTTGCACAGCTGGTCCTTCTGTTGGATCAATATGGGGCAGACTATCTTTATTCCATTCATTCTCCTAATCCAATAGTCTCTCGTAGTGCCACTTCCAAGCTACCTCCTTATCACTGTCAGTGAGGGAAAGTATACCATCGTCATTACGGATACACGTCTCCCGACAATATCACAATTCTCCTTGTAACATTGCCTCGCAGTCCTGAATACCTCACGTCTTTGGTCCTCCCTTTGTAGAATATGCTTGAACTTATTATTCTTTGCTTCCCTCTTAGCCAAGTTTACTTGTTGTCTCGCTTCTCTCCTAGCTACCCGATAGAGTTCTCTACTACCCCCATCCTGCCATTCTTTCCAAGGCTGCTTGATGGACTCCCCCAACTTACTGTTCCACCACCATGTCACTCTCCTCTTGCCTAACGGTCTGCTCCAGCCACAGATTTCATAAGTCGCCTTCAATAGGTTAACTTTCAAGAAACCCCACTGTTCCTCTATGTTGTATATCTCTAATTGATTTTCCTTACTATCAAAAGCACCAAGTAATATGCTTTTAAATTTGTTACTGGCTGTGGGTTCTTCAACTTCCATAATCTTCTCTTTAAGGTATTCCTCTGCCGGCAGTACGTCTGGCCCTGAGTATGAGGTCACTAACTATTAAGTTATGTTGGGAGGCGATTCTTCGCAAGGGAGGGACTTAGTGTTCAAAACAGACACTTTGTCTCGTTTTCTAGTAAGGATAAAGTCTATCTGGCTGGTGTGCTCCCCTGATATATAAGTGATCAAATGACTGTCACGTTTTCTGAAGTTTGTGTTACAGATAGTCAGGTCATTTGCATCACAGAATTCCAGGATCCTGAAGTCTTCCCCATACACACACACACACATGCACCTATATATGCATATATTACATAAACACCATAAACACACAGGTATGAGGTTTAGTTGTTAATGTGTAGAGCTCCCGATCGCAAGGTTTATTCCTGACCAGGTGTTGTGTTGTGTCTTCAAGCAAGATATAATTCACATTGCAACAGTCTGCTCATCCAGTAAAAAATGAATTGCGATGACATTGGTGCCAAACTATATTGGTCACGTACACACTAGCTATCCTTGAGTTTAAAGCTTTTAGTAAAAAAATAGAGACTTCATAGATAAGTAGTGTCCAGAGGATTCTGAAGAGTATCTTATGGTGGTAAACCCACGCCTTGAATATTCCCATTCATTGTATTTAAGAGTTAACAGTTGTGTAACTGATTGTGTAAGAACTAAATGAGGTAACTTCTAACCTATTTGCTTCTACTTCATTGTTATACGAATACTCCGGAATACACAGACCTACATGTATACTTCGCCGGGAATTTTATCCTACGTAGACTGGTGTCGGTTGATTAATTAACATAAATATAGCCAGTGATGTTTCACCCAACGCCGTTTCGACATTTTACTGTTTTAACAGAATTCTAATACACTCGCGTTTCAAAACTCGATATTCGAGTTAATGTTGTTAATATATATATATATATATATATATAAAGATAAAATGCAAAGTTGAAGATGTTAAGGTCCCTTATTAATTGAGCCGTTATACATATTGCAATGACGATAGATATCGTGATTACTTCAGGCAGCAAAAATTGATTAAAAGATAACATTTCCGAGGCAATTTTGGGTGGAAGAGAGTGGAATAAAAAAATATATGTTCTTGCTTCGAGTGTTCGATCCCTTCTAACTTCTAGGTCACCCCGGCAGCCCTTCTTAGTCACAGGGATGTGGGTGGCTGACCACTCAACTACAACCGAGAATACCACCAACCTTATTTGTTCTCTCTATCTACCAGTCCCCTGTCACCTCTGTCAACAACTCGATATGGTCAGTGGGTGTTCAGACCAACCAAAATTTATTTACTGCTAGCTTTGGTGGCCAGAAGAATTTAGTGCATTCGTACCACTTATGTATTTGCTAGCATTAGTGTACATCTGTACGCATATGTTAGTAGATATACTAAATTCTCTATATTTATCTCCAAATTATTTATTTGTTGAGAAAACCTGCCAAAACCACTACTAATTCATTGGTGTGGTAGTAGGCTTCTGTCATCTTACCATCCCACTCCTTCCGACTAGCCTCAGTGTCACGTGATTGATTCTTTAGAATCTGCCATTTGACCAGAGACAGCGAGCTTTTCAGTGCATGGAATCCAGTCCCCGCAAGCTGTTCCATCTACCGAATTATTATTATTTTTATATGAGTCCCCAGTGTCCGCGCATTTCCTGGAGACTTAGCTGAGAATAGACTCCCTGATGACGCAATGAATTCTCAACGGTTATATTACGTAACTGTCTTTATCCCATTGCAGAAACTAATTAGTTGGAGTGAAAATTTTAGTAAGTAAGTTAATTTTTTAAATCTTTTTTTAAAATGTTCTTATTTTACGTCCTTCATATTATTGTTCTGCATCCTCCTGCATTGAACCACCTAGGTACTATGACATAACTTATGTATTTGCTAGCATTAGCGTACATCTGTACGCATATGTTAGTAGATATACTAAATTCTATATATATATATATGTATATATATATATAATGAAATATATGGAGAAGAGAAATGGCTGTGTAGTTGCTATTTAAGGTAACTTAAAATGCAGTGGGAATACGAAGAAAGCAAGAACAGGGGGGGGCGTTCCTCATCAGTTGTCTACTGGGAGGTCTAGGATATTTCTACGCTTTAAAGATAAGATGCCACTTCACCCCAGGGCGTCAATAACTGGATAAGTTATTGGGAAAACGAAGGAAGAGAGGAAGGAAACAATAACACAACAGCGAAAAACCCCCACAAACCGAGCAATGTGCGAGCAACTATAGGTAGGAAATCCAAGACCACTCGATAAAAGAACTTAAGTTCGAGACCGAGTAATCTAGAGAAAGAGGACACACGTCTGATGGCCGCAGTTGTGAGTGAGAAGAGAACTGCTAAACGGTCAGACGAGGGTCTGAAAGAGAGAGTGAGAAAAGGAGAGGAAGAAAGTGGTGTAAGAGTAGATAGGGAGAAAAGGAGGGGAAGAAAGAGGTGTGAGAGTAGAAAGTGGCGAAGTAGGTAGGTAGAAGGGGAGAGAAGAATGGTCACAGCGAAAAACTTGATGAAATATATGGAGAATAGAAATGGCTGTGTAGTTGCTATTTAAAGTAAATTAAAATGCAGTGGGAATACGAAGAAAGCAAGAACAGGGGGAGGGGAGTTTTACTCAATATATATGTTTGTATGCGTTTGTGTGTGTGTGTGTGTGTGTGTGTGTGTGTGTGTGTGTGTGTGTGTGTGTGTGTGTGTGTGTGTGTGTGTGTGTGTGTGTGTGTGACAATTGTAAATAAACCGTCGAATATATTGAAATTCTTAGAAAATGTGGAAAATAAATGCGAACACAATCGATTACTATATACACTAGTTTAGAATATCGACTAAAATCCCTCTATAGACGGAAGAAAATCAAATGTTGTGCCTCTCAAAATCAGGTACTACTGAGTCCGATTCCCGGGGCACTCTTTTCTGTCTATCGAGGTTTATTAACTATTTTTAAAACTATTATTTATACCAATCAATAGACTGTCTTCCCAGTTATTTTATGCGTTCGAAACTTTCTACATTATATATATATATATATATATATATATTGGTAAACGGAATAGAAAATGCTGACAAATTGTTCACAGTTGAAAAATGGTTTAATTAGGAATAAAAGAGTATTAGTGATTGTATGGGTTAGTATTCAGTTGTGGTTTTAAGTTTTTAAGTTTTTACCGGTTGCGCATTTCTAAATGCTTTTCAAAAATAATTTTGAGATAGAGTGTCCGTGCTGTTTGCTCTGATCAGAGCAAACAGCACGGACACTCTATCTCAAAATTATTTTTGAAAAGCATTTAGAAATGCGCAACCGGTAAAAACTTAAAAACTTAAAACCACAACTGAATACTAACCCATACAATCACTAATACTCTTTTATTCCTAATTAAACCATTTTTCAACTGTGAACAATTTGTTAGCATTTTCTATTCCGTTTACCAATATATAATAACTTGTGTGTTACACCTCTATTCTTTTAACTATATATATATATATATATATATATATATATATATATAAATACATGTTTAAGTAAGTCCTGCGATATAATATTCCACGTGTTAATTCATGACTATTTTACGGGTTACTATAACTCATGGAGTATATATAAATCAATATATATAAGAAAGTAAGTCCATAGAATCATTTGATAAAATATATACAGTATTTCTTCTCCCAATCACCATAATCAAGCACACAAAAAATCAATTAAACGAGGCTATAAGTTTAAAATGTACCTATGACGAAACAATAGATACATAAAAGATAGCTATTTTATCCGCGATCCACAGCCACAGAAGATTTACTAGTATTTCTAATAGCCCGTAGAAATTGACTAGACATATAGTTAACTATACACAATTAGGTACAAAATCAAAGTTAGAAGAAAAAATGTACATAAACATACCAAAATCCTGTTTTTACCCCCGGAAGTTTCATTCGCTTTTTGGAAATATCCGATCATGGATAAATTAACGAGTTTCGAAATCATCAGGAAACAAATTGGACAAAGATTTTTCTTAAATGATTCCCGCCAGAAACGAATTCAAAATGGCTAAGAATTGTCACATGGCCAGTGGTCAAGTCAGAAAGCTTGTGATTGGTGCCTGACGGCGAGTAGGCTGGTTGCTAGAGAGCGCAGCCGAATACTGCCTAAAGTTTTACGCAACCTTACGGCCATGTGACAATTCTTAGCCATTTTGAATTCGTTTCTGGCGGGGATCATTTAAGAAAAATCTTTGTCCAATTGAGTTTGTTTCCTGATGATTTCGAAACTCGTTAATTTATCCATGATCGGATATTTCCAAAAAGCGAATGAAACTTCCGGGGGTAGAAACAGGATTTTGGTATGTTTATGTACATTTTTTCTTCTAACTTTGATTTTGTACCTAATTGTGTATAGTTAACTATATGTCTAGTCAATTTCTACGGGCTATTAGAAATACTAGTAAATCTTCTGTGGCTGTGGATCGCGGATAAAATAGCTATCTTTTATTTATCTATTGTTTCGTCATAGGTACATTTTAAACTTATAGCCTCGTTTAATTGATTTTTTGTGTGCTTGATTATGGTGATTGGGAGAAGAAATACTGTATATATTTTATCAAATGATTCTATGGACTTACTTTCTTATATATTGCTCTGATTGTTGATTATTTAATTAATTAATTCGTCATTGAGCCACACCATGAATGGTTGCCAAAAATATATATATATATTTATATCTATGGCTCTGTCTAGTTTATGTATATGTAACCCCCCCCCACTCTCTCTCTCTCTCTCTCTCTCTATATATATATATATATATATATATATATATATATATTTGTAAAAGGAAAAGAATATGCTGACAAATTGTTCCCAGTGAAAAATAGTTTAATTAGGAATAAGTAAAAATGAGTAATAAGTATTGGTTAGTATTCAGTTTTGGTTTTAAGTTTTACCGGTTGCGCATTTCTAATGCTTTTCAAAAATAATTTTGAGATAGAGCGCCCGTGATGTTTGCTCTAATCTGATTAGTTTTGGAAATTCTACCTGTTATATGTAAAAAAAGTGCTCCAGATGTATGAAAAAATTCTTGTGGTCAAAACAATTTTGATCGGTCGGTAGAGGTCATGTGAATGTTAAAAATTGATTGTGTGCCAAATGTAGGTTTGTCTCGGCTGATTGAGAAGTCACTGAAAAATAAGTCTTTCAAGACAAATATGTGTGTGTGTGTGTGTGTGTGTGTGTGTGTGTGTGTGTGTGTGTGTGTGTGTGTGTGTGTGTGTGTGTGTGTGTGTGTGTGTGTGTGTGTAGTAGTAGTAGTAAAGAGGTTCGTTGTTGTGATAATGGTCAGCAGGGATGTGTGTGCGAACCGCCTGCCTGCTGACTGTTCAAATGCCTATTAAGACAAGTGTGTGTGTGTGTGTGTTTGTGAATGTGTGTGTGTGTGTGTGTAGCAGAGTCATTCGTGGTAGAGGGATGGTCAGTAGGAATGTGTCTGTACGTGTGTGGGGGATATTTTAACACGTTAAAATATATTTTTCAGCTCTTGTCTTATACGGAGAAGTGTGTGTGTGTGTGTGTGTGTGTATGTGTGTGTGTGTGTGTGTGTGTCTCTTTGTATGTTAATATACGCGTGTGTATGTGTGTGTGTATATATGTGTGTATATATATGTATGTGTGTGTGTGTGAGAATGTGTGTGTGTGTGTGGGCGGACCAGTATTTTTGTGATACTGGTAAAAATAGTGTACATTATTCGATATTTTCAGTAAAAACGATTCTCTCAATAGAACATCAAAAACCTTAATAATAAAAGGTGTGAAATGATATATAGTATTGGCATAATACCAAGGTGTGTGTGAGTGTCCAGATTGTACGTACTGCAAGGGGAATCCATTAGGCCCTGCCGTATTGGAATACTTGTGTACAAATATGTATGTGCCCATCAGTGTGCAATGCATGTGTGCGTATATGTATGTGTCGGCACACATCTATAGACATCAAAAGGTATGCAAATTTGTGTATATTTGAGTTGCACCATAGAACATGTATGTTTACGTATGTCATTGTGTTTATATGTGGATAGAGATGTATGCTGATGTAGGTATGTATGTTGACGTGTGTATGTTGTGGGTTCGTCTTAGGGAGAAGTGCTTAGACGGGGTCCGTATTTGTTAATAAAGTGAGATTTCTTGCTGATGCGCTGTGTGTGGGTGGCATTATCTTTAAATTTGTAGAGGGGAAAGATTCTGAAGTTGGAATGATTTTGGGCGGCACAGGTATCAATGTTTTTCACTCAGCGGTATTTTCCTGTATTCCCGTATTTTAATTTGGGATCTATGGACAGTCATGCGTTGGCGGAGGCTGTTTTTGGTCTGGCCTATGTATTGTTCTCGACAACCTGAGCAAGTTAATACATAGATGCGCATGTGAAATTGTGTTTTACTATAAAACGTTGACCTTCTTTGAAATAGAATTCCGAACCCTCTATTAGGTTGATGCATATGCCACAGCTGGGTCTATCGCATTTTTTTTACTGTGGGTTTCGTTGTTGTGGTTGGCAGTACTTTGGCATGTGTTAGGGTGTTTTTCATTGACTTAGATTGTATTTTGCTCTTTATGATATCGTGTGTTCGTAGGATTTGGTTCATTCTATGGTCCTTTTTCAACACAGGGATGTTCTGGAGGATGGTATCAAATGCCTAATTGTTGAGGGGGTTGTGTGTGGAGATCTATGGAAGAGCTTTTAGTTTCGGTGATTTACTTTAGGGTGTCTAAGGTCCTGGGTACTGAGTTTTAGGGCACGTTGGATTCCATTGTCAATTAGTGATGCAGGGTAGTCCCTGCCTATGAGTGTATCCTTTAGTTCTTGTAGCCGTAAGTAGCAGGTGTTTTTATTGGAGACTATAGTACACATTCTCTTGGCTAAGTTGTAGTGAATATTAATTTTAACGTGTCTAGGGTGGCAAGAGCTGAAAGGAAGATATTGCTTGGAGTCTGTGGGCTTGTAGTATATGTCTGTTTCTATTTTTTTGTTATGGATCTTAATGAGGATGTCGAGGAAGGGAAGTTGTTGATGGCTGTATTCCATCGTGAAGTTAATATTCGTGTTGAGCCCATTTTTAAGGGTGTGAAATTCTTTAAGTTTCTCGATGTTTTCGTGCCAAAGGATGAAGCAGTCATCTAGATATCGCTTCCAGTTCCTTTCTATGTGTAAGTGGAGAGTGTTTTCAAATTTGTTTAGTACTTTAGTGTAGAGGCTGATTTCCAGGTATCCCATGACTAGGTTGGCATAAGTGGGGGCTGTTTTCGTTCTCATAGATGTCCCAGATTTCTGCCTGTAGGGTTTGTTATTGAAAACGAAGTAATTGTTCTCCAAGATAAATATATATGCGAGCGCATATATATGTGTAAAAACAGGAAAGGTGTGAGTAGAGAAACTTATTTAATTATACAATCTACTCATGTCTTGCCTGTTTTTCCTAACTCACACACAAATATATATATATGCCCTCGCATGTATATATATATATATATATATATATATATATATAAAACTTTCCTAATAATATAGAATAAGGATAAAGATCCCATAATTCCTTGTGGAGTCGTAGTGGTACCGTCAAACGGCGCGTCTAGGGCACTTTTAAACCAGGCGGGCCA
Source organism: Eledone cirrhosa (assembly GCA_964016885.1). Taxonomy (NCBI): domain Eukaryota; kingdom Metazoa; phylum Mollusca; class Cephalopoda; order Octopoda; family Eledonidae; genus Eledone; species Eledone cirrhosa. Next base: position 265,912,686 of record OZ024740.1, on the reverse strand, counting down.
ACCCTCTCCCTTTTTGCTATAGAGGAAGAATCAACTCCAGTACTGGTCTGGTACTTTCTTTTTATTGACCTCGAAAGGATGAAAGGTAAGTTGACCCCGGCGCGATTTGAACTCAGACGCACAATGAGGTAGGACGAATATCGTAAAGCATTCTATCCGATGTCTTAACGACTCTGCCAATTCTCCCCCCTAATCTATATATATAAAACTGTGGTTGTCTGTCTGTCTATCGATTTTTGGCACACATCTCCTCTTAGAATCTCTCACGGGATTGCACCGAAATTGCTATACTTGTACATTGAGCCCTAGCGAAGACATCGGAAAAAAAAATTTCAAATTGACCCACCCTATGTGACGAAATCGAATATAATGTATCGATTTTTGAGCGTAAGTTATCAGTTATTTCCCTTTGTTCTGTTTACATTGAGCGTCTTACGTAAAAAATTACGCTGGCTTTCTCAGCGTTTAAAATGACATTAACACAATACACGAACAAAATTCATCAGTTCGAACACTAAGCTTCCGTTTTGCTTCATTTCCATTTAAAAGCATTTTAAAACAATATTTTTACTTGAAAACAAGTCTATTTAAAGACTAAACAAGCAAATATTTCGTCGTTAGGCGTGCAGACAGACAGTCGTGCAGACAGACAGTCGTGCAGAGAGGTGATATACGCGTGCAGACAGATAGTCGTGCAGAGAGGTGATATAGGCGTGCAGACAGACAGTCGTGCAGAGAGGTGATATAGGCGTGCAGACAGACAGTCGTGCAGAGAGGTGATATAGGCGTGCAGAGAGGTGATATAGGCGTGCAGAGAGACATAACTGATAATTTGGTTACGCTAATGTTTTTCTCTGCGTTGCAGTGTT
>OZ024740.1:265874317-265901817 GCA_964016885.1 Eledone cirrhosa | reverse complement strand
TGTAATAAAAAAAATAACAATGAAAAAATTAATGATAATAATACTATTAACATTAACAAGAATGACAATAATAATTGTAATAGTATTAATAAGAATAATAATTGTTTCTACTTTAGGCACAAGGCCAGCAATTTCACCAGTGCATTACTGGTACTTTATTTTATCGACCCCGTAAGGATGAAAGGCAAAGTCAACCTCGGCGGGATTTGAACTCAGATCGTAAAGGGACGTAACTATGCTGGAAAGCATGGCGTCCGATCCTCTACCGATACTGCCAATCCACCATAATAATAATACATGAGAAGGCACGACGACAATGCCAGCTTGATTTATTGGAACCTCTGTCATAAGTATGAAATGCGGAGAAGTGACAAATGTTAGGAGCACCAACTGGAAAGGGTTACTGAAAACGAACAATATAAGATCTTGTGGGACATGACCATCCAGTGCGACCATTTACCGTGGCTAGAAAGCCTGACATTTTTATCGCAGATGGGAAGAATAACAAGGCATGTATTTTGGATATTGCTTCACCGTGGGACACAGAGAGAATGAGATGGATAGCGAGAATGTTGAGAAATACCAAGAGCTGAAGAGAGTAAACAGGAAACTGTGGAGAATCAGACACGTAGAAGTGGTAGCGATTGTGGTTGGATGCTTGACTTGAGAAGCTAGGAAGAATTACCTCCATTTGAAGCAAGCAGCAACTTTCAGAAGCACAAACTCTGCCGAAGTCGTCTTGACAGACAGCAACAACAACAATAGGATCAATAATTCAACAAACAAGGACCTCACCTTCATACCAGCAATAGCCACAACTCAAGTAGAATACCACTACTTATGCTGCTGGTATTGCTAATACTACTACTATTACTACTAATACTACTACTACTACTACTACTACTACTAATGATAATAATTTCTAGTATAGGCACAAGGTTAGTAATTTGGTGGGGGGATGAGTCGATTAAATCGACCCCAATACGTTACTGGTGATTTATTTTATCGACCCCGTAAGGATGAAAGGCAAAGTTAACCTCGGCGGGATTTGAACTCACATCATAAAGGGCCGTAACTCTCTGCTGCAAAGCATGGCGTCCGACCCTCTACCAATACTGCCAATCCACCACCCTTACTACAACTAATAATAATTGTTTCTATTTTTGGCACAAGACCAGCAATTATTACCCAGTGCATTACTGGTACTTTATTTTATCGACCCCGTAAGGATGAAAGGCAAAGTTAACCTCGGCGGGATTTGAACTCACATCATAAAGGGCCGTAACTCTCTGCTGCAAAGCATGGCGTCCGACCCTCTACCAATACTGCCAATCCACCACCCTTACTACAACTAATAATAATTGTTTCTATTTTTGGCACAAGACCAGCAATTATTACCCAGTGCATTACTGGTACTTTATTTTATCGACCCCGTAAGGATGAAAGGCAAAGTTAACCTCGGCGGGATTTGAACTCACATCATAAAGGGCCGTAACTCTCTGCTGCAAAGCATGGCGTCCGACCCTCTACCAATACTGCCAATCCACCACCCTTACTACAACTAATAATAATTGTTTCTATTTTTGGCACAAGACCAGCAATTACCCAGTACATTACTGGTACTTTATTTTATCGACCCCGTAAGGATGAAAGGCAAAGTTAACCTCATCGAGATTTGAACTCAGAATTAACAATACCACAACAGTAATGAGACCACAACTACAATAGGGGTGGTAATAGTGATGGTAGTGAAAGTGATGATAAGGATAGTGAAGATGATAATAACGGTAGTAATGATAATAAAAATGGTGGTGATGGTGATGGTGGTGATGGTGTTGATAATGATAATAAAGACAGGTTTTAGCCTGGCAAGGTTGTTTATATATCGATGGTGTCTCAATAAAAATATTCGTGGGAAGGGAAAAATCCCCACAAACCACTCTCATGGAATCCTAATGCAAAACAATAATGAAATATTTAATGGCTTGAATGAGGTAAGAACCAATCACGGTGAAGGTCTCTCGGCCACTTTGTTTGGAGCCTCCAGCAACAGGAGAAGTAATCTGGCTCCAGACAGTCGTTACCAAGCAACAGATCACATACAGAATTTACACGCAGTTTGACTTAAATAGGCGAAGGAATTGTACGCTACACTGATTGCATGTTATGAAAGAGCAAAAATGGAGTAGGACGATGCACTGTGGGCTTTGGATGGAAAAGATTATGTTTGAGATGTCTGAAAGTAAACTAATGAATCAAGTAAGGGTGATTAGGAGGAAGGGCTGCTTAACTGAGGTAGAAATATCTCGGATTAGTGAACGCTTAAAGGAAGCTGTAGATGTAAAACAAAGGGAGGTTAGAGCAGAAGCTGGAGCCGTCTCTACGGTTGAAGGCAGAGAGAATGATTGGCAGCAGGAGCAAGGAGATTGTGATGAGAATGTTAGGGATGCTGAAGAGGAATGGTATTTATTGAAACCAGGTATGGCTGAGGATGAGAATGGTGATGCAAGGAGAGAGAATCACTTGGATGATGAGTCACTTGTGTTACGTAGACGGCTTATAGATTTGATAAATGCATTCTGATAATGGAGATGGCAGATTTGCTTTGGAGAAATGGTTGGAGATCAATATTGCGGCATCTAATATATATACACTGTATGTGTGTTGTATATATGGACATTACATAAGGATATGTGATTTAGATATCTCCTCTAGTCACAATGCCTGTCACCTGTCATAAGTGAAGCAATACTCATTTAAATGATATAGTTTTAAAATTGTCAAATTTCTACACTTTAGTGTCAGATATAAAGACCAATGCAATACAACAACAACAACAACAACAACAACAACAACAACAACAACAACAACAACAACAACAACAACAACAACAACAACAACAGCAAATAATAACAATAATTGTTTCATTTATTGGCCACAAGGACCGACATATTGGGGAGAATACAATAGAAGGGGACAATAACAATAAACAAGAAAAATACAAAACTGAAAATTCCACAATAAGAGGGATAACCACCCAGGGGCGACTCAAGTACCCTTTAATCCTGAACCACACGACTCTTCGAAAGCATCTGAGAAGTGCACCCCTCTCCTTCTCAAATTAGCCAGCCTACAGGCGCATGCTCAGAGTAGACCCATTCAGTTGGGAGCAAAAGACTTGCAGGTGTTGGCTTCACCACAAACGAAACAATGCGGCCGTGTGCCCTCTGTGACCCTCTGGATTTCATACTCGTCCGGTAGTTTGATGTAATCCGGTAAATATTTCATGTTTTCGATCTATTCTCTGCTCGGAGCAATGTAAGTAACTCCTGTTGAAATGCCGTGCACATCTTCAGGTAATCATGTAAAACGCTTCCGTCCCGTCTAATGAAACATCAAGTTGCATCTGATGCTACTTCACGCTTCTGCCACACATGGCCATCGAGCAGTTTTCGTTCCTTTGTGTTTCAGAGCATGCGCCCTTTTGTTTTGAAGAAATGGTCAATCGCTATTTTCCCTGTTAACACGTTGATCGCCGTGCTTTCCACTATCGATTTTTAATTTGCTTACTAGCGCCAACACACGGCAATCACCGCCTAACTTATTCATTAAGTTGATTTGGGTAGAGTTAGGACACTGGAAACAACATGTTCAGTTTGCTGTAGCCATGTCTTTGTCTACGTAGACTACCTAGGTCGACACTGTAGAGAAAAGAATTCTGGTATGTAGGGCTGATACGTTGCATTATCTCTATTAATTGAGGTAAAAAATAACTAATCGAAATACAATTTGAATGAACAGATGCCCTTCTTGTATGTCTACAAATGCATCCAGTAGAAACAGTCTGAAACGATTTGCGATGTTGTTACCTTTTTCTCTCATGACAACGTACGCCAAATAACCCCAGCCTGCACCTAAAACACTATTCCAGCTACTATTAATACTAAAGAGTAAGTCATTCAGGGGAACGTTTCCAACGACGGCATTAGGCTATATACAACTTCTTCGCTGCTGCCTATATATAGCACCGTTATGTAGTCCTCAAACATAGACGAGAGTGTACGCGTTTCACAAATCCTGATCCCATTGATGATTACCTAATTTATGTCTAGCGGTCTGAGGATGTTAAGTAAACAAACTTGCTTCCAGGTGAACCTCGGACAACGTGTTTTTACATATACTAGCCTGAGTAAGCTACTTACCCTCCTGGTATTGTTGGACATCGGGTGATGCTACCTCCTTATCCGTTTAGGTTTCCTTGTTTCCTTTGGGAGAACCGGAATTCCACCAAGCCTTACATGTGAAACTCCCCCAATGCTGCTAACTCGCCACATTATAAAGTTGGGGAAGTGTATAATTGATGTACATAGAAAGATATCGAGGCTAGAATAGAGTAAACAGTAAACGTTAGAAAAAAAGGTCAAAAGTGGGGAAACAAACACAAACAAAAAAACTAGAAAACGTGGGGAGTCGAACGCAAACAAAAACTAAAATTTGAAGACTGAATAGGATACAAAAGCAGTATACTATATATATATACATACACACACATATATATATATATATGTGTGTGTGTGTGTGTGTGTGTGTGTGTGTGTGTGTGTGTGTGTGTGTGTGTGTGTGTGTGTGTGCCGATGTAAATTGATATAAATAACAAAGAAATATATAGGAATATTGAAAGCAACAACATTCACTTTGAAGGTAAATGACGTGTGAGAGAGGAAAAAAATTAGATGAAGATAAAAAGAAAGCGAGTGAGTGAAAGAGAAAGGAAGAGAGAAATATTAAAGAGAATTGTCAAGACAACTGATATTGCGAAAAGGCTGTAAGAAATATAACAAAAACTGTATAAGTGAAATGATGATGGTGGTGGTGTTTGTAATAATAATAATAATAATAGTTTCTATTTCGGGGGAAAGGCCAGCAATTTCGGTGGAAGGGAAAGTCATATATTATGACCTCCAGTAACTGAGTGGTAATTCATTAAATACTGAGATCGATATAATCAGCATTGTGTTCCGCCAAACAACCACTTCCTCTTCATGGACGGCATAAATCTCTTCGGAAAGAGCGGGGAGTTGACACAGTCCGTATTTTCAGCCGTGATATATTTACGAAATTTGTGTTAGTAAGTATAGAGTATTCGTGATGAGAAGAGGCAAATTGAAGAGAAACAAAGGCATCGGGGTACTACCGGGTGAGATGATAAAGGTGATCGACACCGAAGAGGGATATAGGCAATTGGGTGTTCTGGAGGTAGATAATATCAAGGAAAAAATGAAGGAGATGATAAGACCTGAATACACAAGGAGAGTAAGGAACATACTAAAATCACAGCTGAATAGTAGAAATACCATAACTACAGTAAATTCCTGAGCTGTGTCTATTATTAGGCACTGTGCGGGAAATTTTAAATGGAATGTAAACCAGCAAAATGAACTGGATAGAAAGACAAAGAAATTAATGACCACCTTCAGTAGGTTTCATGAGAAGAGCGATATTGATAGATCTGAAGGTGGAAGAGGTCTAATCAGCGCGGAGGACTGTGTTCAAAAGAAGAAAAGCTGTCTGCATAAATATGTGACTGAAAGACACGAGTCAAGGCTGTATTGAAAGAAACAATAATAAACCAGAGGATGTCCACGACAGAACTAACAGCAAAAGGGGAGAACAACCTGAATGAAAAGGCCCTTCATAGCATGTCTTTAAAGAAAACAGAATTCAGATATCCACAGACATCGGACTGGTTAAAGAAGATGGACCTTAAGAAAGCCACAAAGGGAATGCTACTGGCTGCAGAGGAGCAAGCCCTTAGAACGAAGTGGATGAAGCACCATATTGACAAGGAGGCGGCTAGCCCGCTCTACAGGATCTGTGGAGAGAGAGAGAGAGAGAGAGAGAGAGAAAGAAAACAGGCACACATTGTATCCGAGTGTAAACACCTAGCCTAGACTCACTATAAAGGACGGAGCAAAAGTGATTCACTGGCATTTATGCAAACTGAACAAATTACCTCATTCTGAGAATTAGTATGAGTATAAGCCAGAGTCGGAGATAGAAAACGACCGGGTGAAGGTGGTGTGGCATTTCAAGATAGAAACGGACAAATAATTAGAACACAATAGATCTGACCTGGCTGTTTTTGACAAAGAAAAAGGTTCTTGCGTGATTATAGATGTAGCTTGCCCCTTTAGCACAAGAGTGCCAGAAATATAGGAGAAAATAAACCGGAACCAGAATTTAAAGTAGGAACTGAAAAGGATTTGCAACTGTCATGAGATCAAGGTCATCCACATTGTCATAGCAGCACTAGGTACTATCTCGAAAAGCTTCCAAGACTGGTTAAAGAACATTAGCCTAGCCCATGGTTTTGGAACACTGTTCATTAGGGCAAATGTTTCGGTTAAATAACAACAACGACTCAAATATCAAGGTAATAATAATAATAATGGTTTCTGAATTAGGCACGAGGCCAACAATATTGTGGGAGGTGAAAGTCGATTAAATCGACCACATTGCGTTACTGGTACTTTAATTTATCGACCCGTAAGGATTAAAGTCAAAGCTGACCTCGGCGGGATTTGAACTCAGAAAATAAAAGGAGGTAAAAATGCTGCGAAGCATGTTGTCCGTCGCTCTACCGATTCTGCAAATCCTCCAATAATAATAATAATGAAAGAAGAAGAAGTAAAACAACAACAACAACACCAGCAAAAATAAAATCAACAACAACAATAACATGAACAAAAATAATAACTATAAATAATAATAAAAATAATAATAATAAATATTGTTATTATTTTCATAAAAACAATAACAGAATTAATGATAATAGAGACTAGATATTTCTAGCAAACACACACACACACACACACACACACACACACACACACACACACACACACACACACACACACACACACATATATATATATATATATATATATATATATATATATATATATATATGTGTGCGTGTATTTGTATATAAATATATTTACAAAAACATATATATATATATATGTGTGTGTGTGTACACATTTACTTATACACACACATAGATACATACAAATATGTGTGTATCTGTATATATATATATATACGAATACACACACATACACACACACACATATATATATATATATATATATATATATATATATATACATTTAACGGGGGAGATATAGAGATAGAGAGTGTGAATGAGAGGCGCTTATAGAAAAAAAAAAGAGTAGTAAGAGTTTGCTGATGGACATTCTATGTAAAATGTCATTACGACAGTGGAAAAATAGAGGAAAAGGGAACACTTTACTGGATGATGAGAACAAAACCAGGTGTTATGTTTCTGTTGTGAGAAGAAAAATACTATGCCTTTCAGCCAATTGTGTGGCCTTTAAGAGAATAGCGAGGCATATATTATTTTCTATATATATAGGTGTGTATGTGTTTGTGTGGGTGTAGGTATGTATATCTCAGTGTATTTCCATGCACACAAACGCACACACACACATATATATTTCTTTTTATGTATGTATGTATATATATATATATATTTATATCTTTCTCTCTTTCTCTCTCCCTCCCCTATCTCTCTCTCTCTCTATATATATATATGTACATTTATATATGTATATTTATATTTGTATATTTATATTTGTATATTTATATATGTATATATATATGTATATATATATGTATATATATATGCATATATATATATAAATACGTATATATATATATATATGCATATATATATAGAGTATACATATATAGGTGTGTATGTATGTACAGGCAGCATACACAGAGACACAGAGACACAAAAATACGTAAATACCGAAGAATAACTCGAGAATTTCAACGTGATACTGGCCTCTGTTTGACGGTAGTGGATGTTGTATATAAGCTGGTGCTCGAGTAAACCGAAATTGTCTTTGCACCTCATGTGACAATATTACTTTATGATACAATATATTAACAATGGGTAATTACACAGCTGAAAGATCTACATATATATAGGTGTTCCAGTGTATTTCTATGTTTCTGTTTGGGTATGTACATATATATATATATATATATATATATATATATATATATATATATATATATATATAAATTAATTAAAATAACATTTATTTTAATTAATATTTGCTCTACGGTTCTTATATATTTGATATATATTTATCCTTATCGATCCCTCTTTGGATTTTAGTCTTCAAATTTATTATTATTACTATATATATATATATATATATATATATATATTTATAAAGGAGAAATTAAAAGATGGTTTAAAAAGTTCCATATATTTTATTATGCGCATTTCGAAAACAACATCATCCTGGGACAAAAATTGTGTTCTCATCAGATAAAATAAGGTAACATGATATGAGGCCTAAAAACACTTGTCAACAAGATAGTGTCCAGTCTACATATGACAAAAATATAAGAGTAAGAGAAAAATAGGAAAAATGAAGAAAAGGAAAGAGGGAAGGAAAAAAGAAAGAAAGAAGGAGGAGAGAGAAAGAGAAAGATAGAGAGAGAGAGACATTTGATCGGGAACGCCGTCATAAATGAAAAACAGCTGTAAATAACGGCTAAAAAAAAAAAAAATAAATTGATGAGGTATATGTGCTAATATTACAAATATTAGAGGTCTAGAATATAGAAACTGGGTATATTATTTTATATTGAGTTTGAATACTAAAAATTGGATTAATAAGTGTAAAAATGTATTAATAAAATGAAATAAAATTAAATTAAATTTGACGTCCTATTTATATTTATGTTATTTTGCCTAGAGTTTACATTGACGTCGGGCCTTACAGTGTTATTATTATGACTCTCAAGGTTGGATGCATATGAGTTATTATTTAATATTTTAGAATTATATCTTGAGATAATTTTAGAAATGTTGGAAGTAGTGGAATATGAGAATTTAATGGTATGCTTATTAAAAATGTTGCTATATATATGTGAAGGGGGGAAGCTGTTATCTAGAGCCCTAAAAATAATTTAGGGATATTACTAATAAGTGAAAGAGAGAAGGGAGCGTTGTACCAAAGGATATTTTTATATCTAGGTCTCCTCTTTATGTTACTGGTATGATTATTACTAGCTACATTACTATAAGTTCTGCCAAGATTAGTTTCCTTAGTGTATTTAATTTTGTCTGGATATCCAGCCCTAGATAACGCATTATTATAATAGTTGGCATTAGCATCGAAGATATGTTTATTAAAGGATAAATTAGAAATTCTTTTTTCAACACTTCTGACTATAGCAGTTTTAATATTTTAACCATCTTTTAATTTCTTCTTTATATATACTCCGGTTCTACCAACTCTTGAGTGCTACTTATCTGATATATGCATAGTTTTATTGTTCTACAATATTACTCACCTCCTATATATATATATATATATATATATATATACGCGTAAATGCAGAAGAAAAACTCTAGAATTTAAATTTCATATTGGACTGTGGTTGAGTGATCTGAAATTGTCTTTGATCCTCATGTGACAATGATACTTTATTCTGAAATATCTTTACATGGGTTAATGAGACAGGTGAAATTTAAACAATCTATTTAGAATAATCGGTAAACCGATCACGCGGCATAAGATAGTATATTTATTTGACTCATCTCATTAGATCTGGGGTTTTTTCAAGTCTGTTTTAGGCCGCTCTTATGTGAAGAGTCAGAAATACTCAAGATGGCGTATGAGTGTGATTAAATTTCTCAGCCATGGCAGCAGGTGGTTTACGTAGTGTTACGTAGTGGTTATACATACTATTTTCCGTATATCGGTTTGTTACTACGATCTGCTTAGGACAATGTTGGCTATTGTTAGACAAACTTCAATAAGGGAAACTTCATATATGATATAGATTATGACAATAAGAAGGATCAGTATACGCTTAATTTTTGCATTCCTACCTTTCCTAACATGCGTTCAGTTGTGATTGTCACATGATACATTGTGTATCAAATTTTTTCAGGCTACACAGTCATTAGCGAAGAATGGGAGTAAATTGTATAAACTTATTACAATTAAAACAAATCCTTTGAACACGTGTTTTCAATTATATATTTTTGCGTATGAGAGAGAATCGATCATCCACACGCACATACACACCGGCACGCACACATTCACATATCAAATAAAAATATTTCTTCCAGATACCAAAATATCAGAATCCCAGCTACAGCTATATTAGCAACATCAATAATTTTATTTCTAACATAAACATATTAATTTATTTCTTTAAGTCGTTTGGAAGCCTCGACAATGCAAATGGGTAAATCTCCGGGTAACAAGATCCGGTGGTGGAGAGAGAGATGTAAGTGGGTGTACGTTGAGATGCGTGGCGTGTATAAGACGTGTAGAGGAATGAAGGAAAGAGCATAAAGGATAAAATAAAAATAACAACACGAGAGAGAGTTACCTTGGGAGAGATTTAAGACAACCTTTCCCCCACCCCGGAAAAAACCCCCAGTTGATGGATGTGAATCCGAAATATATAGGGACAATTAAATCTCTCCCAAGGTAACTCTCTCTCGTGTTGTTATTTTAATTTTATCCTTTATGCTCTTTCCTTCATTCCTCTACACGTCTTATACACGCCACCCATCTCAACGTACACCCACTTACATCTCTCTCTCTCCACCACCGGATCTTGTTACCCGGAGATTTACCCATTTGCATTGTCGAGGCTTCCAAACGACTTAAAGAAATTTACCTTATTATTCCACAATGCTTCAAGCAAACTTCAATACTCTCATATTAATTTCTATTGGCAGCATTTTGTCCATTAATGAACCACAACGCAATAGTTTTGATTTAAACCTTTGCTCACAAGAGGCCATGATACTCTGCTGAGTATGATTTATGATTATGATTATGATTTATGCTTAAGATGATTTATGCTTAACAGAACGTCTCGTTCTATATCGCATAGTCATTTCAGAAAAAAAGAGACAATATATATTTATGGTGTCATAGTGGCGCCGTAGTGGAGACTTCTGTTCTCCTTGATCCTAGGACCACCTCTCTACTCACCGCCATCGGCACGGAGTTGGCTACCTCGCGAGCTGGAATGACTCTTCCAACACGTCTCCCTCACCATTCTTCAGTGAACCGCCTTCTCTATTCTGTCCGTAGGAGCTGAAGGGTGGCCAGCGCGTAGGCCCCCATTTGCTTATAATAGTGGGAGATCTGGAGAGTGAGAGGGTCGAAGGCAGTGACGATAGGAACATTGCTGAAGTATTTTGTAGACTTAAAGGTTAAGTGGTTTTACGATAAATAGGCAAATAGACAAAAAAACCTCACAATTATACGTTATTAATATAAGCTGACCATCATTTTACCATCAATTCCTTTGCCCCATATTTACTGGATGTATTGACTTTACTTACAATTGGACATCCTCATACAATATTCATATTGTGTGGCATTCAGCGTCTCTTGGACATTATAAGCCTGGCAGAGCCCATCTATTTCCAGGTCTGACCGAACCCAGCAAATGCCTTTCAAAGAAACATAGAAAGTAAGACAGAGGAAGTGAGAAAGAGATATTGAATGTACTATACTGGTACTTTCTTTATCGACCCCTAAAGGATGAAAGACAATGATGAACTCGGCGGGACTTGAGCTCAGAGAGCAGAGACTGGGAACGAATGACGCAAATCATTCTAACCGACATTCTAGCGACTCTGCCAGTTTGCCGCTTTTAAGAGACAAGAAACAACTAGCATACAAGAAACATAACATGTTGTTCACCTGGAGACTGTGTTCCATGCTAGATTTTATCAAAATATATTCTTCAGGATTGAATTGTGAAACGTGTACTTGTAAAAAATAATTCATTATGTCGTCTTTTCGTAACACAAGAATTCTAGTGATGAACTCATTTTAAACTGTCGTCACCAAAACACGTTTAATAAACGAAACTTATTCTATGAAAATATATTCCACTTACAGTCTGCATAGATTACAATTGCATGAATGCAAGGATTTTGAACATTTATATTACATTATCTACTGGCAAAAGAGCCCGTCGTTGCCGGACACGCTTTTGCCACTGTAAATAAAAACCTCCCTCTCCCATCAACAGGACCTTCTTTAAATAGTCCCAGAATATTAAGATTTAAACTATATGTTGACATGGAATACCTGTCTCACCTCATCTGTATTTCTCTATAAACACTGCTACCACGTTTGTTTTCCTCCAGCCTCGCTACTCTCAATGAAGACCCTGTAAAGCAGACGAGAAATTAAACCTTTCTTTTCACATGGAAATAGTTTTCCAAGAGAAACAAAATAAAATGTAGGGATTCCATTGACAACATGTTAATTTATATTTGATTATTGTCATAAATCTGCCATTAAATGACACGGTGGATTGGCAGTATCGGTAGAGGGTCGGACGCCATGCTTTCCAGCATAGTTAAGTCCCTTTACGATCTGAGTTCAAATCCTGCCGAGGTTGACTTTGCCTTTCATCCTTGCGGGGTCGATAAAATAAAGTACTGCACTGGGTAATTGCTGGCCTTGTGTCTAAAGTAGAAACAATTAAATGACAGAAATAAATCAAACTTAACTCAAAACCTTCTGCAGCGTCTTATGACATCAAACACCTTACTCCTACTGTAACTGTTGTCGGTACTCTTACTGCTACCACGGCTCTCTCCCACCAACACCACCACTTTTATATAGCTACTCCTACTATGGCTGTAGTTACTACTCCCACTGATACCCTGTCTGTTTCGTTCTCTCTTTCTCTTTCTCTCTCGTTCTCCACTGTCGCTACTATCAATAAAGACCTGCCCCACCCTGTCTTTAAATAGCTGCAGAACTATGTAATTTTATGCAAGATTTAATTTATGTGTTGACATGCACCGGGAGCTAATTAGTCTATGTATCAAATTCGATACATACTGTATGCATACAGACATTTTCGGTTTTAAATATATATAGGTGTGTGTAGAGACAGCTGGTATTAGACACAATATGATAACTAATTCCTGGAAGATACACATAATCATATAACATACACACACACACGCGCGCGCATATATATATATATATATATATATATATATATATACACACACACACACACAGACACAGACACACACACGCACACACACACATATATATATATATATATATATATATATATATATATAAAACTGAAGTTGTCTGTGTGTGTGTCCTAATTTTGGCAAAGTCTATACAAATCCACATTTCTACTCCGATTGACTTCAATCTTGCATTTATATATTCCTTGCGGTGTAAAGATATTAACGGCAGCTTTTATTTTTCAATTTTCTGATGTTAAAGGCGTTTTTTTTCACTAAAACGTTAAGCCCTTTTGTCAGTTAGTTCGGAAATTTTGTCTACAATGTTCAAGAGAGACAACTCTTTAGTATTTTGAAAGAGTTACCTCTCTCTATAGACTATATTATCCCTACTTAAATCTAAAATCCCTTGAAATTTTTGAGGTGACTCCAATAGTAACTACGAAGCGTTCGGCTTCCGATATAACAGTTCGGTCTATATCAGATTGGGTAGATTTTTGTAACCTTAAAAGTATCCAACTAGATTCCTTCATACTATCCACCACTGCAGTCCCATATGTTTACTGCTCTGGAACTTTCATTGTACAATACAAATACATGTACGGTTTGTCGAATGCCTTTTTACTTAACCCTATCGTCTTGGCTTTCGTGGGTTGAATATTTTACTCTGAAGAACCCAATTAAGTTAAACTCCTGGTAATCTACGACGAATTTTTTTTATAAGCACAAAATGTAGACACCATTCCCAGGCCGAGGTATTCCGTACTTCGCTGTACTGTTTCAGAAAGGAGGGATAAACATGCCAATCTATATTTAGAAGCTCGAGGAATGCCGGGCCATTCTACTAGTATGTATATATATATATAGTATTAATAATAAATTTGAAGACTTAAATCGAAAGAGAGCTTGATAAGGATAAATATATATCAAATATATAAGAACCGTCAACTCTATTTGCATTAAAAAATCTAATAGTACCCCATTCGACGTGAGTATGGGCGCCAGCGATTATGCGGAGGTTACTGATCTTATCGGCCTTTTCCTTATTTTCTCTATCAAGGAAGAATTCCCGAACGTGGGCGGTGGTTTGTATCGTGATGACGGTATTTTTACCATTACAAAGTGTTGCCCACGCGCTTGCGACAGGTTCAGAAAAGAACTCACGACCCTCTTTAAAGGTTTCAACCTCTCCACACAGGTTGAGGACAACCTCTCTGTCGTTAATTACCTCGACGTTACCTTCAATCTGTCGAATGGCTTGCACTACTCGTATAGAAAGCCGAATGATACGCTTAATTACATAAGCAAGCATCCTAACCATCCTGCCAGCATAACCAAGAACCTGGTAAGAAACGTTTCTTTGAGGTTTTCCCGTCTATCTACAAACGAGCATATTTTCACCGATCATTCCACATATTACAATGAAGCTCGTGCTTGAAGTGTATTTGTCGATAAGGTAGCATATACCGAGTATGAGAATAGACTTAGGAAAAATAGATCCCGACGCATTATATGGTATAACCCACCATATAATATGGAGGTGGCCACACCATTAGCTAAGAACTTTCTCTCCCTTATTATGAAGCATTTTCCCCCAGCACATAAATATAATAACATTTTTAATAGAAATACCATTACAATTTCTTTCTCTATGACTTCTAACCATGCACACACATCAATGCTTCAAATTTAGCTAAATTACCTAGTCGTAAGAACACGTGCAACCCTGTAGCTAGTACTAATTGTAGGAATCGGGTTGAATGCTCCCTATCCCGGAAATGTCTCTCTGGTAACATTGTCTACAAATGTAAGGTTGAGACACCCACGTCCCATAGGGCCTACATAGGATTAACCGCCAATAGATTCAAGCAGTGTCTTTACATGCATACCCATTCTTTTCTTAACCCTTTAAGATGGAATTTGATGTCACTTTCAGCTTATATCTGGAGTCTAAAAGACATCCACATCCAATATAGGTTACAGTGGGAGATCCTAGCTAGGGCTAGATCGTATAACGGAAATAAATGACCGTGTGACCTTTGCGCCGCTGAAGGCCTGGAAATACTCTACGCCAATGACCACATCTTAAACAAAAAAATCTGAGGCAATTTCGGCTTGTAAACATAAATTGCACAAAACTTTCCTGTATTACAGTCCCACTTTATACCCTAACCGTTAGTAAATTATCCGCGTATAGTTCGTACTATCCGTTAGGGCCTAACGGATAGTACGAACTATACGTGGATAATTTACGTCTTGATGTGGTAGCTACGTATATTTTATGTTTATACCATTATTTATTTGTATAGGTAAGTGTATATTACCTGTTTGTTTGTGATGGTACGTATACTTTCTCGCACGTATATTTGCTTGTATTTGTTATAGGCGTATATATTATATTTTATATACTGGTACATGTGTATCTGGTTATGTGTATACGTGAGTTTTGCGTTTGTGTGGTAAACAGGTTTTACGTTTACACAAGATTGTAATTATTAAAACAAATAAAACCATTTAAATAATTACAATCGCTGGACAAATGTTTCGGGCAAAAGTCAACCGGCAATCAACCTCAAGCAAGATGGTTGGATAAAAACATTGTGCTCGACTAGTCTCGCTTGGGGATGCTGCCGGATCAATTGGAGACACTTGTTTCTGACAGGATACGCTAGAAAGAGTGTTTGAGGACCATCACAGGAAGAAGAAGAAGAAGAAGAAGAAGAAGAAGAAGAAGAAGAAGAAGAAGAAGAAGAAGAAGAAGAAGAAGAAGAAGAAGAAGAAGAAGAAGAATATATTTAAGACCTAAACAGTTGATTTCTTTTACTTGGAATATATGCATATGGAAATAGAGTGGAATCGAAAAATCGAAGTTACTGCCAGTATAAATTAACTGTCATGTAGTTCATTCTTCAATGATACTCGGAGTAGTGATGTGTGAATATAAGTTTCGTAATACATACATACACACACACACACACACACACACATATATATATATATATATATATATATATATATATATATATGAAAAGATTCAGGACCCTGACGGCTGACCTTCGGCCGTTTCGACAGCTACATCCGAACGCCATTTCGGGTCTAGCTGTCGAAACGGATGGAGGTCAGCCGTCGGAGTCCTGATTCTTTTTATATTACCCACTCTACTACCCCATTTATCGAGTATTCTGGTGCGTTATGGTCTACCTGGTATCTTACCACACCCTCTTTGTTTATATATATATATATATATGGAAAATAATGAAACGAAATTTCATTTCTCACTCTTAGTACGGCTGATACCTAAATATAAGTATGTATACGTACATACATATATGTGTACAGACGCACAGTAGTATGTATATATACATACATGCACACATATATATTTATATGTACGTATGGGTTTACTGAACATTTATTATAATGTTCGGTTTGTTTGTAAACAAACAGCCCGAATTACGCCGTACAGTGCTCGGCAAACATCGTCGCTCTTAGGAAAGATGTACTAGTTTCAAGCGTATTAGCTATCGTCAGCATCGTATACCTTTCTGTCAGATGATTGAAGGTCTGAAAGTATATACTTTCCTTATGCATATTAACGGCTGAGCAGCCTAATTTGCATATCGAGTGAGTTAGTCGGCCGGTCATACCGTATATATATATATGTATGCATGTATGTATATATATACATACTACTGTGCGTCTGTACACATATATGTATGTACGTAAACATACTTATATTTAGGTATCAGCCGTACTTTGAGTGAGAAATGAAATGTCGTTTCATTCTTTTCCATTTATCGTTTCCGGTACGCCCGGCCGACTAACACACTCGATATGCAAAATTAGGCTGCTCAGCCTTTAATATGCACAAGGAAAGTATATACTTTCAGACGTTCAATCATCTGACAGAAAGGTATACGATGCTGACAATAGCTAATAAGCTTGAAACTAGTACATCGTTCCTGTGTCAGTGTTGAACAAAAGGTCAACGATGGTTGCCGAGCACTGTACGGCGTAATTCGGGATGTTTATAAGTGGTTAACATTGGTCTTTTTGTCATTTTGAATAATAATTGTTCCTACTTTTGGTAAAAGGCCAGCAATTATCCCAGTGTATTACTGGTACTTTATTTTATCGACCCTGTAAGGATGAAAGGCAAAGTTACCCTCGGTGGGATTTGAATTCAGATCATAAAGGGAGGTAACTCTATGCTTCAAAGCATGGCGTCCGGCCCTCTACCGATACTGCCAATCCACCGCCCAGATTTTAAATAATAATGTTCTGCTACTTGAACTGTCCTCAACAACAAGGACTTTAATTTCTGAAGATTTCTTTCGATTGTTTTAAACTCCTTACGATCTGACAATTCTAGTGTGCATAGAACTTTTGTCACCTTACCAAATTTAATAGTGGAATACTCCACTAAAGTCACCTATATTATATATATATATGTGTGTGTATGTCAGTGTGTTTGTGTGTGTTCATGTGTGTATTTGCGTATGTGTGTGTGTGCGTGTGCGTGCGCTTTTGTGTGCTGATATCTATATTTTTCCGATCAGTGGGTTTATACGCCCCGTTATTAGACTATATTATTTAGTGAAATGTTACGGTGAAGCCTTCTATTTTCTATTTAAATTGTTATATATTCATATATATATATACATATCCGTATGTAGTTGAGGAACAAGAGAAAAGACTACTCAATACCGAAGAAAAGTTTAAATATTCATGTATTATGTCTAAGTAGTGAGTCTTGTTACTCTGGAATTTCACCTGCGCACGCGCAGGGTCATCAGACATGATAGTTCGTAAGTGAAACTCCAGATTAACAATATTCACTACTTAGCCATAACTGAAGGCACATATATACATAATTGAATACATATGTATACATATATTCATAAGCATATACACACATATAAACTTGTGCATCAATTACAATCTTCACTAAATAATTAATCAATCAGCCAGAGCATTATAAAATCATGAATGAGCAAAGTAATTGAGAAAAAAAAATTACCTCAAATACTTCTTGGTCCCAACTAACGTAAAGACTAATAATTTATTATATAAGGCTAGGAGAATGGGCTCATCAGGGAACCTTCTTATATTAAGAGAAATTTCTAGTGATCGCTACCACTGATGTTTTCGAAAGGGACACGCATCGTGTGGTATATAGTTCACAAGAAGGGAAGTAATTGATGGACTTCCCTTCTTGTGAATTTTTTCTTAATATGAGAAGGTTCCCTGAAGAGCCCATTCACCTAGCCTAATATTATAAATTATTATATGATTAATTATTCAAATATCTGGTATACTCTTTACGGTGAAACTGCAGTTGGGACCACAATTCATTTGAGGTAATTTTTATCTTAATTGCTTTACCTATTCATGATTATACACACACACACACACACACACACACACATATATATATATATATATATATATATATCTTATATATATATACATCTTATATATATATCTTATATATACATATCTTATATATATATATCTTTTATATATTTACATATATATATATATATATATTTTATATATGTATATATACATACATATATATATTTATATATATATATATATTTATATATATATATATATAGATATATAGATATATATTTATATATATTTATATATATATATATATATATATTCTTTTTTAGTTTTCTATTCTATATTTTTATATTTTTATATATTTTTACTTATTATCATTATTATTGTTATCTCTGCTTATAATATAATATATATTTTCGATTAGTATATTGAAATCTGCTCTCTATTTCTGCTTGATAGATAATCTTGTAGAGAATAATAATACGCTCAAATTTTTATACCACATTGAGAATGTTTTCCGGTAACTTTGAATTTGCGGAGTGAATCAGTTGGATTCACATAGACATATGAATTTTTAAAAAAAAACTAAACATAAGATAATGAATTTTCACGCATTGTGAATACTTGTTTCATTCAGGAATACTGATATTTACAATATAGTGTAAGTTTTATAAATACTAATACATTAAAACATAGGGTTTTCTACGCCTCGAATATGTCTGGCTATTTTTAAATATTTTTAAATTTTTCTCTCTCTATATCTCTCTATATCTCTCTATATATCTCCCTTACATTAATACTTGAGCTAAATAAATAAATAAATAAATAAATAAATAAATAAATGCATCATTGATACACTTACTCAAAATGACCTCCCACTACCTAATTTTTCTATATCTATATTTATATATGTATCTATCTCTATTTCCTCTCTCTCTCTATATATATATATATCTCTTTCGGTCTCTTTACATGAAGCTCTTCGCTTTATCTATTTTTCCATCTCTCTATTTTGTCCCATGCATTTCTTCTTTTTCTTCTTTTTCTTCCTTTTCTTCGTTTTGTCTTTCTTTCTTTCTTATTTCCCTCTTTTCTCTCTCTCTTTCTTTCTCTCTGTATTTTCACTGCTAGAGTGAACCTCTTCAAATGAAGTTGATGTTTATTACGGTATGTCGAATATATTTATCTATAAAACTGTTTATATTGTATTTTGTCTGATGAAGGCATAGCATATTGTTAATATGATATCCCCGAAATATATATAATGAAATAAATATGGTTTTATAAATATAGTTTTCCATTTATTTAATATTGTATATATAGATATATAGATATATATTTATATATATTTAAGTTGAAAAAAAATGAAAACGAAATTTCATTTCTCACTCTTAGTATGGCACTTACTTAAATGTAAGTCTGTATGTGTACGTACATACATATATGTATACAGACGTACAGTAGCATGCATATATATACATATATATATATATATACATATATATACATATATATACATATATATACATATATGCATACAGGTACACATACATATATGCACGCATCAGTTTAGCGGACGTTTATTACAACGCCGCTTTGTTCGTTTGTTTGTCAACAAACCGAACAGCCTGAATTTATGCCATACGGTGTTAAGGCAACCACGTCACCTTTTTGTTCAACACTGACACAGGAAC
Organism: Eledone cirrhosa; assembly: GCA_964016885.1. NCBI lineage: Eukaryota > Metazoa > Mollusca > Cephalopoda > Octopoda > Eledonidae > Eledone > Eledone cirrhosa. The sequence goes on along the minus strand of OZ024740.1, from coordinate 265,881,687 downwards.
GATGTACTAGTTTCAAGCTTGTTAGCTATCATCAGCACCGTTTACCCATCTGCCAGATAGTTGAACGTTCGAAAGTATATACTTTCCTTATGAAAATTAACGGCTGAGCAGCCTAATTTGCATATTGAGTGAGTTAAATCGGTCAGGCATACCGAAAACGATAAGTTGAAAAAAATGAAAACGAAATTTCATTTCTCACTCTTAGTATGGCACTTACTTAAATGTAAGTCTGTATGTATACGTACATACATATATGTATACAGACGTACAGTAGCATGCATATATATACATATATATATATATATACATATATATACATATATATACATATATATACATATATGCATACAGGTACACATACATATATGCACGCATCAGTTTAGCGGACGTTTATTACAACGCCGCTTTGTTCGTTTGTTTGTCAACAAACCGAACAGCCTGAATTTATGCCATACGGTGTTAAGGCAACCACGTCACCTTTTTGTTCAACACTGACACAGGAACGATGTACTAGTTTCAAGCTTGTTAGCTATCATCAGCACCGTTTACCCATCTGCCAGATAGTTGAACGTTCGAAAGTATATACTTTCCTTATGAAAATTAACGGCTGAGCAGCCTAATTTGCATATTGAGTGAGTTAAATCGGTCAGGCATACCGAAAACGATAAGTTGAAAAAAATGAAAACGAAATTTCATTTCTCACTCTTAGTATGGCACTTACTTAAATGTAAGTCTGTATGTATACGTACATACATATATGTATACAGACGTACAGTAGCATGCATATATATACATATATATATATATATACATATATATACATATATATACATATATATACATATATGCATACAGGTACACATACATATATGCACGCATCAGTTTAGCGGACGTTTATTACAACGCCGCTTTGTTCGTTTGTTTGTCAACAAACCGAACAGCCTGAATTTATGCCATACGGTGTTAAGGCAACCACGTCACCTTTTTGTTCAACACTGACACAGGAACGATGTACTAGTTTCAAGCTTGTTAGCTATCATCAGCACCGTTTACCCATCTGCCAGATAGTTGAACGTTCGAAAGTATATACTTTCCTTATGAAAATTAACGGCTGAGCAGCCTAATTTGCATATTGAGTGAGTTAAATCGGTCAGGCATACCGAAAACGATAAGTTGAAAAAAATGAAAACGAAATTTCATTTCTCACTCTTAGTATGGCACTTACTTAAATGTAAGTCTGTATGTATACGTACATACATATATGTATACAGACGTACAGTAGCATGCATATATATACATATATATATATATATACATATATATACATATATATACATATATATACATATATGCATACAGGTACACATACATATATGCACGCATCAGTTTAGCGGACGTTTATTACAACGCCGCTTTGTTCGTTTGTTTGTCAACAAACCGAACAGCCTGAATTTATGCCATACGGTGTTAAGGCAACCACGTCACCTTTTTGTTCAACACTGACACAGGAACGATGTACTAGTTTCAAGCTTGTTAGCTATCATCAGCACCGTTTACCCATCTGCCAGATAGTTGAACGTTCGAAAGTATATACTTTCCTTATGAAAATTAACGGCTGAGCAGCCTAATTTGCATATTGAGTGAGTTAAATCGGTCAGGCATACCGAAAACGATAAGTTGAAAAAAATGAAAACGAAATTTCATTTCTCACTCTTAGTATGGCACTTACTTAAATGTAAGTCTGTAAGTTCATAAGGAAAGTATATACTTTCGAACGTTCAACTATCTGGCAGATGGGTAAACGGTGCTGATGATAGCTAACAAGCTTGAAACTAGTACATCGTTCCTGTGTCAGTGTTGAACAAAAAGGTGACGTGGTTGCCTTAACACCGTATGGCATAAATTCAGGCTGTTCGGTTTGTTGACAAACAAACGAACAAAGCGGCGTTGTAATAAACGTCCGCTAAACTGATGCGTGCATATATGTATGTGTACCTGTATGCATATATGTATATATATGTATATATATGTATATATATGTATATATATATATATATGTATATATATGCATGCTACTGTACGTCTGTATACATATATGTATGTACGTATACATACAGACTTACATTTATATATATTTATATATATATATATATATATATATATATATATATATATATATATATATATATATATAAAAGATCATTCTTATGTACTTAACTCAACAGACATCCAAATAGCTTTCTGAAGCTCTTAATGTTCCTATACTTAAATCTATTATATCATATCCTAAAAGCTACTTTTAACAAAAGCTTTCGTCGTCAATATCTTGTGTCCATTCCATTGTCAATGCGCGTTTACTAAATCTGTATTTAGTGTACTAAACATTTTTCAGAACATACTCCTACTTCGTCTTCAAGCACAATACATGAATCCTAATAATTGTTCATGGAAATGAAATAAACACGAGCAAAATAATGGCGGCATTGGTGTCGTAGTTTTCGGACTCACACATATATAAATGTATGTATGTATATATATATATATATATATATAAATATATATATATACACACATATTTATATATATATATATATATATATATATATATATATATATGTATATATATGTGTGTGTGTGTGTGTGTGTGTGTGTGTGTGTGTGTGTGTGTGTATGTGTGTGTGTGTGTGTGTGTGTGTGTGTGTGTGTGTGTGTGTGTGTGTCTGCGTGTGCGTGTGAGTGCGTGCGGGCATATATATTTATTTATTTATCTATCTTGGTTTATATGTATATACGCACATATACGTTTATACCTGTCTATCCCATTCTATCACACTCTCTATATCTATATACATAGTATACACACACACATACACACATAAATATATATATATATATATATATATATATATATATATATATATATATATATGTGTGTGTGTGTGTGTGTTGCAATAATAGTCTTTCCGGAGTACAATTGTTTACATACAAGTATGTGATAAATATTTATAGATCTCATTAAAGAACAGTGCAGCCAAAGGTTTTCTAAATGCTGCCGTTCGATGGCTGTGTTCGGAAATAAGCACCAAGAAGTTGACGCTTGGGGGATGCTGCATGCATAAGGAATCCGAGGCCACTGCATTTATAGAAAACATGTAATAGGTAATAGAAGAGGAAATGTTTCTGAAAGAGTAATATGACGAATCTGTAAGTTTGGTTTGAAAAGGAAGGTAAGGAAAATGAAATGATGTGAAACAGATAAGATGATAGCTGATAAGAAAAAGAAAAGGTGAATAACAGAGAAAATCAATAATGTTTTTGAAGTAAGGATGAAAAAAATGAAAGGAAACGAACAAACGTTTTGATAAATAAGAAATGGAATCTGGTTAAATACTCATAAAGAGGTGAACGATACAATGACTAATAATTGAGAATGATATGAAAGAAAACAGAAAAAAAAGATAGTCATGGGCTAAATGGGCTTCCATTGGATTCAATGATAATTGCTCCTGTTGTTTGATCAACGGAACAGCCTGCTCATTAAAGTAACGGGAATGAGACTGGACATTTCAAATACAGGTCTATGTATTCTTAAAGTAGCTTACAAGGAGGTATATTGTGACACTGGCCCTTTGAATTAGGAAGACTGGGGTGTAGAGACTGTCCCACCCTCTCTCTCTTTCTTTCGACGCTTTATCCTTTTTTTTTTCTCCATTTCCTTTTCATTTTTCTTCTCTTTCTGTTCCCTTTATTAGTGTGTTTTGATTTGATTAAATACTGCTCAATTGTATAATGTCAATGGCTTTCCCAACATTGTGAGATTCTGTATATTGAATAAAATGATAACTAAAATATAAAGTATTACAGTCTATCCGACGAACTTCCAAACAGTTTCCGTCTACACAATTTCACTCACAAGGCTCAAGTCGACCTAAGGTTATAGTCAATGACACTTGCCCAAGATTCCATGCATTGAGATCAAACCCGGGATCTAATGGTTGCAAAGAAAATGACTTTACCATTCTGCCATGTTACTTACTTATTCAGCTTAGAATAGAAATATATTCGAGTTCACAGCAAGTCAGGTTATATAGATATATAAAATATATAAATATCCTAATTACAATTTGCCTTATGTTCAATCAAAAATTTCAGTCGTGAGCAGGTGATCATCGCAATTTTCCGGAGGAGTTGTATCATGCTCACTGTTGTCATAACTGTATTACTTCACCTCATGCATTCACCAAGAAAATCTATTTTTCAAAGGAACATTTTTTTTATCTTAGATAACATTTGGTTATATTATTTTAATGTAATATAGGCGGTGGATTGGCAGTATCGGTAGAGAGTCGGACACCATGCTTTGAAGCATAGAGTTACGTCCCTTTATGATCTGAGTTCAAATCCCGTCGAGGTTAACTTTGCTTTTCATCCTTACGGTGTCGATAAAATAAAGTACCAGTAATGTACTGGATAATTGCTGGCCTTGTGCCTAAAATAGGAACAATTATTTTAATGTAATATAGGCGGTAGATTGGCAGTATCGGTCGAGGGTCGGACGCCATGCTTTGACGCATGGAGTTATGGCCCTTGCCATTCTGAGTTCAAATCCCGCCGAGGTTAACTTTGCCTTTCATCCTTACGGGGTCGGTAAAATAAAGTACCAGTAATGCACTGGGTAATTGCTGGCTATGTGCCAATAGTAGAAACAATTATTTTAATGTAATATAAGGTAACATAATGTTTGAATCCAATATGTTATCTGACTATTTAAGAAACAACAAAACCTGTTCGGTCTAAGGTGTAAGTGAAAGCGTGTGGCTTAGTGGTTAGTGTGTTATACTCATGATCGTAAGGCCATGAGTTCGATTTCCAAAACAGAGAGTGCGTTGAGAAACACGTGCTTCACGTTGAACCAGTCTACTCAGCTGGAAAAAATGAGTTGCAATGACACTGTATCCGGCTTCCCCTTTCCCTTGGACGACATCGTACAGATGAGAGATTGGCATGCATGAGTGACTGCTGTTCTACAAAATACACCTTGCGCAGGCTTGCTCAAAGGAAAATAACTTTCCGGATGCAAACCCATGTTCAGTCGTATTCGAAGGGAGCTTTATAGTAATAACTGCCATCATCATCCGGTCGTGCTTATTGTAAGACACACCATGACTCGTTCTCTCTAGTCTCTTCGGTCAGCCAGTGCTCGTGGTAGGTCTTCTTGGGTGCACCCAGGATCCTCGCACAGGTGCATTATGTAGGTTCGATGTGGTCTGCCAACATTTCCATACCCATGCTTCGGTTCCCAAAGAAGAACGTCACTGTTTATCTCATTCTTGTTCTCCAATAATTTCTAGCGATTCATTTATTTCGACAAAGTAATAATCATGGGCGCATTAATAATCGTTGTAAATGAGTAAAATTATGATAGTTTTGTTGGATATTTCAATAACATCTAAGATAAATGTTTTACAAGTGAAGTAGTTGTGTGCATAATGTTCCGTTCTCATTAATGTTTTTCTTTATATTTTTGATATAACAATATTTCTGCCAAGACAGCTACTGAAAAAGAAATTTTATCTAAAATTCTTCTATTCAAAAAGAATTGCTGTTTCCCACTGGTTCATGCCGAGAGAAAAGTAATTCAACTCATTGATAAATGTATCTGTCTAAATCAGTACAAATTTGGAACATCCCTGTATGATCCAATTTAGAAATATAGAATATTGAATATAGATCATGAAATGTTCTTACCAGACACTTCAAGCTAGTATACTTCGATTGATATTTGTGCATAAGTTAATTATCAAAGTATTAAATATTGATTACTTCCTTTCTTAGAACAACGCAATCATAGTTGAAATAATCGTTTCAGGGATTACTGATAATTTTTTTTTTTATTGTTACTTAAATTATCAACCCTGCAGAAATGAACCACGTACATCGTTAGAAAGATCTTATGCATAGAAGAAAATAATCAGATAGAAGTAATCTGCACATATTCCCAAACTATCTTTATTTCATATCCTCCAATACTCAGGCATATATACATAGGCATGTATGAAAAGAAAAACTATATATATATATATATATATATATATATATATATATATATATATATATATATATATATATATATATATATATATATATATATATTCTATATATATACATGTGTGTGTGTGTGTGGTGAGTATGTGTGTGCGTGTATATGTGTGTGCATGCAAAAAGCAAACAGAATTAACTAATCAAATGTCACAGTACAATGAATAATATATATATATATATATATATATATATATATATATATAGTAATAAAAATTCTTTGCTTAAACTTTAATCTGTTATTTTAATATATATATATATATATATATATATATATATATATATATATATATATATATATATATATATATATATTATATATATATACATGTGTGTGTGTGTGTGGTGAGTATATATATATATATTATATATATATACATGTGTGTGTGTGTGTGTGTGTGGTGAGTATGTGTGTGCGTGTATATGTGTGTGCATGCAAAAAGCAAACAGAACTAACTAATCAAATGTCACAGTACAAGGAATAATATATATATATATATATACATTCTTCATTGTACTGTGACGTTTGCTTAGTTAATTCTATTTGCTTTTTGCATGCACACACACACACAAGCAATGACACAAAGTCTTATTATTTTCACGCTTTATGTATATATATAATGTATGTTTCCTGGGATACATTACTCGATTTTCTCAACTTTTATTACACGTATTTTTTACGTATTATGGACTATTTCCCGCCGAGGTTAACTTTGCCTTTCATCCTTACGGGGTCGATAAAATAAAGTACCAGTAATGTACTGCGTGATTGCTGGCCTTGTGCCTAAAGTAGAAACAATTATACGTTTTTGCGTTTGATCGATTACATTTCAAATGCTAGTGTCCAGCGGTTCAGTCATGCTGTGGTATCTTGAGTGAATGTTTTCTACTATAGCTGACCTATGTTTGTGAGGTGTATTTGTAGACGAAAAATACAGAAGCCCGTTGTAAATATATATATGTGTTATGTGTGCTTATATCTCGGAATAAGCTGTTCGACAAAACGAGATTGATAAAGCAAGTCACAGAACACAGAAAATAAACTCAATCAAAGAAAAACAAATTCTGGGATCGATATGATTGACGAAATGAAGGTTGTGCCATCCTCATGGCCGCAGTCGAGGTAGTGAAATCAGTAAATTATTAGAAGAATGAAAATAATTCCACAATGGCAGAGTTGATAAAAGGCGAATGTTATTGCTGCAATATTTAAACTTTGTATTCAAAGATTCTGATATAAATTACGATTACATTTGACTAGGAATTTTATC
>OZ024740.1:265859317-265866817 GCA_964016885.1 Eledone cirrhosa | reverse complement strand
CACTTCTTTAGATGGTGGATCAGAGAAAGTTCTACTCCCTTTTCTTCTTTTATCTGTAAGCTCCTGGACAAAGGAAGCAATATCTCCCACTCTAAATGGATTCACTTAGACAGGAACCTACTTAACGCCGCGGGGCCGTCACTGACATTTTTTCTCCGCGAAGTTGTAAAAATTAGAGTAATGTGATAACCATTTACAAGAAAACTGATTTAAAGTTTTGCCGTCATCAGAGAAACACTTTATTAGCAAATTTAAGCGACCGGCCTCGGATATCCCACAAGAACTACATTAGCTCTACCTAGTCGTGAGCATGCACAGGGAGGACAGCCCTCATCTGCGAACTAGTATACCAAGAAAGAAATGAGCATCAATTCCTAGTATATACGAACGCCTTGATTAACCTGAAGCCAACCTCACAGTAAAATCGGTGATTCCAAAATGATAGACATACTAGCCTTGTAACAACCTCAGTAAACTACGTCTTTTCTTCTAGGACGATCGACAAAATTGCAGACGTCATTTGATTACCGAGTTTGGTGGAATTCGTCAAATCAGACCGGATAAACAATGTTTTTATTGGGTTTTCCATTGTTGATACCACCTACCAGTTGCAATCCTGGCAGAAAGAGCAACGTGGAAGAAAAAAAATTGTATTATGTGCATCGCCTTGACTAGGAATCGAACTCGCAACCACACGATTGCAAATCAAATTCTCTAACCACTAATTCATAAACAACGAATTATGAATTCTGTTGGAGAAGATGATATGGCACAGTAAGTCATACTGTTGTCATTTTGTGTTACAATAACGGATATTAAAAGGATAGTTCAACAGCTTCTCCATGTCTTCTCGATGACAATTTACGGCATTACAAAACGAAATCGTTTGATAATAAGAAAATAAATCAAGCTGTTATGTATATTTTGATGGGTTCGATTCTTGGTCTGGGTTGTGCATTGTGTTTTTGAGCAGAACACTTAAATTCACGATGCTCCATTACGCTCAGCTGAAAATGAGTTGCCAATTCAAAGTAGAAATCATTCACTTTTTACATAGAAACTTCTACTTCTAGTTACACCATCTAACCACGCTGATCCCGGTGCTGGTTTTTACTTCACGCCCCGGCATTTTTGTTTCTTTGAAAAAAGTGTTTATGTATCTATCTCTGGTTAACTTATACTATATTACCAGGCGTTCCTCCCACCACCAACTCTTTCTCTTACTACCTCATACCATACATACTCTCTCACAAAAAAACATCTCTCTCTCACGGCTCTCTTCTTTCTCAATCTACACCCAATTCCTGAATATTAACTACAGATCCAGCAGCTTTCTAATTTCTTCTTCTTCGCCCATTTATTCTTGAGAGGATAGTGGAGGCAGAGTCCTCAAAAACTCATTCCAGCTGGTCCCATCAGAAGTAACCGTTCCTAACTGATCTGGTTGGATCGCCAAGCGAGAGCAACCAAGCTCATGGATGTTATCCAGCCATTTTCCTCGGTGTCTAACCCTGAGTTTCCTGCCGGTTGGTTTTGCCCATAAAATCTGTCCAACAATTCTTCTTTCCTGCGACCTTCTAACCACATAGTACTGGAGCTGTGATCTCTCAATGCGGAAAAGTAGCAGATGTATGTGGATTTCACAATAATTAATCTATTAGTATTCCAACGACGGAAACGTTAAAGCAATACAAATGGAAATGCAGCTATTCTTACAACTAAGATGATAAATATATATCTAAAATAGAGGCGAAAGATTCTTGTACATCAGTCGGTCTCTCCAATCTCCGAGGAGTATTTCAGTTGTTTTGCCTGTAAAATCTGTCCAGCGTTTCTTTCCTGAGACATTCTAATCACATTCCCATAGAGCTGTGATCTCGCAATCCGGAGAAGTAGCGGCTCTACCAGAGGTGACTCTCTGTTTTCCGAGCTACGCACTCTATCAAGTAACGTTACTCCAAAGACCCTTCGGAGGAAGCCAATTTCGGCCGATTGTATTAACGATTGTATTCTTTAGGTCATTCCCTAAGATTCATTACCATAGGCAAGGATTGGCACGAATACCGAATTGAAGATTCAGAGTTTGGCATTTACACCTACCTCCTTTCTTCTGATTGCTGAATGCTGAAGCTGGCGCATTACTCTATCAGCTCCTATAATTCAATATACAAAATCTCACAATATCACAAAAGAGGATGGCTATTATATAAAAATAATTCAACTGTAACTAATAAAAACAAAACACACTACTAAAGGGAACAGAATAGGAAAAAAGAAAAAAAAGAAAATGAAAAGGAGCAAAAGAAAGCAGGTGCATGTAACGAAAGGAGAGGGGTAATGACAGACACTGCACCCTAGTCAGAGCAGTGCCTCAGCCTCCACCCGTTGACCAAACGGCAAAAGTGTTATTGTGGAGAATGGCCAGGGACACCCGCTGCAATAGCTACCCCAAGTGCCTCTATCTTCAAGCGGGCCACTGTTATTCCGACTTGACGGAGGAATAGTCATCTCTTCATCTCTTTGGTGTCTCTCAACTCAAACATTTCTTTGTTAACTTCGGAACTATTTCCACTTATAACAGCAACTACACTTATTGACATCTACAAATTCCCTGGAAACTTAAAAATCGTAGTTTCACAAGGTTACAAATTCGTGCATATCTATTGCGTCAAGTGGCCTTCTATTTTCATCTGTGAATATGTAGATTAATCTTTAGTGAAATCCATGTTAAGATGTACTTAACACTTTTTGACTTCAGGCATACAAGTGTTATACAACTTTATTTAGTTATCATATCCTGCATGTATATGGAATGAAGTGTCTTCATGCGTCTACTGGTAGCTTTTGATTTCACGTGTTTCAACCAATTCCTATGAATAGTCATGTAGTTGTAAGATTTCATGCAAGCGTGTATAGTTATTTGAATCAATGTATACATTTGTGAGTATTCGTGTGTTTGTATATCGCAATGTTCTTTCCTCTAAACATCTGTAGTTTTCTATATGATTATCATCATAAGAATATTTTAGATGATTTTGTTTTTAAATCTAATCCTTACCAAATTTATTTTTTGTATTTACCTGGAGAATAATTTCTGATCACGTTATCACAGTTTATATCATATATTTTCTTAATTCTAGATAATGCTAGATGGCAAACATTTTGATTAGTAACAAATAAGAAAGTTAGAAAGAAAAGCAAAGATATATATATATATATATACATATATATATATATATATATATAGGTTGATAGATAGTAAGAGCTAGTGGGAAATGAACTAAGAGAAGTGATATTGAGAAAGATGAGGAGAGAGAGGAAAGGAGAATAAGGGAGAATGAGAAAGTGATAGAAAAGGAAAGCAAAAAAGGGAAAATATCTAATGTCCATCCCGATATATTAGCTGTAGGACGAATAATGCTCTAACTTTATATTTTTCTCTTTCATTTTTGCACCAAATTACTTCTTATCAATGTCACCACGGATTTTGCACGAATAGATTCGTTATACGCTACCAAGATATTCATCAGCAGGGAACACAGCATGTAGTTATAGAAGTTTTTACTTCAAAATTACCCGGATTACATCACGGAAAGTTCTTTTTAAATGTTCTTCGACTAGTTCAAAGATGTGTGATCTGTGTATGCTACAAATTGTGTTTTTCACTTGGAATAATTTTCTTTTCTGTAGGTTATTGGACATGTAATAATGGAAACTGCGATTCCTACTGGTAAAAATATTTGCATTGAGAGAACTATGCAAGTAATAAGTAGTTGCTGGATAGTTTCTTTACATCGTTGAAAAATATATGTTCGTACAGTGTGGATTGCCAAGTCGATAGGTTCCTAGATAAAAAAATCGCGTGAGAGACTGGAGGTTGCATTATGAATATGGCTAAGATAAATAACTGTTAACAAAACTATACAATTAAAGTATATTTACACACACATACACACACACGCGCACGCACACACACACACAGACACGGGCACTCAGGCTCAAATAGACACAGACCACGTACGCGCATACACACACGGACACACTCATACACACATGCACGCAAGCATACATACACATCCATATATATATAGTTAGTGCTGTAATGATGTCACATGCCACAATGATGTGTTATTCTTCAACAATTCCGTCGAATGTACACTGACAAACTGGTAGTAGCGTGAAAATTTGGCACGGAAACAACTAGTCAGAATTCTGATCTCGGGCATACAATTAAATGATACCAGTTTATCTCTGGCCGAGTTCGTATATATTATAAATAGTCATACGCTAATAGGATCTGTGTGTTTTATCAAAAACTTTCTTTCAGATCCTTCCACTTCTCAATCTCTATTTTTCTAGTTCATCTTTTATTTTTCATTCTATCTTCTAATGAAGGACTAGTGTCTGACACTTAAAGACACTTTTCTTACTCGATCAAACGTTAAACTAAATATTTCTTCATTGTACTGTATTGTTTGCTTTGTTGTTTCCGTTTTCCTTTGGCATGCATGCGTCTGGGCACACCCACACACGCTTACACACATTAACAGACAGTTAAACATACGCACACACATATATATATATTTATATAAATTAATATATATAAGTATAAAGAAAGTGCTCAAGCGCTGAATGCTATAAAGATGGCTTATGTTAAAGAGTGAAGACCCTTAAAAGACGGGAAAAGAAATTGCCATCACCCGTTATGAGGAATTGAACCCCCCTATCTCTCAGATACCGGCTAGACGCTTTAGCTATTAAGTTAAGGAGCCATGACAATTTTTTCTCGTCATTTTAACTAGATAACTGGACAACAACTGTTAGATGTCAGTAGGCAGGCAGACTGACATACACATTCATAAGAAATAATGTACGAAGCGGTATGTTCGTTCTTTGAAGGAGCTTTGAGAATATGTGTTTAAATATATATATTGTGGACGAAACACTGTTAGCAAGTAAAGATATACCTATGCTCTAAGCGTTCTTTGTTGTTAATTATATTACGGCTCTGTCCTCAGACATCGAGCTAACCTTATACTGCCTATTGGATAAGTGGAGTGTTACACACTCCTGATCCTCTCCATTATATACTATATATGTTATATGTATATGGTTATACTTGGGGAGGGGCATATTTGTGTAATATTGCCAGAATTAATAACAGAACACACTCACTGTTTGGTTGGTTTTCACTTCTCGCTTCTGTGTCTTTTATATCGGTAATCTAACTTACTCGGTCCTCAATGTTGCCATTGATTGACCGACGGTCAAAAATAATACAGATACAATATAGACACAAACACATATATATAGTTTATCATAAATCTTTCGTTGCACATCTGCAACATCGTCAGTGGTGTTATCGTTTCCTCCTGTTGTATTATATGTCTACGCCATTTTTCGCAAAACTAATATATGTATATGTATGTATGTATGTATGTGTGTATGTATGTATGTATGTATGTATGTATGTATGTATGTATGTATGTATGTATGTATGTATGTATGTATGTATGTATGTATGTATGTATGTATGTATGTATATATAAAACCGACTATTATGCTTCGCACATTGTTTCTTTATAATCAGGATGTATGTTTGTTAGGCTGTCTGCCTGCCTGCTGACAACTGAAAGGTCCTTACAGAATTTCTACGCTTGAGCAATTTCTTTATACTTATATATAGGAAAAGAGTCAGGTCAGCGACGGCAGAGCTCAAACCGTTTCGACGGCTATTTCTGGACTAAATAAAATTTTTAGCGTAGTGTTGATATAGCCGAACTCTTCAAGGGGTAATTCCATATATGGGCATGTGACAATCAGGCATTTCTGAAGGTTTTAGTTATCGAAAGGAGTGGTCGAAGTTTTTTGTAAACACAGTTAAGTCTTTCATAGTGGTGGGTATGAGGTGGGGGATGGCCGAACGTGCCTGTAGAACAAAGAGGAAGTGGGTGAAGCCGGTCAAGCGTTAAAAGTAAATTCTATACAGCAATTTCTAAGGTGTGTGGGTAAAGTAGGCTAGCTAGAAAGCAAGCGAAAATAGAATAATACAGGAATCTGAAAGATGGGTAATTATAAAATTAAGAACTAGAGTCTAAAATAAGAAAACCGGGATTAATAAAATACATCTAATTCACTACCCCGGGGCTTCATCTCATAACGGTAAAATATCAATAACGATGCACCCCACTAAAAAAGAAAACAGGTGCTATATTTTTAGCTGGTCTTGTGTTTTCAGCCAATACTATATAGATTTCACGGGGGTGTATGTATGTGTGTGCATGTATAAGCGTGTGTAAGTTTATATGAATGTATGTATGTGTGTATCTTGGATACTGGATCTGCAAACTCCTCATCAATGGTCCGTAGATGACCTCCTTCTTCTGTATTTTTCTTACAACGTTGACATCAAGAGGGCAGGTGATCTCTGCAACAGGGCACGTTTTCAATGTGTGGTCCCAAACAACAATATCAGGCCGGTTGTGTTTTAATTTGGTGCCAGTTTTTATTTTCAGGTTCCACCAGCATTCTATAGTGCTATCCTTCTCAACATATTCTTCCTTATTTGATTTTAATCTTCTTTTCCTAAGTGCGTTCCATTTGGTTCTAGCTATCACATCGTATCTCATAGGGAGGTAGTAGCGAGACGACATTCTTTCCCAGTTGGCAACAATGTGGCTAACATCTTCGATCTTTGTTTTAAAAAGCCTACATTTATTGTGGACTGATTGCCCTCCTATTTTGTGTAGCAGATATTTGGTGGGGATTTCTTGTTCCAGTATTGCATAGAGATATCCTTCAAGGTGGGATGTCATAACCTTGTCGGAACTCCATGCCAGGCATTTTGAATGATTTATCCCCTCGATGGTCTGTGTTTTTCGTCTCAGGTACCCATGCAGAACTTTTTCTGTAAATTGGTCCATCCATTCACCCATCCATCCATAGATACATACATACATAATGGCTTCCCCCTCGTTATCGAGTATGGCCATTGCATGATATACCATTATTAATAATTATTAATTAATTCTATCGTGCAATGACTGTGCATGAAGATTTTTTAAAGTGAGGAAAGACTGTGCACTGAGCCAATCCCACTCTCTGAGCGACAGTAGCTACAACACGAAAAGAAGAAAAGATCAACATCATCGCTAACTACTGAGGCGCAGGTTTTATATCGGATTCATCCCAGTTTCCTGAGTTGCCTTCTCCTAGAAGAATGCCCTGACAAAGGCTAGGAGTCCTCCACTCTCAGTGGTTTAACCGTGCGGTACATGTCTATTTACATATTTACACACTTTTGGATGGCGGTTGACACTTATGAGTTCTTCCGCCCTTTGTCAGGTTTTGTTTTTGGTCCTGCAGGCTGTCCAAAATTACCCTCCTCACCAAGTAAACTTTGTGGGGTTGCCGGTTTAGTCGCCGACGACCCGACCATGCGACAGGTTGTACTGGGTTACATGTTACCAGTAGCACTCAAGAGTGACCCGACATAACATA
>OZ024740.1:265821817-265854317 GCA_964016885.1 Eledone cirrhosa | reverse complement strand
TGTAGATGTACATTTTTAACTTAATTGTTTATATATATATATATATATATATATATATATATATATATATATATATATATATATATAAAAATATATATATATATATATAAAATATAAAAAAAATAATGAATAAAACAATGAAACAGTTCCTTATATTAAACAAAAAAAGTTCATTATTTAACGATCGTTTCTAGGATATATATGTGTTAGAATTGGCATGCATATTCAACAGATCTATGTACAAAATTATACAAAATTATACAAACTATCAAAATTAAATATACATACCAAACACATATATATGCCGTCTTCATTATTTCTGAAGACGGCATATATATGTGTTTGGTATGTATATTTAATTTTGATAGTTTGTATAATTTTGTATAATTTTGTACATAGATCTGTTGAATATGCATGCCAATTCTAACACATATATATCCTAGAAACGATCGTTAAATAATGAACTTTTTTTGTTTAATATAAGGAACTGTTTCATTGTTTTATTCATTATTTTTTTAATATTTTATCTTGACTCTGTAATCCGTTTATCTTTCACCGAAAGTGATTTTTCATTGCATCTCTTCTTTCCATGATATCCGGATTACATTGAGTTCTTCATACGGATTGGACACTACCGTAAACTCTTGGTAGATTTATCTACATATATATATATATATATATATAAATATATATATGTATATAAATATATATATATATAGATATGTATATATATATATATATTTATATATATATATATATATAAAAATATATATATATATAAATATGTATATATATATATATATAAATATATATATATATATATATATATATATATATATATATATATATATATATATATATATATATATATATATATATATATATATATATATATATATATATAAATATGTATATATATATAAATATATATATATATATATATATATATATATAAAACAAATAACGAAACGAAATTAAATTTCGTTTCGTTTGTAACTCACTTTTGTATGACTGACGCTTAAACAATTAAGTTAAAAATGTACATCTACATATGTATACTGAAATACTAGTATGCATATGAATACACACACGTATACATATGTAGATGTACCAAGTCTTTCACTGGTTACTTTACTGTGAGTATCCAGCTATTCTGTATGTAAACACACAGACAAACCGGTTTTTAGAGTCATACTGGTTTTTGAGGAAACACCTTTCCTCTATTCTCCAGAAAGCCAGACAAGGAACATTGAACTAGTTTCGTTGTTGTTACAACTCATCAGCAATATTTACCTATCTACCGGCCTTTCTGGAGAATCGTAAAAGCACATATCGTTATATGCTTTTTTTATGAAAATTAGTGGTGGGCAGACTAATTTGCATAGAGTGTGAGTACGTACCGGTTCAACGGAGACGATAAAAACAAATAACGAAACGAAATTAAATTTCGTTTCGTTTGTAATTCAGTATACATATGTAGATGTACATTTTTAACTTAATTGTTTATATATATATATATATATATATATATATATATATATATATATATATATATATATATATATATATATATATATATATATATATATATATATATATATATATATATTTATATATATATATATATTTATTAAAATATATATATATATATTTATATATATATCTGATATTTTTCTTTTCTGCATATTTTTTACTTTTTTTAACTTTTTTTTTAAATTCTAAATGAATTTCTTGTTTATTTACAGTAAACATGATATCATTAAACAAAGAAAACAGTTTAAATAAATATAAAAAATAATTCAACTCAAATATAATTTCTCTGAAGCAAATGAATTTTAACGTTTGAGGCCATGAAAAAATAACTGGCATGTGTAATTATACAGGTGTGTATAACTGTGGCGTAAACACGTTATGGCGGATATTATGTACTTTAAGTTTTTATCGCGCTTTTCTTCTCCAGGGCAACCATATTTTCGCTTAACTACTGCCAACAGTGGCACAAAAACTTACGTGTTGTACGCGTTAGTTTGCAACATTGATTATTAATTAGGTAAATTAATAGTATTCCTTAAACTGGCAATTAAATATATGTAATATCGCCGCGGAATATTTTCGTGTATAGCGCTTTTGATACACAAACGCACATAGAATATATATGTGTGTATATAAAAATCTTATATTTATATTGATTCAACTATTTATATTATATGTGTGTGTGAGAGAGAATGTGCGTATGAGTGTATGAGTCGCTCGTGTGAATAGTCATATGTATATTTTTGTGTATGTATATGTGTTCACCTACATGTTGATATATATGATTTACTTGTTTGTACAGACGTATGTATGTATGTATGTATGTATGTATGTATGTATGTATGTATGTATGTATGTATGTATGTATGTATGTTTGCATGTGTATTAACATAAATATTTTTGCCTGTAACGATAAAATAAATGAAAGCAAACTATCAAATATTTGCTTTGCTTTATGAAAAAATAATATCTAAATAACATGCCAAGTTTAAATATTAAACATGTTTTCAAGTTTCTAAATCTAGTGGTTATGTTTTAAAGGCAGACGTTAAAAATAACCGTGTCTTTTATAGTGTTCAATTCCCTTTGAAATTACTACAGAGTACAATTTGTTAGGAATAATATATGTATGTATGTTTCTCTTTCTCTTAATTGCGAGTACATTTTTGACCGTCCACCTTCCTGGTGGCAATTTTGTAAAAGAAAAGAATTTGTTATCCCTTGAATCGCAAGAATGTTTTGCAAATTTTGAAGGTGCCAACTATCGCAACCATTTGTAGTCTATGAATTAGGGAGCTGCGCTCTTTGTTCTCCAATCCAAGTTCAGTTATACTTTGGTCCAATCAGGTTTGTATATAACCTTTTGCTCCAATAATCATGGGTATTGTGCTGAATGTGTATCTTGGATACTGAATCTGCAAACTCCTCATCAATATATTTTCCTTACAACGTTGACATCAAGAGGGCAGCTGAACTCTACAACAGAGCACATTTTCAATGTGTGGTCCCAAACAACAAAATCAGGCCGGTTGTGTTTTAATTTGATGGCAGTTTTTATTTTCAGGTTCCACCAGTATTCTTTAGTGCCATCTTTCTCAACATATTACTCCTTATTTTTTTTCAATCTTCTTTTCCTAAGTGCGCTCCAGATGGCCCTAGCTATCACATCGTATCTCATAGGCTGGTAGTAGCGAGACGATATTCTTTCCCAGTTGGCAACAATGTAGCTAACATCTTCGATCTTTGTTTTAAAAAGCCTACATTTATTGTGGACTGATAGCCCTCCTCTTTTGTGTAGCAGATTGCTTGTTCCAGTATTGCATAAAGATAGCCTTCAAGGTAGGATGTCGTAAACTTGTCGGAACTCCATGCCAGGCTTTTTGAATGATTTATCCCCTCGATGGTCTGTGTTGTTCGTCTCAGGTACCCATGCAGAACTTTTTCTGTAAATTGTTCCATTTTTTTAATCCTGTATGTATGTATGCATGTTATCTCTTTCTCTTAATTTCGAGTATATTTTTTTGACCGGCCACCTTCCTGGTGGCAAGGTTGTAAAAGAAAAGAAATTGTCATCCCTTGAATCGCAAGAATTTTTTGCAAATTTTGAAGGTGCCAGCTATCGCAGCCATTTGTAGACTATGAATTAGGGAGCTCCGCTTTTTGTCCGCAAATCCAAGTTCAGTCATACTTTGGTCCAAGCGGGTTGGTATATAACCCGTACCTCCAATAATGATGGGTATGAAGCTAAAGGCGTATCTTGGATACTGGATTTGTAAACTCCTCATCAATGGTCCGTAGATGTCCGCCTTCTCCTGTATTTTTCTGACAACGTTTACATCAAGTGGGCAGCTGATCTCCACAACAGAACACGTTTACAATGTGTGGTCCCAAACAACAATATCAGGCCGGTTGTGCTTTAATTTGGTGGCAATTTTTATTTTCAGGTTCCACCAGTATTCCTTAGTGCTATCTGTCTCAATATATTCTTCCTCGTTTGTTGTTAATTTTGTTTTCCGAAGTGCGTTCCAGATGGTTCTAGCTATCCCATCGTGTTTCATGGGGAGGTAGTAACGAGATGACATTCTTTCGCAGCTGGCAACAATGTGGCTTACATCCTCGATCTTTGTTTTACATAGCCTACATTTATTGTCAGTTGCTTGCCCTCCCCTTTTGTGCAGCAGATATTTGGTAGGGAGTTCTTGTTCCTGTATTGCCTAGAGATATCCCTCAAGGTGTGATGTCATAAACTTGTCGGAACTCCATGCCAGGCTTTTTGAGTGGTTTATCCGCTCTATGGTCTGTGTTTTACGTCTCAAATATCCCTGCTCAACTTTTTCTGTAAATTGGTCAATTTTTTCATCTTGTTTGAACATTGAATAGGATCTTCCGATTTCTCTGGGTGAGAGATTTATATCAGGCTTTATTCCATATCTCTCCTCCAGATCAGTCGCTATTCTAATGGGGTTTTTTTTCATGCTCATAAACCTGGGCAAGATGGTTGCCAACCTTTTTCCTCTGTTGAAGGTGTTGCTTCAGTGTTACTATCCGGGTCTCATATATATGGATTTTAGACCCCGGCCACCTTCCTTGCGTGAGAAGTATACCCTATCCACATCACTACTGATGTTAAAGTTCCCAGTAACACTGAGAAGTGTGTGAGTTCTAACATCCATCTCACTTAGTTCTTGCAATGACCAGTTCAGCAGGCCAAATGTTGGCGTTAGAATTGGCACAGTATAAGTATTGTGGGCAATGTATTTGTTGTACGCTGACAGTTCTGATGACCATATTTTCTTTACTCTTCTGAGGTATTCAGTTCTGGTTCTCTCGTTATTTATGGGTCCATCATATCTGACATTCTCATCCTGTCCAAGATATCTGTAGTTGTCACCTGACTGTAGAGGTTGTATTGTCAGGCCGTTCATCTCTAGATTTCTAGAGGAGGGCACAGCTCTTCCACGTTTTACTGCCAAATATGCACACTTGGACTCACCAAATTTCAATTTGATGTCTGTTGAAAATTGTGTAATGAGCTCCAATTGTTTCTTGATGTCATTGATATTTGGCCCATACAACGTCAGGTCATCAACAAAGAAAAGATGGGAGATACTTCTGGACCCACTTCTTTGTCCACCTTGTTTCCCGAGTAGGTAAGATAGTGGATTTAGTGAGAGAACGAAGAGTAGCACTGACAAGGTATCACCCTGAAAGATGCCCTTCTGGTAATGTATCTTATCAGTCTTAACTTGCTCCTTCTCACCTCTAAGGATCAAATTGGTGTACCAATTCTTGGTAAGGCGTTCAACAGCAGCTACCAATGGTTGTGGGACTTTGGCTAACTGTAAAGCCTTAATAATCCACCCATGAGGTACACTATCAAATGCTTTTTGATAGTCCAGCCACACCACAGTCATGTTTCTGCGATTCTTTGTTGATTTTTCCTGAATCATTTTATTAGTTAGTAGGTGATCTATGCAGCCCCATACCTCCCTCTTTCCACCAGCTTGTTCAGGTGTTATGATGTTGTTGGTAGTACAGTGATCCTGTAAGAACAGGTTAAGGCACCCAGTATATAATTTATACATGATGTTTTGGCAGGCTATTGGGCGGTAATTTTTAGCAAGGGTGGTTTGGCTATTTTCGGGAATGAGGAGAGTAGTGGCAGTTGATAACCATCTGGGCAGTTCTTGTGTGCCTTTAATGGTTTCTGTAAACAGCCGTATGAGATCTTGCCGATAGAAAGTGAAATTCTTCAACCAGTATCCTGTAATGAGGTCTGGGCCTGGTGATTTCTAATTCGACATTTTATGTAGAGCAGTTTCCAGTAATGACCCATCTATGTCATATTGTTTTGTCTGGTCATGTTGGCAGTAGTCCTGTTCCAGTTCTTTTAGCCAATTAGTTTGTCTGTTGAATCCGTCATCCGTTTCCCATACAGATCTCCAGTAGCTCTCAACCTGTTCTTTTGAAGGGGTGTCATTTACAGGGATTGAGCTTTTGCCACCGAAGCTGCGATAAACTGATTTAGGATCTCTGGCAAACAATGTATTTAGCACTTGTCGTTTATGTGCTGTTGACTTAGATTTTAGTCTTTCTGTTGTAGCTGTGAGTTGTTGTTTCAACTGGTGTAATTTGGAGTTCAAAGTTTTAAATTTTGTATCTCCAAATCGTCTCTCTAACTTTTTTTTTAGGTCTTCCTGGTGTCGTGTGAAGTTGCTCTCTATGTTGCATTTCATAACGACTGCGATGTGTGAGATACTTCGTCTCAGGGACAACATTTTGCTTTTTAAATTTCGCATCCACGCTGGTTCAGGCTTTTTGTTTGTATCTTGATTGCATGGTTTTAGATGTGTGTTATATGATAGCAATGTGACAGCTGAAACATATAACACAATATTAAGCGTTTCAAATGTCGTTTCTACACCTTTAGATCGTATAGCCTTCAGATAATTGCCAGCTATTTCGTTCACCGCTTCCAATTCCAATTTAGTGGGTTCTTTACTGATTTTGGTGTTGTATGGTCTGTCACTCACATTAAGGCTGTGTATCTCTTGAAACATATCGTCCCATATCACTTGTAAGGTGCCCACAAGTTTTTGGTGTTCTGTTTGTACAGTAGAGTCATGAATTTCAGCCTCGTTGTTGATGTGGTGACAATTACTACTAGAGTTAGCTGACCTTTCTCGCTGTTCTTCAGTGGAAGTGGGATGGATTTCAGAAAAATTGTTGGTGAGCTGTACACTGTTAGATTTAGCTGGCCATTCTCATTGTCTGTCAGTGGAGGTGGGGTGGTTGTCTACAAGGGCTGTATTTGTAGTATCACTCAATTCCGTTAGATGTATCAATTTACATCTAATGATACATTTTGCCTGTTCATTTAAATGCTTTGGAGAAAAGTCTAATTCTGGGTGTTTGGAGTTCCATAAAGTTTTTAGCCTTTGCATAAAACCGAACTTTTGGGGTTCAGATTGTTTGTATGCTTCATATAATTCTTTGTTATATGTATGTATGTATGTATGTATGTATGTATGTATGTATGTATGTATGTATGTATGTATGTATGTATGTATGTATGTATGTATGTACGTACGTATGTTATGTCGGGTCACTCTTGAGTGCTACTGGTAACATGTAACCCAGTACAACCTGTCGCCTGGTCGGGTCATCGGCGACTAAACCGGCAACCCCACTAAGTTTACTCAGTGAGAAGGGTGATTTTGGACATCCTGCAGGACAAAAAACAAAACCTGACAAAGGGCGGAAGAACTTATAAGAGTCAACGGCCATCCAAACGTGTGTAAATATGTAAATACACATGTACATATGTGTGTATATGTGTATATGCATGGTGCATGTGTATGTATATGCGCGCGGACAGAAATAGTCGGCTGGACACCCGATCATGCGGTTAAACCACTGGGAGTAAATGACCCCTAGCCTTTGTCAGGGCATTCTTCTAGGAGAAGGCAACTCAGGAAACTGGGATGACTCCGATATAAAACCTGCGGCTCAGTAGTTACCGATGATGTTGATCTTTTCTTCTTATCTTCACCCACAGGCATTTCACAATAGAATTAATTGATAATTATTTAATAATGGTATATCGCGCAATGGTCATATTCGATAACGAGGGGGCAGCCATCATGTACGTATTTATGTATGTATGTATATGCGCGGGGTCATAGAAATAATCGGGCTTGGTACCCAATCACGTGGATAATCCACTGGGAGTGAAGGACTCCTAGCCTTTGTCAGAGCATTCGTCTAGGAGAAGGTAACTCAGGAAGCTGAGATATCTTCGATATAAAACCTGCGGCTCAGTAGTTAGCGATGATGGTGATCTTTTCTTCTTTTCGGGTTATAGCTACTGTCGCTCAGAGAGTTGGATTGGCTCAGTCCATAGTCTTTCCTCACTTTAAAAAATATCTTCATGCCCATGTATTAGATGATTGCATTAATTGATAATGGCCGTACAATGGCCATAACGAGGGGGAAGCCATCATGTATGTATGTATGTATGTATGTATGTATGTATGTATGTATGTATGTATGTATGTATGTATGTATGTATGTATGTATGTATGTATGTATGTATGTATGTATGTCAGGTCACCAGTTGGTGCTACTGGTAATATGTATCCCAGTACAACCTGTCTCATGGTCGGGTCGTTGGCGACTAAACTGGCAACCCCTCCAAGGTTTCTTGGTAAGGAGGGTGACTTTGCACATCCTGCAGGACTAAAAACAAAACCTGTCAAAGGGCAAAGGAGCTCTTAAGAGTCAATGGTCATCCAAAATCACCGGGAGAGATGACCCCTTAGCCTTTGTCAAGGCAGAATTCTTGGAGAAGGAAAACTCTGATATAACACCTGCAAACCCTGATGGTATCCAGTGATGTTGACTTGTTCTTCTTTTTGGTAAATATCATCTTGGTTAAGAGAGTGGGACTGGCTTTGTGCAGTGCTTTTGATCACTAGAAAAGATTCACGGCACAGGCATTGCTTTATATCTGGAGATCTCTCTGCACTTGTCGTCACATGGAACCATGGGCCCTGCATTATATGTCAATAATTGTCACAAGTGTACTGTTTGTACCAGAGTTTTCAAGTCGCTGGCTGGACTAAAAAGTCACACTCGTTCAGCGCATTGGTAGGGGTTCTCCTACATGGATATAAATTAGTGGCCGTACTCGAAAACGAGTTGGCAGCCGCCATGTATGTATGTATGTCAGGTCACCAGTTGGCGCTACTGGTAACATGTATCCCAGTACAACCTGTCTCATGGTCGGGTCGTTGACAACTAAACTGGCAACCCCACCAAGCTTTTTTGGTGAGGAGGGTGACTTTGGACATCCTGCAGGACTAAAGACAAAACCTGTCAAAGGGCAAAGGAGCTCTTAAGAGTCAATGGCCATCCAAAATCACCGGGAGAGATGACCCCTTAGCCTTTGTCAAGGCAGAATTCTCGGAGAAGGAAAACTCTGATATAACACCTGCAACTCTGATGGTATCCAATGATGTTGACTTGTTCTTTTTGGTAAATATCATCTTGGTTAAGAGAGTGGGACTGGCTTTGTGCAGTGCCTTTGCTCACTATAAAAACTGCACGGCACAGGCATTGCTTTATATCTGGAGATCTCTCTGCACTTGTTACATGGTACCATGGGCCCAGCACAATATGTCAATAATTGTCACAAGTGTAGTGTTTGTACCAGAGTTTTCAAGTGGCTGGCTGGACTAAAAAGTCAAACTCGTTCAGCGCATCGTTAGGGGTTCTCCTACATGGATATAAAGTAGTGGCCGTACTCGAAACGAGTTCGCAGCCACCACCATGTATGTATGTATGTACGTATGTATGTATGTATGTATGTATGTATGTATGTATGTATGTATGTATGTATGTATGTATGTATGTATGTATGTATGTATGTATGTATGTATGTATATGACATAGCTAACTTATTCATGGTATGCTGGGGCAGTAGACTTAAACTTAAACTTAAAGAACAATTAGAAGACCCCTTGACCCTGATAATGTACTCCCGCTACGTAGATGATATAAACATCGTAGTTAAGACACCCCCACTAGAAAACGGTCAGGAACTAGAGAAAAACACAATGGAAAGCATCCAGCAAATAGCAAACTCCATCCATCAGAGCATTAGAATTACTATAGACTACCCAAGTAAACACCCCAACCATCGATTACCTGTACTAGACACAGAGCTCTGGTTAGATACCATTAACAACAAAAAACAAATCCTCCATTCCCATTATGCCAAACCCATGACTTCCAAACATCTGATCCACCGAAACTCGGTCATTTCGGACCATACCAAAATCAACATACTGATGGCGGATTTGGTACGGGTGATGAGAAATGTGTCCCGCATGTGCAACCCCGAAGAACTAGAGAGACACATACAACACTTCATCCACCGTATGCAGTTCTCTGGCTACAATCAGAGAGATAAAATCAGAGTGTATAGAGGAGCCAGAACCAAATGGGAAAAAATGGTAAATAATGACATAAATGGGACCTGCCCCTTGTATAGGAGCAAATTTTGGAATAGAATAGAAAGAACTAGGAACAAGGCTAATAGAATAAACTCATGGTATGATAGCAATAAATACCAGAGTGTAATGTTCATCAATACAACCCCTAGAGGTGAATTAGCTTACAAATTTAGAAGGGCCCTAAATAAACATAAACTCAATATCAAGATAGTAGAAAGACCAGGTACCTTCGTAAAAACACTTATTAGCAAGACATACCCTTTTCAAAGACCCTCATGTATAGATAAGAAATGTATAACCTGTAAAATAACCCCCATATTAACTGTAAAACTAGAAATGTAGTGTATAGCATCAGATGTACTGAAGGACAATGTAGAGACAAAAATATAGTGTACATAGGTGAGACAGCTCGTAGTGTAGGGGAACGGATAAATGAACACTGGCGAGACCTTCAAGATAATAAAGAATCATCTGTACTCTACCAACATGCTAAGATAGAACACAAGGGTAAATTAGAGAACATAGAAATAAAAATAGAATCTACACACAGAAAAGACGCAATGTTTAGACAAATTACAGAGGCAATAAACATAAAAGAATTACAACCAAAATTAAATAGAAAATATGAGTGGAACAACAACATCACAACTTACAATTAAGGACAAAATGAAAACACACACACACATAGAACAAACAACCAACCAGTAACATGTAAATAAACAAATAAATAAATGAACATAAACACACACAGACACCCGGATGTGGCGCATGCGCAGACTGAGCACACAACACAAACACAGAAACAAAATGGCGTAGGACAGAACAAAGGAGAGGCACAGAAACAAAGAAAGGAATCCCCAGTCAATGAAGAGGTCACAGAGTGTGTGACGAAAGAACTATGACTATATATAAACATCTATCTGGTTGTGGAACCAACCAACCAACCAGAAATTTATAAATTTATAAATTTATAAATTTGTAAATATATAATAAATTGAAGTGAAAGCTACTGGTGCGTGTGTTTCTTATTGGCAACATGACCCTCCCAAAGTATAACAATATATATATATATATATATATATATATATATATAAAACTAGTTAGAGCAATATTGAACAGAGTACTCGATAAAGTGTGTCTATATTAGAAAGAGTCAGGCTCCAGCTCTTTCTAATATATCTCAGTCCTGGGAGTCCTTTTTCATCTAGGGATCACAGGCCTTTCGCACCAGGACTGAACAGTGTCTGATTTACCGCCTTGGGTCCAGTTTTCCCATGGACTCAACTCCCCTTACCAATTATTTAATACCCCATCCGTTATCACACACCCGCTTGTACATTCGCCCCTGTATTCCTATGGCTGTCTTATGGTCAGAAACATATACTCTTACAGCTGATACAGACCAACAAAATACACACTCTACTTTTCCTTCACAGCTCTGTATACACCCCCTCCACACACACACGCATATGCACGCTCTATATACAAAATCTTTTTTTTTTCATTTCATGTAGACGCGCTCCATCATACTTCATTAAAAAAGTATATCATACACAAAACGCCATCAACAGTTTTCCAAGAGATGTCCACATGGATGGACCGGTTATTTTTCTCTAAGAACATTTTTGTCCGATTCCACCCCGCCCGTCCCTTCAATCTTTCTAATTTCTCATTCTTTCTTCTGATGAAGGACTAGCGCCCGAAACGTTAAGACCCTCTTCCTGCTATTTCAAGCGTTAACCTAATATATTCTTTCCATATATTGTACCGATTGTGTCGTTATTTCTGTTTACCTCTCTCTCTCTCTCTCTCTCTCTCTCTCTCTCTCTCTCTCTCACACACACACACACACACACACACATATATATATATATATAGATAACTAATTATGTCAGGTCATTCTCGAGTGCTGCTGTAACATGTAACCCAGTACAACCTGTCTCATGGTCGGGTCGTCGGCGACTAAACCGGCAACCACACCAAACTTGCTTGGTGAGGAGAGTGACACCCTGCAGGATGAAATACAAGACCCAGCAAAAGGCGGAGGAACTCAGCAGATTCAACGGCCATCCAAATATTACTTTTTTTCCCACCTGGGAGTGAAAGGCCCCAAGTTGTCACAGCACCTTTCTAGGAGAGGGAAACTCTGGAAAAGAAAACCTGCGGCTTCGGAAGCATCCGATGATGTTGACCAGTTCTCCTTTTCGGGTAGTGTTTTCGATACTCAGAGAGTGGGATTGGTCGAGTGCAAGGCGTTTTCCCATTTAAAACACATTCAACGCACAGGCATTGCTTGTTGAGGATATGTTACAGTACAGCTTTGTGTGACTGGCCGTAGCCTAAAAGTGCACCAAACTCTATCATTCTCCAAGCAATTGCAGTACTCTTAGCAGAGTTTGCAGCCATCATCACTAGTTGGACCATTATTCAACAGGGTACTCGATATTTGGGATAGTAGAGTGTGACTATATTAGAACAAGTTATATATATATATATATATATATTAAAATAACAGAATGGTTTTTATATTTTTGATATATATTATCCTTATCGAGCCTTCTTCGGATTTTAGTCTTCACATTTATTATTATTACTATATATATAGGTGTATGACTTAGTGATTCTTCTCAGCGTGTTGTCATTTCGAGCAAAACATTCTATTTCACGCTGCTCCAGTTCACGCAGTTAATTCAAAGGAAAACATTGTGTCACGCTGATTCTCACTAACATCTACGTTAAGGATATACGTGCCTCTTGTATGTTCATCCATTTAGATTATCTGTAGTTGTTCATTTACGCAGAGGGCGAACTAGTCCGGCTTGGATTAATTATCAGTTGCAGTAAGATAGCCTGGTCCATAATAGATGTGTGTATGAAGGAATATTCGATATGTTTAAGTATAATAAATTTACATGTGTCCAATTTAGCCAAAATCTTATCCGTAATTTTGACCACAATTTACTTACTCTTACTTTACCCAACGATACTCTATCTTACCCACCAATTTATCCACAATTCATCATGAATAAAAAAATATTTGAGGTGATAATGACTGTACAGGAAAGGTAATGGAGGACAGGGAATTCTGAAGGAGGTGTGTAAAAGTTGAGCAGGAATATTCCAAATCGAGGAATTTAGAAATGTAGAACAAAAAAAAAAAACGAAAAAAAAAGAAAAAAAAAAAGAACGGAATCATGCTATTGTGTTCTAAAAAGAAAACGGTCATCTCCGTCAATATTTCACGAATTAGTTTCTCTTTAACTCATTAAATAATATCTCATATTATTTTTTTTTATCTCATATTATTTTTTTTACTCATCTTTTTATGTGTGTGTATATGTATGTGTATATGTGCGAATTGGCAGAATCGTTAGAACGTTGGATGGAATAATTCGTGGTATTTGTTTCGGTTCTCTGCTCTCTGAGTTCAAATCCTGCCGAGGTCAACTTAGCCTTTCCTCCATTCAAGGTCGATAAAAATTGTACCAATCAAGTACTGAGGGTCAATTCTTCCTATATATATCTCTCTCTCTTATTTCCATTCTTTCACACACTCTATCTTGAAGAAATCTGCTGTATTCATAGCTGGAGAGGATTGGGCTCCACCAGGTTTTAAAACAATCCCGAAACACCGTATGACAATATGGCGCCCCTACGACTCCAGCAGGAGGTACGGAACTATACATACACATGTGGGTATGAATTCATATATTTGTATAGTGTCTTAGTTATTCCGTATGTCCCAGTGACAACATGGAGCCAAAGATATTTGAGTCCCAGCTTGATTCGTTTGAAGGGATAGACTAACAGATGGATAGAGATTCTAGTGGGGACCCAAACCAGCCAAGCGACTATGTCTATGATTTTGTGTCTCCACGACTACTTTACCCACTTTACCCAACTGTTATTCTTAGTTATCAGCTTGTATTATATTTATCTGCATTGTGGTGACTATGTATTCAAATGCTTATTTATTTTATGATATTATACAACCTCGTTTAAATTTGCTATTCAATTTCTGAGTCCATAAATATATACACTTATATATGAAGCTGGTTCGTGGACTGAGATACATAAGAAGAATGATTATGAACGTGTATGACAATAGCCTGGTGACGTTCATGTATAAATAAAGTTTGTTGATATAATTGTACAAAACAGCTTGAGGTAATTAGATAAATATGACTTCTTGAAATGATTGTGTAAAAATAGTGTTTTGGTGAAATATAGCAAATTACTTTAAATATGAATACTTGTAGTAGGTTGGAGAAGAAGTGGCCTAAACAAAATAGAAATTATTGCTTGAATTTGAATGGAGGAATTTGATTAAAAGAGACAAATTTCAGTAGTAGTAATATCATTATATATATATATATATATATATATATATATATATATATATATATATATATATATATATATATATATATATATATATAAGCGGCAGCTGTAGATGTTTGAGGCTATGGGCATTTTGTATTGTGGATTTTCTAAGATGAAATTTTAGCCTGCGATATTGGTTTTAATTAGAAACAACAAGAACAACAACAGAAACAATTCTTAATTCTATGATAAGAGGTGGTTTCTTTCGGAAGATTTTAACATATTCATGAGCCACGATGCAAATATGTATGATTATCTATCTATTTGTGTATCTATCTATCTATGTATCTCCGGATGGTATAGACGTGCTTCACATCGGCTCCTCGATTATTGGATATGTTACAGGTTACCATAAGTGTTTGTCTGTATTCTTGCGTTATTGTGTTAATTAACCCCCTTGCCTGCGTCTTCGGACATTAGGGTTAATTATTTTTCACCCCTTTTGGGGTGAAATTTTTCATCCTAAAAATCTTGTGATTGTCTCTATGCTAGTGTTAATGGAAGCCATTACCACAGGTAACGACGACACGCCCACTAAATAAACTGAAGGAGAGCGGGTAGCGGAGGCAACAAGCCTCCCTACTGAAAGAATAATGATTATTAGAAACATTGAAAAAATGGAACTAACCCTAATGAAAAAAATGTGAAAAAAATTTACTCGGAGAAATTGCCAACATTAATGGATGCCGTTTCGACTTATCACGGTGCCAAGCCCACCAGCAAAGGTGAAATAGAAGTAGTAGCTGTGACTACAAGTCTCTCGGATACTGAAAATATGTGAACTTTTTGAAGAAATGGAGTCTAACCCCAACGGGGAAAAAATGTGAACGCATACACCAACATAAATAACACAAACACAACAAAAAATGATAATTGTAACAACAAAAAACAAGAAAACAACCTCATTTCGACAAATGTAAACAGAGAGGGGGCGAACAAAATGACGTTCGCTCAAACCATAAAAAAAATCATTGTGTATGAACCTATTGACATTTCGAACATGGCCCAGCAAATGGAAAATGCATGAAAGTATATAACTTTGGAGGTGAATGGTCTATGTTCTTTAAATTCTCCCCCAGAGCTAAAAAAGGAAAATAGCTTAAAAACTATTATTTATAGGACAATATCAAACAAAACCCGTAAGCCAGTACAACTCACACAGACAGAGATTGAACTGGCTTTAAAAGATCATCTGAAAAACATTGTATTCATTCGGAAGGATAGACTCTACGGTAGTCTATCCATCATGTATGAAAGACAAATTGACGGCCGAAAAACATTCCCTGGCCCCAATTGTGTCCCCCTTATTTACCTTCTTCCCCACTTATTTGGGAAGAAGAACACAAAGATTGACCATACACAGTATCGATCCAGATATTGATTTCTGGGCGGTACTGTGTGGCCTCCTCGACTTGAAACAGGATGCAGTAATTTCGGTAGGTAAGTCTTCCAGTAAGGTGTTCGGTGGAACTAGCCTGCAAGTTCTGGTGCAAATGCAGCCAGAACGAATTGCTAGGGTCCCCGACCGCATATTGCTGGATGGGCTTGCCTACTTACACATCACAGTGGAGGGTAGACGACCCGCTTGTTACCTCTGTGGTGGCAGAGGTCACCTGAGGGCTGCCTGTTCCCAAGCAAACAAAAAAACACCGATTTTGCCCACACCAACAACTACAACACTACCAACACAACCTCCACCACCACAAAAACAACTAACACCACAAGTTAAAACACAACTGAAAACAATCGCACCAATCCCCCTCACACAGAAAACAAATACAATGACACCTACACCACAAACACGAGCCGAAAATAAACCCCTCCCCTCGAATGCGGAAGACGACCCCTTTCGTCGTCAGACGAGGGGGGGGGGAGGACATTTTCATAAAGTTAAAAGAAAAAAAAAGAAAACACACCACAGGAACACAAATACAAACAACCCCTCCCCAATACATAACACAGATATCAACACAAAAAAACACAACAACAACAAACAAAAAACATCACACAAAAAGAAAAATATGCATATACTTACATAAATACAATAAACAAAAAACTGTTAAACGTTATTTATAATAACAACTTAATAAAAACCGAAGGTTCGAATTTTGCACAAGCAACGGGGCTTCCCCATCTAAAAATGATAAAAGCCTCAATGGACATTTACAAAACGTTAAACGACACTTTTAAAGAGGGGGGGGGCTGCGTCAGACCCATTAAGCGTGTCCTCCTAAAAAATACCCCCCCCCCCCCCAGACACCCACACGACTCCAAACACCCCAACCCCACCACACACTGATGCCCCTACACTTCCACAAACCACCACCCCACCCAACAACCCATCCCCCACCCCCATGGAAATTGTGCGGCCCGGTCCTCGAGACGCAGAGAGGTAAGTGCCTTTTCTCTTTACCACCAACATGGCTGTGTTGAGAATAGGTTGTCTAAATGCGCGTGGCCTGGGCTCACCTTGGAAGCAAGCAATGCTTTTAAATGACCTCAGGTCACGATGTATAAATGTGATGGTTATTTGCGAGGCACGGATCAGCAGCATGCGACAGCTGGCCCCCACCTTTGATGACTTTGAGTTGCACGCATCTCTCTGACAGCCCGGAGGTGGGGGTGTGGTTGTCGTTCTGCTGCAAAAACATCTGGGTCTCGCTACACAGACGGTACACTTGGACCCGGAGGGTCGACTAGTGGTTCTGGACCATGGCAGTGGTGAAGGCGGAGCTTTTAGGCTGGTCGCCGTCTACGGCCCTTTTGGTCAATGCGGCCGGACTTCTTCCATCGTCTGGAGACTTTTCTAGGGACATCTCGCTCCTTGCTTTTAGTGGGGGACTGGAATGGTATCCTAGATGCACGTTGGGACCATGTAGGGGCATGTCCTGATAGAGGGGGTTAATCGGCCGATTCAACCTGGCCGATAGAAATCGACTAGATTTTCCGACTGTGCCAACCTGTACTTGAAGAAACCACAGCGGTAAATCTAGATCGTACCTAGATAGGTTCTTAGTTAGAAATAAGGATAGGGACATTTTAAGTTGTCCAAAAATGCTCATGGCTGACTATTCAGACCACAAGTTAGTGACCTCCATGGTCAACCTTGATAGAACGCATTGACAGGGACCCGGTTACTGGAAGCTCAACTTGTCCTTACCGGCAAGTAAAGCTTACAGGAACTGGATTAGTAGATTAGTTAATGAGCGGTTGACGGGCACCATCGTCAACAGGAAGTGGTGGGACTCTCTCAAAAGAGAGATTAGAGTAGCTTCAATGGGAGTTAGTAAGGAGTTAGCCTAAGATAGAAATAGGAAGGAAAGGGAGTTGGTAGATAGTGTAGCAGAGGCAATTAGAAGCGGCGACGTAGCCAGAGTGCTAGCGTCGAGAACGGCCTTGGGCCAGTTCTTCGACGCGAAACACGAATGATGCGTTGTCCGAAGCAAAATACGTGCTCTGGGAAACGAGGGGACCAAAGCTGTTAGCTGGGCCCGCGTGACAGAAGCCAAAAGTGGGACTAGATCCACTATCCGGTCTTTGCGAGACCAGGATGGACGGGTGATCCTTGAACCTAAGCAGATGAGCGAGGCCTTTCAAAGGTAGTTTGCCCGATTTTTCGGAAGGGACGAGGGGCCGGATGGGGATGTGGACCTCGGGCCATACCTCGAAGGCCTGCCGCGTCTTTCGGACGAGGAGCCGAAGTCCTACGAGAGGCCGATCTCAGCTGCTGAAATAGGGGACGTGATGAGCCAATGCGGCAGACGCAAATCTGCGGGCCTCGATGGTCTTCCATACGAACTGTATTTAAGTATGCCGGACTTGTTCTTCGATATCCTCGAAGGGGTCTACTGCAACTGGCAACAGAACGGGAGAATTCCCTGTTCTTTGACCAAGGGCGTAGTCTCGCTAGTGAGGAAGGACGACAACAAGGGGGATGAAATAAGTAATTTTAGGCCCATAACACTACTAAATGCAGAGTTAAAGATTTTGGCCAAGGTGTTAGCAAAGAGGTTGGCGCTTGTCGTGGGCAACCTGGTGGGAGATGCGCAGACATGCGCCATCCCGTCCAGTTCCATTCACGACAACCTCCATATCATGCGATACATCATAGTGAGGGTTGGGAACGAACCCGGCTTTGGTGGGGCCCTGATCAACTTGGATCAATCTAAGGCGTTCGATGAGGTCGACCATCGTTACCTGGATGCGGTGCTAGTGGCGGAAGGTTTCGGACCCGTTTTCATGGTGTTTGCGCTGACGGGGAAGTGGGCTGAGTTAAACTCTCCCTGAAAGGTTGGGCGGAGGTGGCGAACGCTTATATAGCGCCCGTCATCTTTTTACCGCCTGACCCTCGTGCCTTGCCCAAGGGAAACGCTCACCAAAATGGAGCGCGCACTCTTCCAATTCCTTTGGAAGAAGCGGGCTCCTTTGGTGAGGAGATCCATCGGTGAGGCGAGCCTTTCCGAGACTCGTCTCGCTCACCGAGCTGCAGTCCTGGGTCAAGCAAAGACCAAGGTAACTGGGCGCCTGGCACACCGAGTGTGCCCAGGCGCTCACGGCTCTCTGGCAGGCGCATCCGGCTATCGGTGGAGACTCCACCTCGTCATTCTATAGAGGGCTGGTGGTTAGTAGGTGCGACGACGCCCTCAGACAAGCCCTAGGCATGGAGGAAGACGAACTGTCCAGCCTATTCGGGAGGACATTTGGCCCGGGACCTATGGACAACTTACACAGGTCCCTGGCCTGGCAGTGCTACCGAGGGGCGCTGCCCGTTCGAGAAACGCTCTACAGACATGGGCGCCCGGGTAGGAGCCCTTCGAAAAAAATCTGTCACCGATGCGTGCACGACGAGGAAACCGTTGGGCACGCATTGGTACACTGCTCGGGCGTTGCCGATCTGTGGGGCTATGTCGAACGACTGCTGTCACGGGTGGGACCAATCCGGTGGACCACTGAGTCCATTGTAACGATCAAGCCGCCGCCCCCCTTCAAAAATGAAGGAGAGGCGGTCTTTCTCTGTGTAATAGCCATGGCGAAAGAGGAGGCATGGTAGACACGTTTGAAAGGGCTGAGGTCGGACACCTTTCTCTACGGCCAACAACTGGTCCTTTTCTTTAAATACCATTTTAAGAGAAGGATCAGCATGGAGAGAGAGGGGCTCTACCCCAGCAAGTTTTATGAAAGGTGGGTGAAAGTAGCGAGAATGGCCCGTGTGAATGGGCCTTCTCTCTTTATCAGCCTGTAGGTGGAGAGGTGGAAGTGCAAAGGAGCACCCCCTCTCTGTGCTCGTGGGGAAAAGGGTTGCACACTTTTTCAGGGGTGTGTGTAACCCCCAAAACGCCTCCTCCCTATTGAGGATGTAATGTTAATTTTATATTTTTTTTTTTACTGGTTCCTTTATGTAACCTCCCCCCTTGTATTTGTCCCCTTCTTTTGTGCCCTCGTGACAAATAAATAGAAACTTATCTATCTATCTATCTATCTATCTATCTATCTATCTATCTATCTATCTATCTATCTATCTATCTATCTAGTTAGCTAGCTAGCTAGCTATCCATCCAAACATCAGTTTATGTATGTATGTATGTATGTATGTATCTATCTATCTCTCTATCTCTCTATATATATGTATCCATATATTTATGTATCTATCCATGTATCTAGCCATGTATCTTTTATATATATATATATATATATATATATATATATATATATATATATATATATTATATATATATATATTTATTAAAATAACAGATTAAAGTTTAAGCGAAGAATCGCTGCTTTCACCCTTAACGGGATCTTCTGAAACTTGGTTAGTTTTAGAAGATCCCGTTAAGGGTGAAAGCAGCGATTCTTTGCTTAAACTTTAATCTGTTATTTTAATAAATATATTTATCCTTATCGAGCCCTCTTTGGATTTTAGTCTTCAAATTTATTATTATTATTATTGGTCTAAGCGGACGTAGTTTGCTCGCTCACAGTAAGTCGCTTTATTTGCCTGTTTAAATTATTTGTTGTTAAATATTTCTTGTTGTGTAAGGGACATAAGCACTTAGACTTTGCCCCGTGAAGGCGAAAGTATAATATTTGGGCCTTTTGGCCCAAATATTTGAACTTTTTTTACATGTTAAAAAATTTACGAAAAAAAAAAAACATGGCTGAGCCACGCCCCCCCCCAGCGATATGTCGGCTGTCGTGCGACAACGACGTAGAAGTTGAGAGGAGCGCTACAGCGAAATTAACACATATTGATAACACAAACACCACCACAAACAAGGTAAACAAAGACACCAATGATACCAATAAGAACTCTAATTTTGAAAAAATGACAGTAACAGCGACAACGAAAATACAGATAACAAAAAAAAAACAAAACAAATACAACAACAATATCAACACCACTAACATGAAAACAAATAGCGACAACACCAACAGCAACAATACCAACTGCACCGGGAACAACGGTGGCAACAAAGACAACAATGATAACAGCGACAGTGCTAACAACAACACCAACAAGCACAACGTCAACAACACCCCCAACGAAAACAAGACCACTTTCGCTGCGGCAGCAGCAAAAAAGAGGTCATGCTTCAACATGGACCTCTTAAACAAAGATGAAAAGTTGGCCCAGGCATGGAAGCTCATCAAGCAAGAGCAAACTTGGGCCAACTTAACTGTCCCGGTAGAAGCTATTGAGGCAGTGGAGCGCAAAACGGTGCATTATAGATGCATCTCAGCACAAACCAAAAGGGCAGCGTTAATCCCACAAGAAGATGTCGAAGTCGCGCTGAGGTGCATCAGAGAAGACACTCAGTACATAGAGAGGGGCAGACAGTACGGCACCATTTCGGTGTTGTTCAAGTCAGAAGCCCTCGCTATTAAACACGCTATGACTCCTTGCAAAACCAGCAAGGTCATAATGTACCCCTCCCACATGGGAAAAAGAACGGCCCGTCTCCGCATTCCCAGAATCCCACCAGGACTTGACATGTGGTGGCTTCTGGGATGTGTGATTGTGGAGGGGACGGATACAGTCCCTATAGAAGTGACCAGAACGGCCAGAGAGGACTGGTCCGGGGTTGACCTGGAGATCCTTCTCCAGATCAGGCCCGAGAATGTGAAGACAATCCCAGACCACATCCGCCTTCAGAATGGGACTGTCATTCACATTATCACCGAAGGCAAAAGGCCGCAGTGTTTTGTTTGTTGGGAAAAAACCCATTTGCGAGCCTTCTGCCCTCAACTGCTGAAAGAGGCAAGGGGTCGAAAGGCTCCACTGCTGCCGGGGCGAGGACCATAACCTACACCTGCACCGGCAAAACCACCAACAACAACACCAATAGAAAAACCACCACCAACATTGACCACCCAGGGTGGAAACGAGGAAAGCTGTCAAATTCCCCCTCCCCCCCAAAATACACACACCAATAAAACGTTAAACATACATACAGACACACTTACAGACACAGACCCCTCATCTACCAGTAGTGAAAATGAGGGAAATACAAAAAAGGAAACACAAAAAGAAAAAAAAAACTCAACAAAGCACAAAAGCACCCACAATAAAAAACGCAGACACCACCCACGCAAATATCTCTCCAATAACACAAACATCAACACCACCATCACCATCACCAGAATCCCCCAAACGCAAACAACCGAAACAGACGCAAGAACAAATATACACACAAACATCTGAATCCACAGACACCGCACTCACAACAAACACAGATACAACCGAAACAACACCACCAAAACCATCACCACCACAACCACGCAAACAAATAAAATCACACCAACAAAACATACAAAACTTCGTGCTCGTCAGGAGGGCCAACAAGGAACTGATGGCCCTCGTAGCACGAAGTGAAAATATACAAAAAGAGGGGGACTTTTTTAAATCGATCACATTTCGCGTGCCGGGAGATTTGCTTCTGGTGCGAATGTCGCTCGACATATTCAAAGAAATAAGAGACAGCTTTCCTCGGGACATGGGAACCCCGAACGTAAAACCCACTTCAAGACTTTTAAAGGGGTTCCCAAAAGAAACAACCCGACCTTCACAAGAGCCCGGAAGGTAAATAAACCTTCCTTCTCTCTGTTTTACCTGCCAACATGGCCGTATTAAGAGTAGGATGTTTAAATGTTCGAGGCCTGGTATCGTCCTGGAAGCAGGGTTACCTGCTCAACGACCTCAGGTCTATAGAAATGGATGTAATTGCAGTCAGCGAGACCAGGATTTCCGAAACGCGCGCACTAGCCCCCTTTTTCGACGACTATCAAATCTTTGCATCTGTTAGCCGGCCGGGAATGGGAGGCGGGGTGGCAGTGCTGTTTAGGAAAGGCCTGGATCTCGTGGTAAGGTCGATCTTCCGGGAACCGGACGGGAAGCTGGTGGTCCTGGACGTGAACAATAATGAAGGTGGTGCCTTTAGACTGGTGGCCGTCTATGCTCCTACTGGGACAGGACGACCGGACATCTTTAGACGCCTGGAAGCCTTTCTGGGTACGTCTCGCCCTTTACTGTTAGCGGGAGACTGGAACGGCATCTTAGACGCACGCTGGGACTGTGTGGGAGAATCCGATAGGAGCGGGGGGTGCAAAAGCCTCAAGAACCTGATCAGCCAGTTCCAACTGTCTGACAGGTACCGACTAGATTTCCCTAATGCGCCAGTCTGGACCTGGGCTAACCGCATAGGGTCATCTAGATCGTATATAGACAGGATATTCATTAGGAAAATAGACGGAAATAGTGTAAGCTGTCCACGTTTTGAAACGGTCGCCTATTCAGATCACAAGTTTGTGATCTGTATGGTCGACCTAGATAAGACGCGTAGGTTAGGATCTGGTTACTGGAAGCTAAACATCTCATTTCCGGCACGTAAGGCTTACAGGGACCAGGTCAACAATTTAGTTAAGAAAAAGTTGACAGGGGGAGTCGTCAACAATAGATGGTGGGGGCTCTCAAAAGAGAGATTAGAGTAATGTCGATAAAGTTTAGCAAATAAGTAGCATTAGAGAAAAATAGAAAGGAGGGGGAGTTGGTAGATAAGTTAGACGAGGCTATTGGTAGTGGCATTGCAACTGACGTGCTAGCGGCGAGAATGGCATTAGACCATTTCTTCAATGCGAAACACGAAGGTTGCATTGTCAGAGCTAAGGCGCGTGCTCTGAGAAACGAAGGAACCAAAGCTGTTCGATGGGCCCGCGTGGCAGAGGCGCAGCGTGGTATTAAAACCACGATTCGGTCTTTGACGGACCGAGACGGGCACGAGCTGAACGATTCCAAGAGGATGTGTGAGGCCTTTCGCCAACATTTTGCTCGGTTGTTCGGGGGAAGTGGCGAGTCAGAGATGGTGGCGGACTTCAGTCCCTACCTCGATGGCTTGCCGCAACTCTCGACGGCTGACGCTGGGCGCTGCGAAAGGCCAATTACTTCAGCCGAGATTCAGGATGCCCTTGTAGGCTGCATGAGGCGCAAGTCACCCTGTTTGGATGGTCTGCCCTACGAGCTTTACGTAAATATACAAGACTTGTTCTCCAATCTCCTCGAAGTCCTCTACTGCAACTGGCAGCAAAACGGGAGTATTCCCAGTTCTGTGAGCCGGGGTGTTGTGACGCTGATAAGGAAAGACGAGAACAAGAGGGACACATTAGACAATTTCAGGCCCATAACTCTGCTCAACACAGAGTTTAAGATTTTGGCCAGGGTGTTAGCGAAGAGGTTGGCGTTTGTCGTGGGGGATTTGGTTGGGGAGGCGCAAACTTGCGCAATCCCAACCAAGTCCATACACAACAACCTACACCTAATGCGATACATCATAGAGAGGGTTGGTGTAAACCTGGCTTCGGTGGGGCTCTGATCAATTTAGATCAATCGAAAGGCGGCACCTGGTCGATGGTCAAAATTAATGGCCACCTCTCGGAACCGTCAAGGGTGCCCTCTCTCCTCCCTTCTGTACGTATTGACTCTCGAGCCTTTACTGCGGAAGCTGGAGCTGTTGCAGGGTATCCCGCTCGAACCGGGACGCGGAAAGGCTGTGTCGGCTTATGCGGACGACATCACCGTGATGGTGTCGGACACCTCAGAAATCGAGGTGGTCGGCAACTTATTGAAGGAATATGAAAGGTTGACGGGAGCAAAACTTAACCCGGAAAAGTCAGTAGGCTTGCAACTCGGCACCTGGAAAGGCAAGTCCATGACGTCTAACAGCGTCGTTAGGCGCTGGATGGACGGACCGGTAGAGTTGCTAGGGGTTTGGTTCGGGCCAGACCTCCAGGTGGATAAAAATTGGGACGAGGTGACGGGCAGGGTAATCAGTCTCACCCAGAAATGGGCTGGGATGAAGCTATCACTGAAAGGTCGGGCGGAGGTGGCGAACGCGTACATCGCGTCCGTCATCTACTACCGTCTGACTGTCGTCCCTTGCCCCCCGTTCGCGCCTCGCCATCTTGGAGCGGCTCCTCTTCAAATTCTTGTGGAGGGGTCAGATTCCGCTGGTGAAGCGGTCTATCTGCTGCCAGCACCCACTGCCGTGGCTAATGATGCGCAGGCACGCGCTGAGGCTGCGGCATCTCCAGATATTCTGCCTAAACGGTGAACAGGTGTGGTCGCCGTTTGTCAGACGGGCCTTTCCGCAGCTCGTTTCTTTGACTGAGTTGCAGTCCTGGGTCAAGAAGAGACCGAGACTGGGTGACTGGCATCTGGAATGTTGCCAGGCACTCACTGCCCTCTACCAGGCGGGAAATGTGGTCAGTGGAACTTCCACTCTCGAGTTCTATAGAGGTTTAGTGGTGGCAAGTGCGACGACGCACCCGGAGAGGCTTTGGGAGTCAACGAAGTCGAACTAACCAGTCTGTACCGGAGAACTTTCGAGCCGGGGACGATGGATAATTTCCCAAAATCCCTCGTTTGGCAGTGCTACCGGGGGGCACTGCCGGTTCGGGATAAACTCTACAGGCATGGAAGTGCTGTCAGACGGACCTCTCCGAGATGCGCGCAGAGCGACGAAACCGTTCTGCACGCACTCGTCCAGTGTCCGTGCATTACTGACTTGTGGAGTTATGTTGAACAGCTGTTGACGCGTGTAGAACGGATCCGGCTATCGGCCGAGTCCATAGTGAAGATCGACCCGCCGCCAGGAAGGGCAGGCAATTTCCCTCTGTCTGGTGGCAGTAGCGAAAGAGGTTGTATGGTGGACGAGGTTGAAAGGACTGAAGACAGACACTTTTCTCTTCGGCCAATTCCTCATCAACTTTTTCAAGTTTCACTTGGAAAGGAAGGTGAGGGTGGAGAGAGAA
Organism: Eledone cirrhosa; assembly: GCA_964016885.1. Classification (NCBI taxonomy): domain Eukaryota; kingdom Metazoa; phylum Mollusca; class Cephalopoda; order Octopoda; family Eledonidae; genus Eledone; species Eledone cirrhosa. Next base: position 265,828,581 of record OZ024740.1, on the reverse strand, counting down.
GTGCTGCCTCCCAGTACATTTGCTGAAAGGTGGGTGAATGTGGCGAGAATGGCCCGTGTGATTGGACCTACTCTGGTCATGCGGCTGTAGGTAGGTAAATTTGAAGAGGAGAAGGGTCCCCTTCCAGGGTGCTCTCGAAGCGTCGTGTCGTTCAGGACTGGTTGGTTACCTGAGCGAACCCTAGGTGGTCATCCCCCCTATTGGGGAATTTGTTCTTGTAATTTTCTTGTTACTTTATTGTTACTTTGTTATTCATATTGTTTACTTGATTTTACTGTAAAACCCCACTGTCCCAGTCTTTTGTATTGTCCCCTATATGTCGGCCCTTGTGGCCAATAAATGAAATCATTATTATTATTATTATCCCGTCGAGGTTAACTTTACCTTTCATCCTTACGGGGTCGATAAAATAAAGTACCAGTAATGCACTGGGTAATTTATGGCCTTGTGTCAAAAGTAGAAACAATTATTATTATTATTATTATTACTATATATATATATATATATATATATATATATATATATATATATATATGGTGGGGCTGTATGTACATTTTTGCGTGTCTGCGTGTATTTAGTTGTCCCGAAGGATGAAAACAAATTTGCTCAGCTGTATAGCGAATTATACATTAGAAATAGAATTTGTCAATGTCCTCAAATAACGTACATCAACTACAAGCCATTGTTCCTTACTTTATTAACTCATTTATCAAATGAATGTGTGGTTATCATCTCATTAAATGATAGTTATATACAAAACGAACAAAATAGACAAACGTTATGTCTGACAAGACATAGTAACAGAGGAGGAATTACACACACTTAAAATATAACCAGTTTGATATAATGTGTGTGTATGCGTGTACCAAGGTCTATGTTCGTGTGTGGGCGTAGGATCTTCGTCAGTTTTTAACGACAATTGATCCAGTTGACGTAATCAAAGGAACATTCTGCTAATATAATTGTTTCTACTTTTGGCACAAGGGCGGCAATTATCCCAGTGCATTACTGGTACTTTATTTTATCGCCTCGTAAGGATGAAAGGCAAAGTTAACCTCGGCGGGATTTGTACTCAGACCATAAGGGCCGTAATTCTTTGCTGCAAATCATGGCGTCCGACCCTCTCCCGATACTGTCAATCCATAATGAACTTGCAATTGGACGAGCATTCTACAAATATGTGTACCCTTAACATAACTGTTAGCATGATTCAACCTAATACAGTGTGTGATAAGCTTCGAAATAGAGATACAACTCATTTTGGCCAGCTGACTAGACAGGGTATGGTGAAATATAATGTCTTGCTCAAGGACATACGGTTGCGCCGGAAATCGAACTACCGAGGTTACGATCTTGAGACGAACACACCAACACTAGGTTTTAAGGACTCAAATAGACAGAATCGACTTCGATACAGCTTTATTAAGTATTTTATCGATGATGACAAATTATATAAATCGCATCACACATTGGATATGGACTGTAGTTTACTTATATTATTGGATTAAAGTTTACGATAAGTTACACCAATAAGTTACTATCAGAGTTTAATCATAAAGATATATAACGATATACATATATATATATATATATATGTATTACTACCCTGCTGTCAACATTACCGTCACCGTTACTATCATCAGCATGGGACACAGGCATATAAACCATCTCCTTTACATTCAATTGTTTGCGAGTCTACTACAATAGTGTTATGTCCTCATGGATAAATGCATACACTGCAACCGTGTAATAACAATATAATCGAAACAAACGGCAATAACCACACGCAATGGAACAACAATCTTTTAAGAACCAACAATCCAACACACCAACTCGAACTTGAACTCCAACTATCAACACAGGAACTGTGGAACTAGTACCAACTTCGCCCACTTACTCAGGCCGCTATTTATATGTAGTGGTCCAGCCCATTCTCGCCAGGGGGCCATCGTACTTTCGCTCAACAAATAGGAATTTTTCATGTTTACACCTCTTAAATTCTCACATTCCTCATCACGCCGACATCAGCCATACTCACTGAACTCACTGAAACGGACCACACCAATTCTTCTCTCACTTTCTGACCATCCTTTTTTGGTGCAAAAATTACTATGCCTAATCACGTGACTCTGACCATCCATTTTTGGTGTAAAAATTACTATGCCTAATCACGTGACTCTGACCATCCATTTTTGGTGTAAAAATTACTATGCCTAATCACGTGACTGTCACCGACAAATAAAATGGCAAATAACAATTCTGAGCTTCTTTTTCTGGCACGAAAATTACTATACCTAATCACGTGACTGTCATTAACCAACCAAATTACATTTTTAACAAACAGCAATCTGAGCCATTTTTTTTTGCCTATAACAGAAATAATTTTCGAACTCCAACTAAATGCAATATAGCCCCAACAGAAACACAAACTCTCCATCTCAATTTTACTTTTGAAAATCATAAGAAGCGTGAAACCGGTAAAGTAACTGAATATTCTTAAAAGAATCCAGTTGCATTTTCAATTTCTTTTCCTTATATATATTTGACACACAATTAAACTGTCCTACTCCACAACTAGGAACCTAGCGCAAAACATAGAATCCCTAAACCGGAGTAGATTAAGAAATGTCCGTGAATCTGGGGATATCAGCAACCGTAATGGAACATTCAACACAAATACTTAATCCCTCGGAAATATTACGATCGACCGGGCACGGCCATAGAATCAAACAACACGATGCAGAAATCCAGGCAACATTACATCCCCGGAATGTAATTGTAGAAACCCCAGTAATTGCCCCCTGGAGGGCAGATGCCTTAGCATAAATATGGTTTATGAATGTAGAGTAATTACCAATAACGAAACCTTCACTTATATCGAAGCTACGGCTAACAAATTTAAGGAATTTGGTACAAGCACTGCCACAATTTTAAAATAATAGATAAACGAAACAGCTCCAGATGTGGCGGCTCAAACATGATAACATTGGGTACACCCTGTCATGGTCCAGGGTTACCACAACCCAACCTTACAAGGAAGGAGGGCATGACTCGTGCAATCTCTGTATCACTGAGATAATGGAGATAATTAAGAGGAGAGCACAGGTTATTAATAAAAGGAATAACATATTCAGCGTCTGCCAACTTGAAACTAAACAAATAACAGCGTGGATGTAATAGCAATAGGCTGGCACCAAACCTAACTATATGGAACCGGGCGTGGCCACACATCGACATCAACCTAGGGCGAAACCATGATATACGTCCACCCCGATTCGCACTACTCTCATTCTGTCATTCACATATAGGATTATATACTCACGTTATGATGGTCTATGCTTTTTGTACTTTGTACTCTGTATTCCATTTGTATATTTGCATTTATATCTATATGTTGTAATCTGTTTTGTTTTGTTTGCTATCTACAACATTATATGCTGGCCTACCATGTTAAATTTACAGTGTTTTCTAATGTGTTAGGATATGTTATATGGTTAAGTCATGGTACATTGCCCTAATTGTGCCATCTTTCATACACGCACCACCAATTCCCAAACCCGCATGAGTGTACCCACGTATATATGTATATTGTCATGTTTATATGTATGCATACATGGATACATGTGTCCATCTTACATGCTTACGCACCTGCATGCACATTGTGATATTGGCTTTTTAGTATTACCTGCCGTATTGTTTAATGTTTTGTCAGATATACAGTCATATATGCAGGTCCTATGCAAACAAGTGCACGTCTATATATGTGTCCGGGGTTCTTGTTATTTTCTCCCTTCATCACTTTTGTTTTCCCTACCCTATAACCATACTAATAATATTATCTTCGTATTCATCTTTACCCTTACTGTATCTATTTATCTTAATAATCAGCATCAATATATCCTTTCTTCGATATCTCTACCCCATTCATGCTTAAATCCTTTATATATTTATATTTTATCTACAATCTAGTATTCCAGTGACACAGTCCTTCCTTCTAATTTGTTTAGTTGTTGTTGCTGTGATTGGTTGTTATTGTTATTATAATTATCAATGTAGTTGTGACTGGTTATTGTCCTTATCGTGGCCCCCGTAATTATTACTATTGTCAATGTTGTTATTGTTTAGCTTTAGTTGTGGTTGTTTTGACTGGCTATAGTTGTTGTTGTTGTGAAAAGTTTATTATTATCACTGCTGCTACGGTAGTGGTTGTTAGAGCTGTGGTCAATGTTGTTGTTGTTCTTGTCTTGGCTGTATCTTTCATTACAGTGGTTATATCACCCACCTTCAAAGCTTTTTTTTTTATTGCACAATACTATCTGACGAAATTCATCAACTGGTTGCACATGGACTAAGTGTCAGGAGTTTTAGACCACTTTCGTGCGAAAGATGAGAAATATATCCTTTTGATAATTTACTACTCCGAGTCTATGGTTGGTGGAGGTGGTCAGAATCTCTAATTAACACGTAGATAGCGCCTCGCTCCACAAATTGTGAACACAATAGCTGAAAGGACACTAGGGTTTATAACGCGACGACGGTCTGAACCTATGGAACCATAACAATGGTCACGTCTTTGACCATTTTAGAAAAGACCTAATTGCTACGTTCAATAAGTTAGGGCTTAAGATCACCGTAGCCACAAAATTGGCTTAAACATCAATCTAGACATTCGCGCACAAACATTCAGACCTTGCCACAAAATTAACGAAAAGTTAACTTATATACACAAGGACTCATGTCACCCACCTAAGGTCTTCAAAAACCTCGTTAAAAACATCAGTACTAGGATTTCTAATCTTTTTTCTAACAAATCCATCTCTGAAAGAGCGTCTTATTACTATAAGACTACGTTAGTCAACAGCGGCCACTACGATAACATTTCTTACTCCTCCCATCCCCTAATAACAATTTCTTTTCACCCTTCTCGCTCAGAGTTAGAACTAATGTTGGTAAGAAATTGTTCACACTCCTAAACAAATACTTCCCCATAGGACATAAATACAGACCTGTCTTCAATAGACACAGACTGAAACTCGGATATTCCTGTGCCAAAAATATGAAAGCCTACATAACCACCAATCCCAAGATCTCTCTTCCATCCAGATTCTCTTGCAGACTGCCAGAAGTATAACCTCTTCAACAACAGTGTAACATACCCGCAGCGTCTATGAGGATGAGTTACCTCCAGTCGACCGAATCAACTGCAGGCGGTCAAAACATGTATATAGGTATGTCGGAGAGCCGATTTAAAGAACGTTTCCTTAACCATCAGACGACCAGTAGACACTCTGATAAGCGATCTTCTACGAAGTTGGAAACCTCGTATGGTCACTCAAAGATGTAGATGTGAATTTCTTTATTGAATGGAAAGTTCTAGTCAAGTCCAGGCCATACGGAAATGGAGCAATGTTGTGTTAAATGTGTTTTGATGAAAGAGTGAATATCTTGCAGAGGTTACGTAATACTACTTGCTTTAACAAAAGAGCCGATTTACTTAATCGCTGTCTTCAAGCTGTGAATTATCTGTTATGTAACTCGAAAGGACCGGGATAACCATAAGTCTAACTCAGAATGAACTAACTCTAAGGAAAATTGTTTCTCTTGCAAAAGTTTAATTTAAATTGTCTCCCTTGTCAGCAAACTACCGTCATCTGTCGCGCTGATGCCAGTCAGCGCATATACAGTTCCGTTCATGCCACAGCGATATATGCGTTGAAAATTCTTTCGGTGAAACGCGTGTCCTCGAGTAGGGTTTGCTAATTTGTCATGGAATTAAATCTCTCTCTCTCCTTCTCTCTCCCCCTCCCTCTTTATATATATATATATATATATATATATGTGTGTGTCTGTGTGTATATGTGTGTATGTATACACACACTCACATACCCCCCCCATATATATATATATATATATATAGAGAGAGAGAGATAGATATTTCACTATAATTGGTTTATTGCATATATGTTTCTTTTACATGGTCATGCTTGTGTCTTGATTAGATGCTTACGCAATCATAGATGTAGTTATGCTTTGATTGGTATATGTCACCGTTCATGTATTACCTTCCTGTTGTGATGCCAGAAGACATATATATAATAAAGTATGAATTCCTACGTGTAAAAAATACATATAGGGAAACAAATATTATCCAACCGTATGCCAATGTGGTTCTATGGCGGGTTAATAAATTAACAAACCAGAACATATAAAATCAAGGTCTAACAAATAGAGAAAAAGTTTTAAAATGAATTTTAAAAAACTCGCTGTACTTACTCTATGTGCATTTACCGCGGTTTCAAGCTCCAGAATAAACGAAAAATCCAAGCGGATTTTCATTGAGAAGGGAGCAATCTTCAGAAGGCTCTTCTCCCTCGGAGAATATAAAATTCCCGAGTTCAAATCACAAATTGACGCCATACAAAACCATTCTCAGTTGAGAGCGAATGATGAAAGAAATAATTCTGTCTGGTGCCGTGTGCAAAGACAAAAGGCAAGGTGGACAGGTCAATGTCCTGTCACTAGAAATAGCAGCAGTCCAAACGGCCAACATTTTATCTCTACCTTAGGGGGAGATCAATAATAATATAGTATGAATTCCTACGTGTAAAAAATACATATAGGGAAACAAGTATTATCCAACCGTATGCCAATGTGGTTCTATGGCGGGTTATTGAATTAACAAGCCAGAACATATAAAATCAAGGTCTAGCAAATAGAGAAAAAGTTTTAAAATAATTTTAAAAAAATTCACTGTACTTACTATA
>OZ024740.1:265801817-265809317 GCA_964016885.1 Eledone cirrhosa | reverse complement strand
AAGCTTGAAACTAGTACATCGTTCCTGTGTCAGTGTTGAACAAAAAGGTGACGTGGTTGCCTTAACACCGTATGGCATAAATCAGGCTGTTCGCGTGTTTACAAACGGACAAAGCGGGCGTTATAATAAACGTTCGCTAAACTGATACGTACATATATATATGTGCACCTGTATGTATATATATGTATATATATATATATATATATATATATATATATATATATATATATATATATGCATGCTACTGTACGTCTGTATACATATATGTATGTACGTATACATACATACTTATATATATATCTATATATATATATATATATATATATATATATATATATATATATATATATATCTATATATATATATATATATATATATATATATATATATATATATATGTATATATATCTATATATATGTATATATATCTATATATATGTTTATATATCTATATATATATATATAGATATATATATATATATATATATATATATATATATATCTATATCTATATATCTCTCAGGGGCTGGATCACTGCTATGCACAGCGGCCGCATCTGCTCTAGGGTCAAGGTGAACGGCTACCTCTCGGAGCCGTTCAAAATCGCGCGGTCCATCCGACAAGGGTGCCCTCTCTCCTCCCTTCTGTATGTGTTGACTCTCGAGCCACTACTGCGGAAGTTGGAGTTGTTGCAGGGCATCCCTTTGGAACCGGGATTGCGGAAAGCGGTGTCGGCCTACGCCGATGACGTGACAGTAATGGTGTCGACGGCCTCCGAAATCGAGGCGGTCGGCACCTTACTGGAGGAGTACGAAAAGTTCACAGGGGCTAAGCTGAACCGGGACAAGTCGATCGGTTTGCAACTCGGCACGTGGAGGGGCAGACCGATGCCCTCCGATAGCGTCGTCGGACGCTGGACGGAGGGCCCGGTGAAGTTGCTCGGGGTCTGGTTCGGACCGGACCTCCAGGTGGAGAAAAACTGGGCGGAGGTTACGAACAGGGTGTTTGCACTGACCCAGAAGTGGGCCAGTTGCAAACTATCCCTGAAAGGTCGGGCGGAGGTGGCGAACACCTACATAGCGTCCGTCATCTACTACCGCCTGACCGTAGTGCCCTGCCCAAGGGAAACCCTCACCAAGATGGAGCGCGCGCTCTTCCAATTCCTTTGGAAGAGGCGGGCTCCTATGGTGAGGAGATCCATCTGCTGTCAACACCCTTCGAAAGGAGGGCTGGGGATGCCGTGGCTAATGATGCGTAAACACGCATTAAGGCTACGGCACCTCTACGTATTCCTCACCGGACAACCGGTGTGGGCCTCGTTTGTGAGACGAACCTTTCCCAGACTCGTCTCACTCACCGAGCTGCAATCCTGGGTCAAGCAAAGACCGAGAAAACTGGGCGCCTGGCACACTGAGTGTGCCCAGGCGCTCACCGCCCTCTGGCAGGCGGATCCGGTTATCAGTGGAGACTCCACCGCAACATTCTATAGAGGGCTGGTACGCAGCAGGTGCGACGACGCCCTCAGAGAAGCCCTAGACATGGAGGAGGACGAACTGGCCAGCCTGTTCGGTAGGACATTCAGCCCGGGACCTATGGACAACTTCCAGAAGTCCCTGGCCTGGCAGTGCTACCGAGGGGCTTTACCCGTTCGAGAAAGGCTCTACAGACACGGGCGCCCGGGTAGGGACCCCGCCAAAAAGATCTGTCCCAGATGCGTGTGCGACGAGGAAACCGTTGCACACGCATTAGTACACTGCTCGGGCGTAGCCGATCTGTGGGGCTATGTCGAACAACTGCTGTCAAGGGTGGGACCGATCCGGTTAACCACCGAGTCTATTGTAATGATCAAGCCGCCTCCCCCCTTCAAAGATGAAGCAGAGGCGGTGTTTCTGTGCGTAATAGCCATGGCGAAAGAGGTTGTATGGTGGACGCGTCTGAAAGGACTGAGGTCGGGCACCTTTCTCTCTGGCCAACAACTGGTCCGTTTCTTCCGATATCATTTCGGAAGAAGGATCAGGATGGAGAGAGAGGTGCTGCACCCCAGCCATTTCTATGAAAGATGGGTGAAAGTGGCGAGAATGGCCCGTGTGAATGGGCCTTCACTCTACATCAGACTATAGGTGAGGAAGATGAAAGACCAAGGGAGCACCCCTTCTCTGTGCTCCTGAGGAGAAGGGTTGCACACTTTTTTCGGGGGTGTGTGCGACCCCCCAAGGCGCCTCCTCTCTATTGAGGATTTTGTTAAAAATTTTATTTTTTGTTATATCTTATTTTATTTTTATATTTTGTTATTGCCTCCTCCTTATTGAGGACGCCTTTTTGTGTAAACTCCCCCCTTTGTACTTGTCCCACTTTTGATGCCCTAGTGGCAAATAAAAGAAATATATATATATATATATATATATATATATATATATATATATATATATATATATTATATATATATATCTATATATATATATCTATATATATATATATATATATATATATATATATATCTATATATATATCTATATATCTATATATATATCTATATGTATATATCTATATATCTATATGTATATATATATCTATATGTATGTATATATATCTATATATCTATATCTATATGTATATATATATATATATCTATATATCTATATCTATATGTATGTATATATATCTATATATGTATATCTATATGTATACATATATATCTATATATCTATATGTATGTATATATATCTATATATCTATATCTATATGTATATATATATATATATATTTATCTACATGTATATATATCTATCTATATGTATATATATCTATATATATGTATATATATCTATCTATATGTATATATATCTATCTATATGTATATATATCTATATATGTATATATATATCTATATATGTATATATATATATCTATATATGTATATATATCTATATATATCTATATATGTATATATATCTATATATATGTATATATATCTATATATATGTATATATATATCTATATATATGTATATCTATCTATATATATATATATATATATAATATATATCTAGATATATATATCTATAATATCTATATTATATATATATATATATATATATATAATATAGATATAGATATATATATATAGATATAGATATATATATATTAAATATATATATATATATATATATATATATATATATATATATATATATATATATATATATATATATATATATATATATATATATATATATTATATATATCTATATATCTATATTATATATATATATATGTATATATATCTATATATATCTATATCTATATTATATATATATATATGTATATATATATAGATATCTATATATCTATATCTATATTATATATATATATATATATATATATATATATATATATATATATATATATATAATATATATATATATAACTATATATATATATATATTTTACTGATATGCAGGCGCAGCTGCAATAATAGTATTGCACCACACACACACATCAATAGGCATACTAATAGGTGCAAACCAGCAAATAGAGTCAGACGTAGAGAGTACATATGGTATAACCCCGTGTACAATCCTTCTATTAGCACTAAGATTATCTCACCATTCTATACACTAATCAATAAACACTTTACAACTTCACATAAATACTATAAAATCTTTAACTCGCGCACCATTAGACTCTCATACTCCACTGCACCTAACATAGAACAACTAATTAGAAAACTCAACTCAGCAATACTAAATAAGTACATCCCTAAGGACTCAGCGCATCAGCATAGCAACATACAACGCACTAACACGCAACCACAACCCCACCAAACTATCCAGGATTCTACTGCAAAACATAAAAATAATTGTAACTGCACCAAACCAGGTACGTGCCCACTGAATAACCAGTGCCTAGCACGCAATATTGTCTACCGATGTACAATAAATTCCGGAACCAACAAATAGTATTACGTCGGATGTACCGCAACTTCTTTCAAGGCTCGCCTATACCAACATCGATCTTCGATCAGGCACGAGAAAATGCGCTCCGTAACAACCCTCGCCGATAAAGCCTGGCAGCTTCGGAGGAACAATCAAGCGTTCTCCCTTGATTGGCAAATTATTGCAGCTGCGCCTGCATATCAGCAAAATCATCGATTCTGCAAGTTATGCAATTTAGAGATATACTGCATTTTAACGTCGGCAAACAAACTTTTGAACAGCAAAATTGAACGTTCTCTATACTGTAACCATCGTTTGAAAACGACTTTTTCTTTTTTTTTAAATGCATATAATGTTACCTTTTTACACCACCGTTTGCTAATTTCTGTCTTATATGTTTATACACTAGATATGGCTTTCTATAATAATAGTACTAAACACTGTTTTTCTGGACCCCTTTAGAAATAACCTGCTACTATAATAGCCCTAATAACTTGTGTCACACTGTACCACTTTCACCCCTTTAACTAAATTTTGTCCGAACAACACCACTAGAAGAATCTACTTCCCCGCCAACCTTAGCACGCCTCATTAAGCTTACTACTGCCAAAACATTCTCTCCACACAATCTCTACTAGTCTGACAGTCTTAAATCCTAAGACTCCCTCCACCTTACTCACTTCCCTCTTCCCCTTCTCTTCCTACCTCCTTCTTTATCTTTTATCTAGTGTATAAAATATTTTCATATCATTCTAATCCAAAGGTCTGAAGACATGGTGTGTTTGCTTACAGTGTACCTTCGGTTTATGATAATATTTGTATATTATTCAAATAGCGAGGTATAGGTAACCCATACACTATTGAAACAATTGTTACCTAATAAATTCTATATACCCGCATTTCCATTTCGTGAAACTCTTCTCCATATATATATATATATATATATATATATATTTATATATATATATATATATATATATATATATATATATATATAATATATATATATTTATATATATATATATATATATATTTATATATATCTATATATATTTATATATATCTATATATATATTTATATATATCTATCTATATGTATATATATCTATCTATATGTATATATATATATATATCGTTGTAATATAATGAAACGAAATTTCATTTCTCACTCTTAGTAAAGCACTTACTTAAATGTAAGTATGTATGTATACGTACCCTTCTGTGTCAGTGTTGAACAAAAAGGTGACATGGTTGCCTTAACACCGTATGGCATAAATCAGGCTGTTCGCTTGTTTACAAACGGTCAAAGCGGGCGTTATAATAAACGTTCGCTAAACTGATACGTACATATATATATGTGTACCTGTATGTATATATATGTATATATATATACATATGCATGCTACTGTACGTCTGTATACATATATGTATGTACGTATACATACATACTTATATATATATCTATATATATATATATGTATATATATCTATATATATGTATATATATCTATATATATGTATATATATCTATATATATGTATATCTATCTATATATATGTACATATATCTATATATATATGTATATATATCTATATATATGTATATATATGTATATATATCTATATATATGTATATATATCTATATATATGTATATATATCTATATATATGTATATATATATCTATATATATGTATATATATATCTATATATAGTATATCTATATATATGTATATATATCTATATATATGTATATATATCTATATATATGTATATATATCTATATATATGTATATATATCTATATATATGTATATATATCTAAATATGTATATATATATCTATATATATGTATATAAGTTATAAGTTAATATAAATTAATATATGATAAACACCTAAGTGTTTGTATTGTAAAAGACAAAATTTAGCTAGAATGAAACAAACTAATTCAAATTAATATAACCTGCTTGTATCGATTAAAAATATAATAAATCATATACACAAACTTATTTTGGCAAATAGCCGTGGTACCTAGACAAATTTAAATTTCAAAATTCAAACCTTTTCCGCAGATCAATCTGAACTTCAAAATCCAAAACCTGTTGAAGTTCAGATTGATCTGCGGAAAAGGTTTGATTTTGAAATTTAAATTTGTCTAGGTACCACGGCTATTTGCCAATATAAGTTTGTGTATATTGATTTATTATTTTTTTAAATCGATACAGGTAGGCTATATTAATTGAATTAGTTTTGTTTCATTCTAGCTAAATTTTGTCTTTTACAATACAAACACTTAGGTGTTTTTCATATATTAATTTATATTAACTTTATATTACACCGCTCGGAAATGCTTCTTTCTTTGAGCTAATTAATTGTAAATGACTCTTTGAGTGTATTCTCTAAATATAATATATTACTGCTCCCTCGGTTGAGCTAATCTTTAATCCCATATAAACGGCTATTATTTCTAGCTCCATGAGTATGAGAGGCTAGTGAGCTGGAAGACCCGAGTGCAAAAACCTCGTGCGTTTGTGCTCGTAAACCAGACCTTCAGAACTTTTTCGAGGTGAAGTAACTTAATTTTTCTGGGTACCTATTGATAAGCACAGTAAATTAATTATTTCGCTCTTATACCATCGTTTGCGAAACAAGATTTGGATTTTGAAGTTCAGATTGATCTGCGGAAAAGGTTTGAATTTTGAAATTTAAATTTGTCTAGGTACCACGGCTATTTGCCAATATAAGTTTGTGTATATTGATTTATTTTTTTTTAAATAGATACAGGCAGGCTATATTAATTTGAATTAGTTTGTTTCATTCTAGCTAAATTTTGTCTTTTACAATACAAACACTTAGGTGTTTATCATATATTAATTTATATTAACTTATATTATATTACACGGCTCTACAGTTAAGGAGCAATATTATTGCTCCTTAACTGTAGAGCTAATTTTTAATCCCATATAAACGGCTGTTATTTCTAGCACCGGGAGTATGGGATGGCTAGTGTAGCTGGTTATACCACGTGTAAATCAGTCCTGCAAAATCTTTGGAAGTGAAATTTACTAATTTTACTGGATTCCTGTTGATAAGCACAGAAGATTTGAATATTTCACTTTTTATAATTCAATTTTTTTACATTTCAATTTTTATACCATCGTTGCGAAACATATTTAGGTTTCGAAGTTCAAATTCATCTACGGAGCAGGTTTGGATTTTGAAATTTAAATTTGTACAGGAATCACGGCTTTTGCCAATATAAGCTTGTCTTTATTGACAAATTGTATTCATTTTAATTAGTTTATTTCATTCTAGCTAAATTTGTCTCTTACAATACAAACACGTATGTGTTTATCATATATTAATATATATTAACTTGTATTTCACTGCTCGGAAATGCTTCATTCTTTGAGCTGATTAATTGTAAATGACTTTCAGTTTAAACTCAAATATAATTTAATATATATAAATATATGCATATATATATGCATATATATATATATATATATATATATATATATATATATATATATATATGCATATATATATATGCATATATATATATATAT
>OZ024740.1:265792080-265794117 GCA_964016885.1 Eledone cirrhosa | reverse complement strand
TTCACATACACATACATATATAATATACATATATATACATATATATACATACATATGTATGTACAATCATATATACACACTCAATCTTACATTCATATTTACATGCTCATATATGTATTTTTATATTTAGAAATAAATACCAAAACCTATATAGACACCTACCTACATATACATTCATACATATACGCTTACAAATACAGATGATAATAGTATGGGGGAAAGGGGGGGTTTGGAGAAGGGGATCAAAGTAAATATATGTTTCAAGAAACATATAATATTTTCCGTATCTTAATTCAATGTATGTTCTTACATATTTTCAGTGCTAAGAAATACGAAATCTATGCATCTCAAAATAAATAAGTATACCATTAATCATATGTTAACTAAACCAAAGATAGTCAACATATTGATTTCTAAGGTGTAAATTAGTTAGGTTTATAATATTTGAAGCAGAATTATGAGTCAAACAGTAGTAGATTATTAATTACATTATAACTAAATTAAAGTTAATAACGTTATGGTATCAATATTAGGAGATGAATTTAGTAATAGGGAAAAGAAACCCAAATAAAAATAAAATAAAGTATTACATCGGTAGTAGCATATAAATTATATGTTAACTAAATTAAAAATTATATATTTATTTCAATAGTATACGTTAATTAGTATATGTTAATTAGGTATACAATACATAAAGCAGATATTGTATTTCATCAATAGCATAATATAATTATATGCAAATAAAAATCAAAATTAATACGCATACATATACATATACATACACATACACATATACATACATATACACACATATATATATATATATATACATATATATACACACATATACATATATACACACATAAATATACATACAGATACACATACACAACACACACATATACATATACATATACATATACATATCTTTTTCAAAAAATTGCACAGAATATATTAACTAGGTATATATCCAAAACACATCCCATTCTATGATTACATGACATTCTGCAATTCGTCTGTACAAGGATACTAATTTTAAGCAAATTAAAATTAAAGTTTTAGGTTGATTAAAACTAAAACCAAATAATAAATATATTTCCAAAATGTATATTAATTAGGTCTATAATACTAAAAATTCTTTCTCCGTCATTGGATACATGATATTATTTTGTTATATTTTATCAGTAAAAGAATTATAATAAAAAGGTTTAAATAAATTAAAATAAATTAAAATTAATCTATAAATTAAATTACTGAGTATATATTAGTAATATTTAAAGGTTTTTCAAAATTTATGATTACATAATATTTTCTCATCTGTAATAAAATATTAATTAAATTAAATTTATAGGTTAACTAACATTTAAATTAAATTAATTTCTAGAATAATGTTATTAATTAGGTTTATAATATTTAAATGTTTTTTTTAGTTTATGATTACACGATATAATTAATTCCTGTCGTTTATTTAATAAGATATCCTTAGACTTCATTATTTCAAATAGTTCTTGGGAACATAATCTACATTCCTTTCTATTATTTTGATAAGGGGTGGCTCTTTTGAGCACACTCCAGGTCAAATCATATTTTATATTTTTATTTTTATAACTATTGATTTTTTCTGCTAGAGATGTTGTATTAGCCAGTGCGGCATTTTTAAAGCTATGTTTGTGGGTATTATATCTTGTCTTAAAATTGTTAGAGGTAGCTCCTATATATGAGCAAATAGAATCTTTAGTTTTAACATTACATTTATAGACTATGTTGTTAACAAGACAATTCCCTTTTAATGGGCAGTTTGTTTTGTTTCTACAGTTACATCCTTTCGTTAATTCTGTATTTGAGGAGATATTATTGTTAATTTGATGTACTGGTGGTATACTTATGGTTTTCTTACATTTATATGCATTATATGCACTTATATTTTGTTTTATGTTATTTGTTGTAGAGTATGAGAATTTAACTGTAGACCTATTAAGATTTGATGGTATTTGTGGTTTGGCGGGAAGTTTTTCTCAAGGATATAAAAAAATTTTT
>OZ024740.1:265749580-265777080 GCA_964016885.1 Eledone cirrhosa | reverse complement strand
AATGTGTGCATGTATATATACATATATATATATATATATATATATATACACACACACACGCAAAACACACACACACACACACACACACACACACACACACACACACACACACACACACACACACATATATATGTAATCTAGGGAGCTACATCTTCCCTTCCCCTCTCTCACATCCTCACATATGTTTTCTCCCCAACACAACCAATCGATAAAAAAAAAATAACCACCCCAAATGAATGAGAACTGATATTTTTCTTTACGCTGTACGCGAAACATTCCGTCATTAAGCTAACAGATATCTGATGAGCTTCTGATACCAGAGTCTGGCCCGATTGACAGAGATCGAACCTTGAGCTGATCAATCATGAATCACGTGTCATACGTAATGAATAAACTTAATGACAATTTGACATCTCGTCCATACTTACTATTACAAAATATGAGGAAATAAAAGACAAAAATATACCTATCTTTTCTAAGTTTCGCCGATCCGTGTGCAACGATTTCAGCACTCTAAAAGTGCATCATCGCTGTGAGGTTGATACGGTTTATCAAGAGACCCCTCAGAAAAAATGGACTGTTTCTTGACACGTCCATATCAAGAGAGAAAGTCTCTAGAGACAGAGGGAGGGATTAACACGTGATACAGTGGTAAAAAAAGGACTGTTTCTTTCGTAGCAAGTGAGAATTTCTCGATATATATATATATATCAACTAGAAATAGATTGACATATCTACTTATATATATAACCAGCAATTTCTCTGTCTGTCTGTCCGACAGTGGAAACACGTGCGTAGAGAGAGAGTGAGAGTGAAAGAAAGAGACAGACTACGAGAGGGGGATAGCGAGAGGGAGAGAGAGTGAATAGACGCTAAAACACGTGCTACAGAAACATTACCTTCCCCTCTCCACTGACTTTGGTCACTGAGGCCGAGGGAATTGCGCTGAGCGCGTCATAATGACGTAATGCAGACAGCCAGACATACAGACAGATATTATAAGGGCGCAACGTTATATCTATGTATCTATCTAAAAAGAAAGACTTAGAATTATATAGAGAGAACGCTAAATCGCCTAATGCGGTCCCTAGGGCATTGAAAATTTGAAATTATGTTTGCTCAAAACACTCACAGGACCATAAGTATTACATGTCTAAAGTTTGAAAACAATCGGTTGGATGGTTCTCAAGTTTTAGTGAGCTGACAGACAGACAGACATTCTCTGTTTTAGATATATAGACTAGCAGAAAACCGCCCCCGTATAGTTTTCTGCTAGTCTATATATATAAAACTGAGGTTGTCTGTCTGTCTGTCTGTCTGTCTGTCTGTCTGTCTGTCTACTAAAACAGTCGGCACACATCTCCTCTTAACCAGTACATTCAAATTTCGGTGAAATTGCTACACTTATAGATGAAGGGCCGGCGGAGACATCGTTCGAACACATTTTCAAATCGACCCACGCCAAGTGCAAAAATCGAATTTGTAATGTATTGATTTTTCAGTTCAAATGTATAAATAAAGACGAGAGACGAGTTATTTCCCTTTTATGGCGTCATTTGTTTATCTATTTACGTTACGAATAAACGTGCAAAGGTACAAAAATACGCGAACAGATTTCGGGCCAGCAAAATTTTAACCTGCAAAATTCATGAGTTTGAAGTTTCAACATTAAGCTTCCATTTTGCTTCATTTTCATTAAAAAGTCTTTTAAAACAATATTTCAGCGCATCAGGCTCGCCATCAACCGAGACAACGCTGCGAGTGTGCTGGCTTGCCTAAAAAATCATTAGAGAGGTTGCCCAGTACTCGCAACGTTGCTATCTTTTGCTCTGGTGTTGGCTCCGTTGTTCACTGCTTCCTTTACATTTTCTTTAATATTGTAGCATTGAAGGAATATATCTTACTTTATATCATCCTTTGTAGTGTTACCGAGGTATTTGTAATGTTATTTATGTATATATTTAAAACATATTTGTTATGTTATTCTACTGTAAATTTATTTATATGCTCTGTTTATATTTTCATTCTCACTACCCTCAAAAAGCTATGAAACTACATACATGTTGCAACTCTCTCTCTCTATATATATATATCACACACACATATATACATATACATCTAAAGAGAGAAAGGGAGATGTAGAGAGAGAGAGAGAGAGAGTTAAATAGGTCGTTATACAGAGAGAGGTACAAGATAATCAGATAGAGAGACAGAGAGAGAGAGAATGGCGATGAACGCTGGTTCACACACACACAAACACATATATATATAAAGAGAGAGACAGATCTGCGCGTTCTTTATTATCCTCCATTCTGTAGAGGAAGAGAGAGAGAGGGGGTATGAGTGAGAGAGAGAGAAGGTATGAGAAAAAAGGGAGAGGGGTTGAGAAAGAAAGAAAGTTTAAGCAAAGAATCGCTGCTTTCAACATTAACGGGATCTTCTTAAACCAATAAATTCAATTTGTGAACGCAGAATTAAATATTTCGAGAAACGTTGCAACCGAAGGAAAACAGGAAGACGATATTTTGGTTCGTGAAGACGTTCCCTGGTAATGAACGGAAAAAAAGCGAGGGTAATACGTCGTTATGTGGACCGAGAAGAACAATTTCATGCAAAGACAAGACCAAGTTTATGGTATAAATGGAGTCGTTAGACTAATATTCTATTTAAAATAACCGAATGATTTCCAGCCCCGGAGTTTAAGAATGATGTAAATAAAATAGTAAACGAAAATGACAGAGGCTATTAAAATAGTTGTTTCTACTTTTGGGACAAGGCCAGCAATTACATCAGTACATTACTGGTACTTTATTTTATCGATCCCGTAATGATGAAAGGCAAAGTTAACCTCGACGGGATTTTAACTTTGCCTTAAAATAGTAAAAGTAAATAGTGAAGATTTAGGCCAGTACATACGTATGCGCCGACGGACATACACATACATATACATACGCACACAGAATTACATACACACATACACACACACACACACACACACACACACACACACACACACACACACACACACACACACACACACACACACCACACGACACACCACACGCACACACGCACACACACGCACACACGCGCACACACACACACACACACACACACACACACACACACACACACACACACACACACACACACACACACACACACACACACACACACACACACGTGTGTAAACCTTGTGCATTTCTACAGTATTTTCACCAAGCTTAAGACATAGGTTACTTATGTACTCCGGATGGTTATGGGCACTTTCATTTTTCCAGATATTGATTATAGGGCCTCCCGGCAGATAACCCCCTTTAACCACTTCCTTGGAGTCGACTGAAGCACTGCAGTGCAATGCAACAAAACGTCATAACTTCTGGAGTTCGCAACCGATTTTCACAAAACTTGACACATGGGCTACGTTTGTTTTACAGATGAATTTAAACTATCAGAATTGGCATATTTTGAGTAGGGGACCCCTGGGGGCAGGAATCCCCTTTTGGAAATAGCCGATGATTTTGTAAAAACAGCACTGAAGTGTTGACATAAATGGTATACATAACTGCTATTTAATACCCGAACAACGCCGGGTACCTCTGCTAGTATATATATAAAATAAACATATGAAACAACCACAGGGAATACTATGTAAAGTGTCTAAGCACACATAGCTAAGTTGGTAACTAATTAAAGTTTAACTAGAACTTCAAATGATTTAAAATGATTAATTCCTTTTGTATATATTTCTTTAAATAAAAAATATATTTCACCAATTAATCGGTAAATCACAGTAGTGAAATCACGGATGGTCACCAAAGGAGAAGATCCAGCTATCTGTGTTTACACAGCAAATGCAATCTGTGAATGACTCGTACCACGTGTTGCATTTAAAAAAAAAAATACACACATCGCACAGCGTCATGCCAGTGGCGTTAATAGGATCATCTACAGCTAGAAATAGCAGCCAAGTCCATTCAACTGAGTTAGCTCTACAATTAAGGGGCCGTATATATATACAAAATTAAATTAAGGGTTGTCATGTCTGAGAGACATGCGCAATATCCACTGCAGAATAAGCTCAAAGATTCCAATGAATAGATCCGAGCATTTTATATCAACTAAAAATAGATTGATATATATATATATATATATATATATAAAATAAACATATGAAACAATCACAGGGAATAATTTGTAAAGTGTGTAAGCACAGATAGCTAGGTAGGTAACTAATTAAAGTTTAACTATAACTTCAAATATAGATACCTTTTAAAATGCTATTACTAGCTGTCGATAATCCTATTCACGCCACTGGGATGACGCTGTGCGATGTGTGTATTTCTTTAAAAAATGCAACACGTGGTACGAGTCATTCACAGATTTGCATTTGCTGTGTAAACACAGATAGCTGAATCTTCTCCTTTGGTGACCATCCGGGATTTGACTACTGTGATTTACCGATTAATTGGTGAAATATATTTTTTATTTAAAGAAATATATACAAAGGAGATTAATCATTTTAAAAGGTATCTCTATATTTGAAGTTTTAGTTAAACTTTAATTAGTTACCTACTTAGCTATGTGTGCTTACACACTTTACAAATTATTCCCTGTGATTGTTTCATATGTTTATTTTATATATATGTCAATCTATTTCTAGTTGATATAAAATGCTCGGATCTATTCACTGGAATCTTTGAGCTTATTCTGCAGTGGATATGGCGCATGTATCTCAGACATGACAACATTTAATTTAATTTTGTATATATATACAGCCCCTTAATTGTAAAGCTAACTCAGTTGAATGGACTCGGCTGCTATTTCTAGCTGTCGATAATCCTATTCACGCCACTGGGATGACGCTGTGCGATGTGTATATTTTTTTTTAAAATGCAACATATTTGCATTTGCTGTGTTTACACAGTTTACACAATTATATAATCTAATTACATTACAACGATAAATTATTATATATATCATGTTTAACTAGAGTTATTACAAGCGTTGCCTTAAAAAATATTAAACTAGACCTGAAAAATGCGCAACCTCAAAAGAGCCACAGAATGTTATAATAAACCTTCAAAAGTGTGGGACTAGAGTTGTTGCTCAAAAATATTGTAATCATTATCTATCGTACACTCTGTGGCATCATTTTATAAAAAAGAGACTCATAACAAACTCAAGACGACACGATGATTATTTAAGTGAATTTATAATATAGAATTCGGTTTAAGTGCATTTCGTATTAATCATTACTAAACATCTAATATGAGATATTGAACATTAGCGTAAATAATTATCGTGTCGTCTTGAGTTCGTTATGAGTCTCATTTTTGTAAAAGGATGCCACAGAGTGTACAATAGATAATGATAACAATATTTTTGAGCAACAACTCTAGTCCAACACTTTTGAAGGTTTATTATAACATTCTGTGGCTCTTTTGAGCTTGCGCATTATTCAGGTCTAGTTAAGATATTGTTCTCAAAATGAATAATATCAAAATCTCAGATTCGATATTATATGACATATTACCGTGAAAATATATTGTATTATATATAGAATAATGTAAATGCCATGGCATTTAATGACTGATAATTGTTTCTACCCAGATTGGTAGAAACAATATGCTACATAAAGCAAATCATTTTATTTAACAATTTGCCCTGTGTGAGTATAGATCGTGGTTGTTACCAGAGTTTAATTAAAATACCAATACAAGTGACTCAGGAAAAGAACAGATAATATATATATAATAAAAGATTCCATAACTACTTGTAGACTCGTAGAGGCACCGTCATACGGCCTGTCTAGGGCACATTTAAACCTGGCGGAGTACAACCGTGTCCAGGTCTGAACACAGCCGATTTTCTTCTATAGAGGAAGAATTGATCGCAGTACTGGATTGGTACTTATTTTTTATATCGACCTCGAAAGGATGAAAGGTAAGTTAACCTCGGCGGGATTTGAACTCAGAGCGCACAATGAAGTGGGACGAATAGCGAAAATCATTCTATCCGATGTCTTAACGACTGTCAGTTTGCCGCCTTGTAATATCTCTCTCTATATATATATCACTCATCAATTCTGTAACTATACGGCAGCTCCGCATGATCATTGCATTGAGCTAAATAACACCTAGTAAATGAGTAGAATATATTCGAATCGGTAGAGGCCCGGACACCATGATTTGCAGCATAGAGTTACGGCCGTTTACCGTCTGAGTTAAAATTCTGCCGAGGATAACTTTGCCTTTCATTCATACGATGTCGATAAAATAAAGCACCAGTAATGCACTGGGATAATTGCTGGCCTTGTACCATAAACTAGAAACAATATTACTATTATATATAGAGAGAGAGACCTGGCACTCAAAATCTTAGACGACAACAAGTACTACGTAAAAACAGAAAACTACAAACAAACTAAAACAAAGAGGAACCTCCTAGCATTATTACAAAATTACCGCAATCGCCTAACCACAAAATAATTTGAATACATAAGCCATTTCAAATGTAATACAAGTGCTTTCTACGGCTTACCGAAGATACATAAATGTAAACTCATAAACAATGCATGTGACACTTCGACTAACAAATACATACAATTAACACCACCAGAAGACTTAAAACTCACACCAATTATAGCAGGCCCTGCATGTGAAACCCACAGACTTAGCAACTTCCTGGACATTCTACTAAAGCCCTTACTGAAACGTATACAGAGCTACATACGGGATGAACTTGATATGCTGAACCACCTACACAAAACAATAAGTGAAAAACACTATTCTTGCCTCCTTTGACGTAGTAAACCTCTACACCAACATACCCCTTAACTATGGAATAACAGCAATCCAGTTTTGGCTAGACACTCACCATTCTGAAATATCAACACGCATCATCAAAAACTTCATTATTGATGGACTCCGATTTATCTTAGAAAATAATTTCTTTACCTTCAATGATTCAACATACCGACAAATCTTATGGACTGCAATGGGCACAAATGTATCCCCCACATACGCCAACTTAGTCATGGGATTCCAAAAATCTACAACCAATCACTTCTATTATTCGGAGACTCTTTCCTTACACATATCAAAATTAATTGGAAGAGATACCTAGACGATTGCTTCATACTATGGCAGGAAGACATGAATACACTCACTCTTTTCAAAAATATGATAAACAACATTAACAATAACATACAATTCATAATGGAATCCAACTTCAAGGAATTAGCCTTCCTGAATATTCTCATTTTAAAAACAGATGAGAAAATAGAGACAGACATCTCTCATAAACCCACCGACTCCAAACAGTACCTCCTATTCGCATCAAATCACCCAAAACATACAAAACTTAACATTCCTTTTAATTTAGCCAAACGTATATGCACCATAGTATCAGACACAGCTAAACGGAAACAAAGACTAAATGAACTAAAATACACACTTACCTTAAGAGCCTTCCAACTTGACATAATTAATAATGGAATAGACAAAGCAAAACACGCAAATTTTCATCAACCCAACAACCCAAAGCACAGAACCACAAACAATACCTTACCATATGTATCCACGTTCAACCCCATAAACACCGAAATATTCGACCTCCTACACAAAAACCTCCCCATTCTATTTAAAGATGAAAAAATGAAAAAAAATTCTAGAAACACACAAGATCATTAAAAGCAAAAGGCAACCAAAATCACTAAAACACATTTTCACTGGAACAAAGATACACAAACCTATCTCCAACCTTACGGTACAAAATCCGGAAGAACAAACTGTGGAACATGCCTATACCTAATTGAAGGATATAAACTCACGTTTAAAAATGGCCAAACTTTCACAGTGAAAAACAACTTCTCTTGCAACTCGGAGAACCTGATCTATGTAATCACATGCGGTGGCTGTCGACATAACTATATAGGACAGACGGGTGTGTCATTACGCAAAATAATGACCATCCATCGCCAACAAATCCGAGACGTAAACACAAGGAAAATCCCCTTAAGTAGCCACATTACACGTTGCAGATTCTGCAGGAATGACTTTTTAAAATCTTCAACTTAAAACTTAAAACAACTTTAAAATCTTCTCCCTTTACAAGTGCTCCGATTCTTTCACTCAACAACAAAGAATAAATAAGGAAAAACTATTTATTAACAAATTTAAACCAAAACTAAATATGTAATCACCCCTATTGGACCCCCCCCCCCCACGCACACAACAAGATAAGAGAGGAAAAATTACTCATTCCAGAAGTTTCCTGTTTGAGAGCCATTACTGATACTCTGCTGTTTTTTCTTTTTTATTAAAAAAAAAAAATTTTTAATTTTAATTTAAAAAAAAAACCCACAGGAGAGTATCAATAGTGGCTCTGAAACAGGAAACTTCTGGAATGAGTAATTTTCCCTCTCTTATTTTGTGGTGTGTGTGTGGGGGGGGGTCTAATGGGGTGATTACATATATAGTTTTAAAAATTTAGGAATTTTTAAGTTTTTGAGAATTTTGTGAACTTTTGGAAAAAATTTGTTTTTTAATTTCCCACCACAAAGGGACTTGTGACAGGCTGAAAAAAACCCAACCCCCACACACATATGTTTGTATTGTAATATACACACACATACCACAAAATAAGAGAGAAAAAAATTACTCATTCCAGAAGTTCCTGCTTGAGAACTACTACTGATACTCTGTTCTGATTTTTTCAGTTTTAGGAATTTTTTGAGTTTTGAAGAAAACATTTTTTTAATTTCCCACCACAAAGGGACCTGTCACAGACAAGCTGAACCCCCCCCACACACGTCTGTATTGTTATATTTGTTATAAATACACTCTCACACTAAAACTATATTCCATAGAACCCTCACACTCCCTAAAACCATATTCCATAGAATTTGTCTCTAGCTTACGATTCCCCATCCTCATTTGAAGTCAATTAACACAATCAGATATACATCACACATATTTACAGGATATTTCCTTTGCCCCCCCCCCCCCCCCCCCAAAAAAAAACTTTGTTCTGTGAAGAAACACAACCATCAATACTGCTGCTACTATCTTCACTACCACCTCTCTCTATTAACAAGAACTCATTCTCCAGCCCACCTTTGAGCAGGAAAGATGGGGGAAAAACTTACTCCATCACTTAATTTTAATTTTAAATCTTTAATTTTTAGTTTTTAATTCCTATTAATTCTTTTTAATTGCAAATCTCAACATTTGATAAGATGAGTTCTAATAATACATCGAAACCGGTAATTCTTTATATACTTTATATACATTATATTCTTTATGAATTGGCAGTATCGGTAGAAAGTCGGACGCCATGCTTTGCAGCATAGTTACATCCCTTTACGATCTGAGTTCAAATCCCCCCGAGGTTAACTTTGCCTTTCATCCTTACGGGGTCGATAAAATAAAGTACCAGTAATGTACTGGATAATTGCTGGCCTTGTGCCAAAAGTAGAAACAATTATATTCTTTATATACTTGATATTCTTTATATACATTATATACATTATATACTTTATAAAACTTTTAAGAAGATTGTCCCTCTCATTTTTTCAATAATGTCATCTTTTCAATAATGTCACTTTGACGAATCAAAGAAAGGATAAAAAAAGAAAAACAGACCCTAAAATATATGTCCGTGTTATTTCCAACTTCACCTTTTCTCTCTCTGTATATATATATATATATATATATATATATACGATATTAACAAATGGAAACTATATTTATACAACCATATTTATTTCATTATACATATTTCAAGGACACCAAGTTAAATTATGGTGTGCTTTCATCAGATAAAATATAATATCGATCAGTTTTATAAATAAATATTGACATACCCTTAAAGAATGCAACCATTGCTGTTGCATTCTTTAAGGGTATGTCAATATTTATTTATAAAACTGATCTATATTATATTTTATCTGATGAAAGCACACCATAATTTAACTTGGTGTCCTTGAAATATGTATAATGAAATAAATATGGTTTTATAAATATAGTTTCCATTTGTTAATATCGTATTTTTACTCCAAATATTTGTTGAGTGCTTTATATCAGTTATAAAAATATTTGCTTGTTGTATCCCAACAATTTAAATAGAACTTTTACATATATATATATATATATATATATATATATATATATATATATATATATATATATATATATATATATATATATATATTATATATCGAGTTATAAACTCAAATAGTCTTTTACAATTAATTAGCTCAAAGAAAGGAATATTTCTGAACCGTGTAATACAAATGAATATATGATAGGGATAAACACTGATACAAGTATACATGTGTTCGTATTGCAAATGACCAAGTTAGCTAGATTGAAAAATACCAATTAAAATAATACGGTTTGCCTGTCTCGATTTAAAATAATAAATCAATAAAAACAAACCTATATTGGCAAAAGCCGTGATACCTGGACAAATTTAAATTTTAAACTTCAAATTTGTTTCGCAACGATTAAGTGAAAGTTCCTATTTCTGTGCTCTTCTGCGGGTATCCAGAAATTGGTAAGTTTCACTTCAAAGAAGACTGGGAGAGATGTGTTTTTTAACGCACATGTGTCACAGCGTCTAACGCGTCCTATACTCGTGCCGCTAAAAGTAGCAGCCGGTTTTATGGGACTAAAAAATTAGCTCAACAGATGGAGCTGAGAATATTATATATAGAGTTATAAACTCAAATAGTCTTTTACAATTAATTAGCTCAAAGAAAGGAATATTTCTGAGCCGTGTAATACAATGAATATATGATAGGGATAAACACACACACACACACACACATGCACACATATATATTTATATAATAGGTGGTTCAGTGATTCGTGGTTTACTGAGGAAGGAACCACGATCAGCACCCTATGCAATGGCGGAATGTTTCACATTAAGTTCTTTATTGATTATACACAGTCACGACTGTTTTACAGAGGGGTGGCCCAGGATCTATAGAACCGGCTCCAGCCTGATCTGCTCATCAGACTTGTTAATTAGCAAAGCAGCCCAAATCTCATGAAATGAGTTTTGGGTTTTGCTTGTTCGTTCGAAGCTGATATGTCTTTCATTAGTTGGATTTCTCACCATGTACAGTTCTTCAAACATAAAAAAAACGTGAATGGTTATCATGAACCATTTTTCACCCACTAGATGTATTGTAAGTGGTGAGACGCTCAGCTGTGAAGAACTAAATGATTAACTTCGAAAGAATATTCATTCTCTTTGTTTTTATCCGCTTACACAGACAGACACAGGTACTTATGAAGACACAACCAACCACCTATACACACATATACACATACTCGCAGATACATGATATATATAAGCGGTAGCGATATATATCGAATTGTATGTTAATAATGCAGATGTACGAATGGCGTTTATTAGTTTGAATTAATCGGCACTTCTCGTACTTTAGATTAATCAGATAACATTGTTAGTATGTATTTTAAGGTGATTCACAGTAGCATTCAAATACGTCGTCTCTACACAGCTGTTCAATTTGCAAGAAGTAACAAGTAAATATCCCTTAAATCTCACCCAGCTGTATTAAAAACAAACATGCCTGCCATACTGGACAATGTAGTTTTACATACACTCATACGTACACACACACGCACACACACACACGCACACACGCACGCGCGCACACACACACACACACACACACACACACACACACACACACACACACACACACACACACACACACACACACACACACACACACACACACACACACACACACAGACAGAGACACATATACAGGTTGAGGACGGTATTTGAGGACAGATTTATGGTTTAAAAAAAACGCTTATATAATAACAGAAAAAAACTGTATTCTTATAAATAAAACATAAACATAAAGCTAAATTATCAATTTAATTAATAATTTCATTCAATAAAACCACCAATAAAACCATCAATAACTACCTCTACGTGTGGTTGAAATCGTTTCCAAGCTCGGATTAAGTGGTCCTTGTTCATATCGGACAGACTCGAACAATTGCGGCTTTCAAAGAATCTTTGGTGCTATGGCAGTGTTCATTGACATTTTTCTCAACGATGCTCCATACATAGTAGTCCAGTGGATTGAGGTCTGGAGAATTAGGAGGCCAAATGTTCGGGGTGATGTTATCATACAAATTGTCGCCCATCCATTCTTGTGTCATTTGAGCCTTGTGTGATGGTGCAGAATCTTGTTGAAAGACATAAGGCCTTCCATTGCATAGACTGTTGATCTAAGGCTTAACAACTTTATCCAGAACCTCAATATATGCAGCAGCATTCATCCTAAGGCCTTGAGGAGAAAGGTGAGGGGATCACATGTCCTTCATTGCTAACAACACCCAAAACCATGACACTTGTAGTAAATTTTGTGTGGAACCTCAGAAGGCTCTGCACATAGCCACCTGTCATTTCTTCTGTTAGTTTTCTGGTCCTGGTCAACGTTTTTCTCATCTGAGAAAAACCAAATCACGGCATCTTCTGATGGATTTTTAAATTTGTTCAAAATCTTTTTGATCTGATTAAACGGTTTTCTTTTGTTTTTTTCTGACATGAATTGACTTCTCCTCATCACGTAAGATTTGTTTCTGATGTCTTCATACACAACATTTCTGATTGTTTTTTCTGACACACCAATATTTTTTGCAATTGACCTCATTGATCTTCCTGGATTGTCATCATTCTTTTGCTTAAATTTCTGAATGAATTCAGGTGTCCTGATAGAATCAGAGCATTTGGAATGTTTTTTACGTTTTGATACAGGTAAGACGCTTTCATCTTCTTACTCTAACTCACACCGAATCTTGTGGACAAAAGATCTTGCAACTTTCAGAAAACGAAATTTCTAAATCCCCATGCTTAGCCTTCAAAGCCACAATCACAGCATGCCTTTTCATTTCATCAGTAAGCATAGTTATTTTCATTGATATTTTCTGAATTAAAAGTTCAATAAAAATTAGTCAAATAAAATAATGATTAAATATGCATGTGTCCTCAAATACCATCCGCACGCTGTACATACATACGTACGTACATACATACGCACATGAGGATTGCAGCGTTTTTCACAGATGATTACCGACTCTTATTGATTCTTCGTTATCATCACATCCACGTCCATGACTTCGTAGATGACTTTGTAGGCCAGCTGTATATCTGCATGGTTTACGACTCGAGTGACAGAAGAGAGTTGGACCGGTGGTGTCACCCTATGGGACACAATCCTTATGTACTAGCATGAGTCGTTTTAGTCCGGAACTAGTTCTACACACTTTGTTGCATATCATGCACGTTGTTTTGCCAGGTCTTTGTTTAGTGGTGTTGCAGGTGGTTATCCTTTCCCGTGACTTCAGGTAGACACACACACACACACACACACACACACACACACACACACACACAAACACATATATATATATATAACGAAGGAAGTGTGGTAAGGAACCAGGTGGACCATAGCGCACCAGAGTACTCAATATTTAGGGTTGTAGAGTGGGTAATAGGAAAATGTTCAAGAACTCGACGGCAGAGCTCGAGCCGTTTCGACGGCTCTTTCTGGACTCAATTTAGTCCAGAAATACGGGGTCTTGAACATTTTCATATATATATATATATATATATATATATGAGATATTTGTGGCTGGAATATTTCACTCGTAGATCTGCTCAAGCTCTAATAACCAGGGATTAAATAACAACAACGGCGATGACGACGACAACACCAAAACAACGTTTTTGTGCGTGTGAATATTCGCCTTTATCTACCACACTCTTCTTTCGCTTCATTATCAATCTATTTACTGTTGCCTCCAGCAGCACATATACTTCTATACATATGATAACAGCCTCTACTTCCCCATATACACTTGTACAGTTGTTATCCACACTCAATATAGAAACAGCAATCAATACAGGAACTATTTCAGTGAAAGCATCTTCTAAGGGGAACATGGCAATGCAGTCTCATTAAACACTTTCAATGCATAGACACACAACACACACACACACACACACACATATATATATATATATATATATATATATATATATAAGCATTTTCGATTTCATCTTTTTTCCTTGTATATATATATATATATATATATATATATATATATATATATATATATATATATATCCCAAACACATATGTATGTATGTACGTATGTATGTGTATATATATATATATATATATACACAAGGAAAAAAGATGAAATCGAAAATGCAACTGGAGACATTTAAAAAAAAATATATATATTTATTTGGTTCCTTACCGGTTTCGCAGTTCTTCTGCTTCTCAAAAGTAGAGTTGAGATGGAGGGTCTGTGGTTTTTCACACATCTGGTTGGTCTTTGAATGTTATTTGTTTTATATGGAAAAAAGTGGCTCGAAACGCCAGGTTTTTATAGAAGTAATTTGATTGGTTGGTGCATAAGTATAATAAATTTCGCGCCAGTTCTTCAAACAAAAAGGGGTGGGGGTGGGTGGGCTCAGGTTGTTTTTTCATATATGAGTGAAGTTTGGTTGGTTGATGCAGTCACGTGAATAAACACATTAGCTTTCGTGCCAGTTTCTTTGTATTTCTTTTTACTTAAAAAAAAGGTGACTCACGAAGGTTTTTTTTTTTATAAATGTAATTTGCTTGGTTATAAATGAAATTATGACTGTCACGTGAACAAGTTCATTAAATTTCGCGCCCGTATTCGGAAATTTATTTTGTAGCCGTTTAGAGAATTTTATGACAAATTATCTACCACAAACCTACAACCAACTGTCAAAAAATGTGATCGATCTAATTGTGGAACCTGCACTCACCTCATAGAAGGCAACACGTATACATTTCAATCAGGACAACATTTTGCTGTAAAAAATCACTTCACTTGCTCATCAAAAAATCTACTTTATGCCATTAAATGTAAAGGATGCAATGAAGGTTATATAGGACAAAGTAAACTGACACTCAGAAACAGAATGACAGTTCATCGCCAACAGTTACGAGATCTAACCACGGGAAAGATACCACTAAGTGCATATCTAGACATATGCGCAAGTAATAAGACACCCAAATTCCAAGTCTTCCCATTTTACCTTTACGCTGAGCATACAACAGAACAAATACGAATAAATAAGGAAAATATGTTTATTCAAAAATATAGACCAGCATTAAATAGAGTTTAATATACATTATGTCAACACCATAACATGCTAACCATCCAAACAGACGCACACACACACACACACACACACACACACACACACACACACACACACACACACACACACACACACACACACACACACACACACACACACACACACACACACACACACACACACACACACACACACATAACACCTTCTACTTTAGAAAATAAAAAACCCGAACTAAATAAACCTTAACATACGTTTGCGCTGACAATACAACAGAACAAATACGAATAAATAAGGAAAATATGTTTATTCAAAATATAAACCACCATTAAATATTGTTATGTCAACACCATAATATGCTAACCATCCAAACAGACACATACATACACACACACACATAACACCTTCTACTCTAGAAAATAAATAAACCAGAAATAAATAAACTTTAACATACGTTAATACTCTAACACTTTAACACACTAACCCCCCCTCTACACACACATAACTCCCTCCCCCATTTCTACTAACGGAATCATTTTCCTACACACACACACACACACACAACATATATATATTCTCTTCATCTTAACATGCTAACCATACTCCCACACACACATAACACCCATACACATACACAACTCCCTCCCCCATTTTTACTAATAGAATCATCTTCCTACACACACACAAACACAAACACAAACACACACACACACACACACACACACACACACACACAAACACACACACACACACACAAATAAACATACATATCTCTACTTTATTTCAATAGAAAGTCTGAATTCTGACACCCCAGCGAACCAACCATATTCACTGAACCAGAACAATTCTCCCCCATCACATTCCTCTTCACCATTATCTTTTGTTTGACATAAAATTCTCTAAAAGGCTACAAAATAAATTCCCAAATACGGGCACAAATTTATTGAACTTGTTCACGTGACTGTCATAATTTCATTTATAACCAATCAAAATACATTTATAAAAAAAGCCTTCGTGAGCCCCTTATTTTAAAGTAAAAAGAAATTCAAACAAACTGGCGCGAAAGCTGATGTGCTTATTGACGTGACTGCACCGACCAACCAAACTTCACCCATATATGAAAAAGCAACCTGAGCCCCCCCCCCCCCCCTGTTTGAAGATCTTTGTGACGCGAACTGGCACGAAATTTATTATATTTATTCACCAACCAATCAAATTACTTTATAAAAACCTGGCGTTTCGAGCCACTTTTTTCTATATAAAACAGGTAACATTCCAAGACCAACCAGATGTGAGAAAAACCACAGACCCTTCATCTTAACTCTACTTTTGAAAAGCAGAAGAACTGCAAACCCGGTAAAGGGAACAAATAAATATATATATATATTTTTTTTAAATAAGACTCCAGTTGCATTTTCGATTTCATCTTTTTTCCTTATACTTTCACTCGTGTAGGACACCTCGGTTATTTTTCATTTTGTAAAAAAACCTCACTTTCTAATATATATATATATATATATGGGAACTTCCTTTTCCGTCTTTAAAGGTTTTTACCCCATCTCGCATGAACACATCTTTCTTTACACACACACACACACACACACACACACACACACACACACACACACACACACACACACATATATATACTATCTAACATATATTTACTATCAGAAATGCTGGGCAAGTTTTATATTGAGAGAGATACATCAGAATATTGAGTATCATTTAATATTATGCTTGTGTTTAAATTTTATCTTAATTTAGTTAGGGTGTAATTAAATTAATAAGTTTACTTATGGTATTACTTAAGGGGAGCCCAGTACTAACTAGTACTGGTTATTTCTATAGTGAGAGAGATATATCAGAACATTGAATATATGTTTAATGTTATACTTATATTAGAATTCAACCTAAAAGTAGGTAGTGTGTTATCTAAATTATAATAAAGAACGGAGTGCGGGACTGCATCCAGAATATATTTGTTTACCCCGTTGTAAAATAAGTTGGATTACTTTGAATAAATAATGAATGAATATTACATAATTTATCTACTAAATTTCGTGGCTGTTGATTAAATACATTTTATAGCTTATTTAAAGATTCACTTCTTTAAAATTGTCAAATGTCAACACTTCCGGTTAGCGGCCGTTATATTATAACACTTATAATCGCAATATATTTTCGTCGCTAATTTTCTCCTAATGCGGTTTATATATAATATCGTCTTCTTTTAAATGTATCATGGATTACGTTACTGATTACAGAAGACAGTGTAACACAGTCTTCGTTCAATTTCTGTGTATATTGTCAATTATGATTTTATTTACCTGCATATATATTTGTGTATAATATCAATATACACACTAGGGTGATCTTTCTGCTAGTTAGATTAAAAAGTTTACAAATCGTATTACTTAAGAAAGAAAAACAATGAAGTAGTATTCAAAGAAATAATGTTACAGGATACACCAAAAACAAATTTATAGTTCCACTAAGGGTGGTAGCAATATTAGATACATAGGTGCCATATATCAAGAGGTCTCTCTATCAGAGGAGGTTTGAAGTTAGTTTCTAAAGTTATGCTAGTACTATTCTATATATCTACGATTATTGTTTATCTATCTATCTATCTATCTATCTATCTATCTATCTATCTATCTATCTATCTATCTATCTATCTATCTATCTATCAACGAAGGAGAGGCGGTTTTCCTTTGTGTGATAGCTATGGCGAAAGAGGTTGTATGGTGGACAAGGTTGAAAGGGCTGAGGTCAGACACCTTTCTCTCCGGCCAACAACTGATTCTTTTTTTCAAATACCACTTTGGAAGAAGAATCAGGATGGAGAGAGAGGTGCTGTACCCCAGCAAGTTTTATGAAAGGTGGGTGAAAGTGGCGAGAATGGCCCGAGTGAATGGGCCTTCTCTCTATATCAGCCTGTAGGTTGAGGAAAAGGAGGAGGAGAGGAAAGGAGTACAAGCTCTTCGTACTCCTGGAGATGAGGGTTGCACATTTTTTTCGGGGGTCTGTGTTACCCATATAAACTGTCTCCCTCTATTGGGGAAAATCGACTAACTTTTAAATTCCATCTGTGATAACATTTTACACGTTTTTATTGTATGTAAACTTCCCCCTTTGTATTTGTCCCCTTCTTTTGTGCCCCTGTGGCTAATAAAGAAATATATCTATCTAGCTGTCGTCTGTTCTACAGTGTGGATGTAATTCACTTCGCGCAGAAGTTTTGTTCAAATTTATTGCGGAAATTTTGTGAGTTCAAATTTAATTTTGATACTATTGTGTAGCTTGACCCCCCCCCCCCCCGTCTGAACTGTCAGACGGTGGGTCAGCTCATCTTTACCCCTCCTAGAGGTGAAAAACCTGTTTTCTT
This sequence comes from Eledone cirrhosa, assembly GCA_964016885.1. Classification (NCBI taxonomy): domain Eukaryota; kingdom Metazoa; phylum Mollusca; class Cephalopoda; order Octopoda; family Eledonidae; genus Eledone; species Eledone cirrhosa. The sequence continues at coordinate 265,758,491 of OZ024740.1, read as the reverse complement.
AAAATTTTGTGGCAAAAAAAAAAAAAATGTTTCAATCGTCTGACAGAAATGTTAAACGAAGCGAACGAAAATAGTGGTGTGGGGGACAGCGGTAAGAGGTGTAAGCTCGCACGCTTTAGTCCCCCCTTCCTTCCCAACTAACCTCATAGAGAAGGAAGGAAAAATTAAAATAAAAACAGACGAATCTGTGGAGAAAAATGACGAAAACACAAATCTGGACATGGATTCCAACAACGAAAAAAAAAAAATTTGAAAAATTGCATGACAATACTAACACCACAAACAAAGACAACAAACACAAAAATAACATTTGAAAATAACACCATAACAGAAAGCAAAGCAGACGACAGAGTCAAGATTTCATTTGCACAAACAACAAAGAAATCTTTGACATATATACCCGAAAATATTTCAGATGTGGCACGAAGAATCACAGATGCCAAACAATACATAAGTGAAGGAGAGAATGATATTTTATCGGTAAAAATGCCTCAAGAACTCACCAAAGACATTGAAAGTCGAACGGTCGTGTTCCGCACCATCAACAACACTACAAAAAAACCTGAACAGCCTTCTCAAGCAGATATCAAAACAGTACTCACAGAAGTACTTAATGAAACCACTTTCATAAGAAAAGACAGACTGTATGGAAGCCTAGCAATTATCATGAAGAACGAATCGGCGGCAAAAAAATGTGCTTTGTCACCTATTCGTTCGAAAATGTTTACCTTTTATCCATCTTATATGGGTAAAAGAACTCAACGATGCCAGATGTGGACTACTGCTGGCTCATAGCTGGCTTCATCGATCCAGTGAATGACAACGTGATTTCCATTGGGAAAACCACAGGCAATGCGTTCAGTGGAACAGGTATAGAGCTGGTAGTGCAAATGAAGCCTGAACGGATCGCCCAAATACCCGACAGAATCCTATTAGAGGGCCACGGGTATATAAACATTAGCGTGGAGGGGAGAAGGCCGTCCTGTCATATCTGTGCAGGCAGAGGGCACCTGAATGCCGCTTGTCCCCAACTCAACAAAAAGAAAACCCTGCTACCAACACCAGCTCCACCACCATGACCACAACAGATAAACAAACAACAAAACTCAGTCCCACCCAACCCGTCCCTCAGTAAAACTACACCACCACCACCACAACACAAACAGTCACAACACATTACCCCAAAACAAAATACAGGCCCACCCAATCCCTCACTCAATAAAACAACACAACCACCGCAGACACAACACACAACACAGTCTAACATAGTGACATCCATCTCCCCCACAAAGAAAATCAACACGGAAACATTACCAGCAAACATACCTCTTCCCTCCAACACTGAAGATAACCCAACGAATTCGGAGGAAGAAACGGAGTCCTTCAGACAGATTAAAAGGAAAAAAAGAAAACATGTGCAAAACACACAAGGCCAAACAACCCCCACACAAATGTCAACACAATCCAACAAAACAGAAAACACCCCTCCAGCAACAAACAAAACCAAACCTGCCCCTCCCCTCTTCGAAACACTCACACCATCCGAAAAAAAGACATTGCACTATACTTACATCAACAGAAACAATAATAAATTAAATGAACTCATAAACAATAATCCTTCGGTACAAACCGAAGGTGTAAACTTTGTTTCTTCAGAAAACTACCCACATTTAAAATTAATAAAGATCCCAATGAACCTCTACCAAAAACTAAAAAAGGATTTTAAGGAGGACGTAGGACCACCCTCTGTCAAACCCATAAACCGCGTCCTACTAAAAAGCTTTCCCCCTCCCCTTCCCCTCCCCAACACATCTCCAAACACCCCAATCCCACCACACACTGACGACCCCACACCACCACAAGACACCCCTTCACCCAACACCCCCGACCCCATGGAAGTCGTGCAACCCGAACCCCGGGAAGCGGAAAGGTAGGTCTCTACACTCTCCTTTGGCTCTGCCGCCCACATGGATGTGTTAAGAGTAGGATGTTTGAATGCACGTGGCCTGGGCTCAACTTGGAAGCAAGCAAAGCTTCGAAATGACCTCAGGTCATGTGGTATAAATGTAATGGTTATCTGTGAGACTCGGATTAGCGTCGTGCGGCAGCTGGCCCCTACCTTCGATGACTTTGAGGTGCATGCATCTCTCTGTCAACCTGGAGGTGGGGGTGGGGTTGTCGTACTGCTGCAAAAACACCTGGGTCTTGCCGTACAGGTTGTGCACTCGGACCCGAAGGGTCGTTTGTTGGTGCTAGACGTTGGCAGTAGTGAAGGTGCGGCCTTAAGACTGGTCGCCATCTACTCCCCTTTCGGAGCTGAACGGCCCGACTTCTTCCAGCGTTTAGAGACTTTTCTGGGAACGTCGCGTTCCCTGCTTCTAGCGGGGGATTGGAATGACATCCTAGATGCACGTTGGGACTATGCAGGAGCATGTCCTAATAGAGGGGGGTGTAACAGCCTCAAGGGGTTACTCGACCGTTTTAACTTGGTCGATAGATATCGACTAGATTTTCCAACTGTGCCTACCTGGACTTGGAGAAACCACAGTGGTCAATCTAGATCGTACTTAGATAGATTCTTAGTTAGAAGTAAGGATAGGGACATATTAAGCTGTCCAGAAATGCGCACGGTTGGCTACACGGATCACAAATTAGTCACCTGCGTAGTCAATCTCGAGAAAACACATAAACAGGGTCCCGGTTACTGGAAACTTAATTTGTCTTTACCGGCAAAAGAGACTTACAGAAACCGGATTAGCAGATTAGTTAAGGAGAGGTTGACGGGTGCAATCGTCAACAACCGATGGTGGGCATCTCTCAAAAGAGAGATTAAAACAGAATCAATAAGTTATAGCAAGATGTTAGCTGCCGATAGGAATAGAAACGAGAAAGAATTAACAGGTGAATTAGAAGAGGCAATCAAGAGCGAAGATGTGGCCAGAGTGCTGGCATCGTGGACGGCCTTGAACCAGTTTTTCAATGCAGAGCACGAAGGCTGCGTCATTCGAAGTAAAATACGTGCTCTAGGTAATGAGGGGGCCAAAGCCGTTGGCTGGGCCCGCGTGACAGAAGATAAGAGTGGAAATCGATCCACCATCCGGTCGTTGCAAGACGAAGATGGACGGGTGATCCGGGAGCCTAAGCAGATGTGCGAGGCCTTTCAAAGGCACTTTGCCCGATTGTTCGGGGGAGGCGAGGGTCCGGGCGGGGACGTGGATTTCGGTCCATACCTCGACGGCCTGCCGCGTCTCTCGAGCGAAGAGGCAGAGTCCTGCGAGGGACCAATCTCGGCTGATGAGATCGGAGATGCGCTGAGCCAAGGCAGCAGACGCAAAACTCCAGGTCTCGATGGTATACCTTACGAACTTTATTTAGCCGGTCTTCTTCTCCGAACTCCTCGAAACGGTCTACTGCAATTGGCAGCAGAACGGGAGAATTCCTTGTTCTGTAGCCAAGGGCGTAGTCACGCTGGTGAGGAAGGACGAGAACAAGGGAGATAGTATAAATAATTTTCGGCCCATAACCCTGCTAAACACAGAGTTAAAGATTTTGGCCAAGGTGTTAGCAAAGAGGTTGGCGCTTGTCGTGGGTGGCCTGGTGGGAGATGCGCAGACATGTGCTATCCCATCCAGGTCCATTCACGATAAACTCCACCTCATGCGATACATCATAGAGAGGGTTGGCAACAAACCTGGCTTCGGTGGGGCCCTGATCAACTTGGATCAGTCTAAGGCCTTCGATAGGGTCGACCATGGTTACCTGGATGCGGTGCTAGCGGCGGCTGGGTTCGGTCCTGTTTTCAGAAGCTGGATCACTGCCTTACATAGCAACCACATCTGTTCTAGGATGAAGGTGAACGGCTACCTTTCGAAGCCGTTCGAAATCACACGATCCATTCGACAGGGGTGCCCTCTCTCCTCCCTTCTGTACGTATTGACTCTCGAGCCTTTACTGAGGAAGTTGGAGTTGTTGCAGGGTATCGCCCTGGAACCAGGATTGAGCAAAGCGGTGTCGGCCTACGCCGATGACGTAACAGTAATGGTATCGACCGACTCGGAGATCGAGGCGATCGGTACCTTACTGGAGGATTACGAAAGGTTGTCAGGAGCGAAACTGAACCGGGAAAAATCCATCAGGCTGCAACTCGGAACGTGGAGAGGCAGACCGATGCCTCCCGACGGTGTCGTCAGACACTGGACGGAGGGCCCGGTAAAGTTGCTTGGGGTCTGGTTTGGACCGGACCTCCAGGTGGAAAAGAACTGGAACGAGGTTACGAATAAGGTGTTTGCACTAACCCAGAAATGGGCCAAGTGTAAGCTGTCCCTAAAAGGCCGGGCGGAGGTGGCGAACATTTACATAGCGTCCGTCACTTACTACCGCCTGACTGTCGTGCCTTGCCCTACGGAAACACTCACCACCATGGAACGCATGCTCTTCCAATTTCTTTGGAAGAGGCGCCCTCCTATGGTGAGAAGATCCATCTGCTGCCAACAACCTTCGAAAGGAGGGCTGGGGATGCCGTGGTTGATGATGCGTAGGCACGCATTAAGGCTACGGCACCTACAGGTATTCCTCACTGGTCAACCGGTGTGGGCTCCGTTCGTGAAACGAGCTTTTCCGAGACTCGTCTCGCTCACCGAGCTACAGTCCTGGGTCAAGCAAAGATCCGGAAAACTGGGAGACTGGCACACTGAGTGTGCTCAGGCGCTCAGGGCTCTCTGGCAAGCGGGCCAGGCCATCGGTGGAGAATCCACCTCATCATTCTATAGAGGGCTGGTGGCTAACAGGGGCGATGACACCCTTGGAGAGTCGCTGGACATGGAAGAAGACGAACTGGCCAGCCTGTTCTTAGGACTTTCGGCCCAGGACCAATGGAAAACTTCCAGAAGTCACTGGCCTGGCATATCAGGGTATTGACAAAATTATACACCTTAACAACATGTGTACTAGTCTCTACCACACTAATTTGGACTGCCTGAAGAGGTCACGGCCAAAGATGGCTGTCATCGAAATATATATAGCAGTAATAAACGAAGCCAAATTTTAAACATTTTACTTATTTATTTTATTTTATCTTACATTACTCCGGAGTAACCAAACCAACCTGCGCACTTCGTAGAGTGCTCCAATCTGCAAAACGAGGTGTTGGTATACAACCAACATATACTCAATATATACATATATATATGTGTATATATATATATATATATATCAAGTAAGTATGTTTTGAAACAGTGAGCAGGTTTGAAATTAGAAAATAGAATAGCTTTCACCGTAATTTTGACTAAAGGAATTTTAGCCTGATAATGGGGTTTGGAACCCTCAGATAAATGGAAAAAGATGAGTATTCACGTACATATTCTATTTTCTAATATATATATATATATATATATGTATATATATATATATATATATATATATATATATATATATATATATATATATATATATATATATATATATTATATATATATATATATAATGAGAGAGAAAGACCGGGAAAGAGAAAGAGAAGGAGATAGGGATAGAGAGAGAAGGCGTGAGTGGGAGGGGGATGAAAGGAGGCAGAAAGACAATGAAAAATTTGATAAAAAGAGCGGACAGAAATTGTAGAACATCTATTGTTTCAAAGGAAAATAGAATTACTGAAAATATATTTTTTATATGGAACAATAGCGATAAGATTATAAAATAAAATGCTAAACATATTATATTATATTGTAAGCAATAAAACGCCATTTTATTTGTTTAGGATTAGATTAGAAGGAATCGTAATGAAATTGAAAAGGAAATATAATTGATTCGATTGAATAGGCTTTGTGACACTTATTGATATTCCGAGCAAAAAGACTTGCATTTTAAAAATAGTGCAGCGAAGCAGATTCCACACGAAAACAATTTTTTACCTGATTTAGACTTTGATCCAGCATGCACTTTGTGACATTATCATCACATGATCAACTGTAGATCAACGTCAATAAAATTATTGGAATATCGAAATATTCATTCGCGTCACAGGAAAAAACACTAAAACAGGCACACAGATAGATACGCATATGCAAACAGAGACAAACAGAAGCAAATACATGTATACACACATGCACACCTATGATGGACGAAATAAATCTATAGATACTACAAAAATTTGCGCAAGAATCAAATGAAACGCAAATTTCTAAAACGTGATCTTCCTTCTCTCTCTTTCACATACATACCACTGACACACACACACACACACACACACACACACACACACACACACACATATATATATATATATATATATATATATATATATATATATATATATATATATATATATATATATATATATATATATATATATATATTGATTTCTCCAGAATAAAACAGTTCTAGTCCTGTAGAAGCTTTTGTATATTATATATATATATATACACACACACACACATATATATATATATATATATATATTTATATATACATATAGGAGATCCTGTATATATATATATATATATATATATGTATATATTTATTTATGTAATAAACAACATAAGATAATTATTTCATTTACCAGTGGTTTCTTGAAGACATATATTTATACATGTCTTCAGTCGTCAGAACGAATAAAACAGTGTGTTTATTGAATATGAATTTGAAAACAACAACCTTTTTCATAACTAAAAAACTCTATAGCCTACATAGAGCACTCTCTTTTCCTTTACCTTTCCTACGGAAATACTTCATATATATATATATATATATATATATATATATATATATATATATATATATATAGAATAGAAAACGAAAAATCAGTGATGCATCTGAAACCAATTTATTGTGTGTTACAATTGTTTCGCCAGCGGAGAGCTCGAGACGCGATCATTGTGTGGATCTGTCACTACTCTAAAACAATAGCGTAAGGTCTTCGAAATGCTTTTAATTAAGCATACAGTGTATTGTAAAATACACTATATATACATTCATATATATATATCGCTATTTCATTGCACCAATTCTAATTTTCAATTTCTGCTTGACCGGCAACCGCACTGTATAATCAGTTCCTGATTATTACTAGAATTCTATAAGAATCAAACATTCATGATTTTCAGCAAACAGGTGGAGTACTTAGCTTTGATAAGTACCAAAAAGTATGAAACAGAGCTCTGTCAGCTTTATCTCCCCTTGTTTGCTGAAAATTTAAAGTAAATGAGACTGTCACTACTCTAAAACAATAGCGTAAGGTCTTCGAAATGCTTTTAATTAAGCATACAGTGTATTGTAAAATACACTATATATACATTCATATATATATCGCTATTTCAGAGCACCAATTCTAATTTTCAATTTCTGCTTGACCGGCAACCGCTCTGTATAATCAGTTCCTGATTATTACTAGAATTCTATAAGAATCAAACATTCATGATTTTCAGCAAACAGGTGGAGTAATTAGCTTTGATAAGTACCAAAAAGTATGAAACAGAGCTCTGTCAGCTTTATCTACCCTTGTTTGCTGAAAATTTAAAGTAAGTGAGTCTGTCACTACTCTAAAACAATAGCGTAAGGTCTTCGAAATGCTTTTAATTAAGCATACATATAGTGTATTGCAAAATACACGATATATATACATTCATATATATATATATATATATATATACACGTATTTCCTACCTATAGTTGCTCGCACATTGCTCGGTTTGTTTCTTTTTTTCGCTGTTTTGTTACTGTTTTCTCTTTTCTTCCCCTTTGCTTTCTTTCCATCCTTCGTTTTCCACATAATTTATCCAGTTATTGACCCCCTGAGGCGAAGTGGTATCTTGTCTTTAAAGCGTAAAAATATCCGAGACCCCCAGTAGACTACTGATGAGGAGCCCTCCCCTACCGTTCTTGCTTTCTTCGTATTCCCACTGCATTTTAAGTTACCTTAAATACCAACTACACAGCCATTTCTATTCTCCATATATTTCATTATATATATAACGGAGGAGTTGTGGTAAGGAACCAGATGGACCATAACGCACTAGAGTACTCAATACTTAGGGTAGTAGAGTGGGTAATAGGAGAAAGTATGTCCCCGACGGCAGAGCTCAAGCCGTTTCGACGGCTATTTCTGGACTAAAGTAAGAGTTTTTTAGTCTGGTAAATAAATAGCCGAACTTTTCAAGAGGTACTTCCTTATATGGGAAGATTGTAGTTGTCAAGAGGATTGGTCAAAATTTGTTGCAGACACCGAAAAGTCTATCATGACAGTGGGTGCGGGGTGGGAATGGCTGAACTTGCCTGTAAACGATAGGGGAGTGGGTAGAGCCGTTCAAGCGTAGAAGGTGAAATCTACACGGCAAATTCTAAGGAATGTGTATGAAAGTAGGCCAGTGGAGGTTGGCGAAAAAAGGTTTCTTTAGAAAGTGGAGGAGGGACGTTATAGAAATAGTAAATCAAATGCGATTAGGGGACAATGAAAAATATAATAAAAGAGAATATAATAAACAATGAGAGAAAGATGTATCAGAATGTAAGATAGGAAAGTTAGAAGTGAAATAAAACTAAGGAGTCTAACACAGCTGCTATATATAGTTGGTGTTGCTATTTCGGCCAAAGTTATAGAATGAGTTGCTAGATGCGAATTATTGAAAATTTTAAATTTAAAATTAATACCACATCTCTTGGGTCTAACACAGCTGCTATGAATAGTTAGTATAGCGTAATCGGCGAATGCTATGTGTAAGTTACTGGGGTGGGGGTACTGAGGCTAAAGAGGCCCAATGGGCAGCCCCGGGGTAGGCGAAAGGGACAAAAACACAAAGAAACGAACGAGGAACAAATTCGGTGGTGGATCGATAAATATTCGGGCCAGATCGATAAATATTGAACAAAGAGAAGGAAAATCATAGAGGAAAAGGAAAGATGTACATCTACCTATATAAGT
>OZ024740.1:265739580-265742080 GCA_964016885.1 Eledone cirrhosa | reverse complement strand
ACTAGTTTCAAGCTTATTAGCTATCGTCAGCAACGTATACCTTCCTGCCAAATGATTGAACGTCTGAAAGTATATACTTTCCTTATACATATTAACGGCTGAGCAGCCTAATTTACATATCGAGTGAGTTAATCGGCCGGGCGCACCGAAAACGATAAACGGAAAAAATGAAAACGAAATTTCATTTCTCACTCGGTGAATCCATACGTACATATATATATGTGTGCAATATATGTATATATATATACATACTACTGTACGTCTGTATACATATATGTATGTACGTATACATACCTATATTTATGTAACAGCCGTACTAAGAGTGAGAAATGAAATTTCGTTTCATTTTTCCCGTTTATCGTTTTCGGTGCGCTCGGCCGATTAACTCACTCGACATGCAAATTAGGCTACTCAACCGTTAATATGCATAGGGAAAGTATATACTTTCAGACGTTCAATCATCTGTCAGGAAGGTATACGTTGCTGACGATAGCTAATAAGCTTGAAACTAGTAAAGCCTTCCTTTGTCAGTGTTGAACAAATGAGCAACGATGGTTGCTAGACAATGTACGGCTTAATTCGGGATGTTTGTTTACAAACACAACTAGCATTATAATAAATGTTCGGTGAATCCAGACGTACATATATATATATGTGTGCATGTATGTATATATATATATATATATATACTACTGTACGTCTGTATACATATATGTATGTACGTATACATACTTATATTTAAGTATCAGCCGTACTAAGAGCGAGAAATGAAATTTCGTTTCATTTTTTCCGTTTATATATATAGGAGTTCCATGTATTTTATTATGCGCATTTCAAAAACAAACATCATCATGCAATAATATTTGTGTTTTCATCAGATAAAACAGGAGGACATGATATGAAGGCTAAAAAACATTTATGGATAGTGCAGTTTTAAATCAACATATTGTACTACAATAAAACTCACCTCCTACATATATGTATATATATATATTTGGGGAAAGCGAATAAGGTAAAGAAATATTTAGCTATTTACTTAGAGCCGAAAACGTCCTTTTACACCTACCTATCTTTTGATATGCTGAAGCTGGTGCATTACTGCATCAGCTTTTGCAATTCTTGTACTTAATTCAGCCTCATGCCTTCATCCCTCATGAACACAGCGCCGAGATAGTTGAACTTCTATATCTGATTCAGTAGAACTGCATTCACATGTATATAAATTTGGGGGACTTCTGTCCGTCACACAATGTGTGTATGTGTGTAAAAGGAGGAACGGAATACACACATATATATATGCCTCTAACTTAAAAAGACATCCCCTAAATTTTAGAGCCATCTGGGTTGTCCAGAATTGATGGGAAACAACCTGACAGTCTTACCCTGTACCACTGGTCAAGGGGCAGGTGCTTTTATCTGGGACATCACAGTTAGTGACTCTTTTGTTTCTTTCTACATCCTGGATGTAGCGGTAAAGACGAAAGCTGCAGCATCTGCAGTCGAACGGAACAAAATCGTAGTCCTAGAAGTGGGTATTATCTGCTTGTGTGTTTTTTCTCTTTCTTTTTTTTTTTCCTTTCCCTTTCCATTGCATGTATTATATTTGTTTGGGTTTTCGTTCTGCAAGCATCATATTATTATATTTTTATACAACTGTGAATAAACATGTAACAACAAATGAGTTTAAAAGAAAAGAGAGTTAAACCGTGATGTTAATAAATAAATAAATAAATAAAACGTTATACTTCATTTTAACCTCCCTGCTATCATGGCTATGTGTATGTGTGTGTTTGTGTAAATGTATATGTGTATGTGTGTGTTTGTGTGAAAGTATGTGCATTTATGTGAATGTTTGTCCGTGAGTGTGTATTTTTGTAAGTTTGTCTGTGTTATATCTATAACAAAGACAAACTTACAAAATTACACACTCACGGATATACATTCACATAAATACACATACTTTCACACAAACACATACATACATTCACACAAACACACACATACACATATACATTTACACAAACACACACATACACATAGCCATGATAGCAATAAAATTATTTATGTTTAATCAAGAGTTATGAAATTTAGTACATAAATGATGTAATATCCATTCATTTATTCAAAATAATCCATATTTTACTAACGGAATAAAAATATATAAGCACTCCTCCCTTTATATATATATATATATATATATATATATATATATATATATATATATATATATATATATATATATATATATATATATATATATATATATATTATATATATATTGAAGTATGCGTTAGTTTATCAGTGACACGTTTGTATGCAATGTAGATCACACGGCGAAGTACACAAGTGGGTCTGTTTACTCCGCAGTATCATTATAATCATGAAGTACAAGTCAACGTGTTATAATTCACTTCATTTATTCATATTTGCTGTTATATATATTTCCGTGATAGTCGTTATACAATAGATATATCCTCATCTGTCAGCTAGAAGTTGAACA